>JAEDXY010000106.1:600000-1083135 GCA_019395295.1 Osmanthus fragrans | reverse complement strand
ATTCGTAATCTCCATACTCCAACTTGAGGGGGCGTATTGGAATATAGAAAATAATATGGAGTATTTTCTATTATAGTATTTCCTTTTAGTGTATGATTATTTTTCATAGTAGATTATTGTATAATCTTTTCTTTTATATTTATTTCCTTTTACAGTTATTTGTAACCCTATAAATAGGGTCTTCTACATTGTAATAATATACACAAGATCATAATAATACAATTCATATTTCTTAACAACTCTCACCATCAAAGGGACATTATTCAAAATTTTAATTTTTCAATACTTTCCCCATGGTTTGCATCCACAACTGCAAAACTTCATGAAATACAGGATAACCAAAATATTCTGATGGATAGATTGAATGGGTGGTTCTTCGTGGAATTAATGGTCACAAAACTGAACTTTAAAATGTAACTCAATGGTCACAGAAATTTGTCAAGTGTTAGTACTTCAAAGCTGAACTTAAAACTGATCTCAATGGTCACTCAACTATGCACCATGTTACTCATTCATCACTCAAGTCGACGTCGTTTGTTGAATCTAATGGATTTTTCCTATTTAAGTGATGGATGGATAATACGATGCATAGTCAATGATCATTGAAATATATTTTTAAGTTCAATTATGGGGTTAATTACCCCAATAGTCACTGAACTTTAAAAATCACCGAAGTCATCACTGAAATTTGCAAAAAGTTTCTATGGGATCATTGAACTTTGCAAAAGGTTTCCACGAGACCACTGAACTTTAAAAATCACTTCATTCATCACTAAATTTTGCAAAAGTTTTCCTCAGTGATCTCCTAGGAAACCTTTTGCAAAGTTCAGTGACTCCGTGAAAATCTTTTGCAAAGTTTAGTGATGAATATGGTGATTTTTAAAGTTCAGTGACCTTGTAGAAATCTTTTGTAAAGTTCAGTGATGACTTAGGTGATTTTTAAAGTTCAGTAATCTCGTGGAAACTTTAGGTAAAGTTCAATAACTATTGGGGTAATTAACCCTCAATTATGAAATAATAACACTTGGCAAAGTTCGATAACTATTGAGATGCATTTTTAAATTCAGTTATTAAGTAATAATACTTGGCAAAGTTTAGTAGTCATTCAAGTAATTAACCCATTATTTGTCGTGAGTGGTATGG
Source organism: Osmanthus fragrans (assembly GCA_019395295.1). Taxonomy (NCBI): domain Eukaryota; kingdom Viridiplantae; phylum Streptophyta; class Magnoliopsida; order Lamiales; family Oleaceae; genus Osmanthus; species Osmanthus fragrans. The sequence goes on along the minus strand of JAEDXY010000106.1, from coordinate 1,081,992 downwards.
ATAACTGTGTTTATGCGAGCGTGAAAAGGAAAGAGAGTTGGTTTCCGGGAAGTTTATAGATCATGAAATGGGTCACTTCGTTGGGCTTAACATGTCAAAATCAAGCTAAGTAGGCACCGCACCCGTTTACCATACTAAGCCCAACTAAGGCCCAATAATATGGGTCTGAAAGGCTTGATTGAGAGCCACACAAGAGAGCCCATCATCAAATAGGGGTTGAAAGCCCTATACTAGAGGCAGTCAAAGGAAGGAATAATGCTCTTGGCTCAAGAAGAAGGTTGGCCCATCTAGCTAAATGTTCTCACCAAGGTGTAGGGGAAATGGGCAATTGATCGAGCAATTGTACATAACATTATCAACAAAAATCATCGATGGATTTTAATTATACTTTAATACCTAAATAATCAACATTTATAATCGTGATCGTGACACTAAACTCGACAATGACCATGAAAAAAAAAAAAAAAAAAAAAAAATTTGTCATGCCTTGTGCCTTGTGACCTGTTTCACGTGTCGTATGAGTCTAACTATACTCGAAGCACAACCATGGGACTTATAAACATGGAGAATACAAAATCATGGTTGGGGCTGAAAATGATGATGAATTATGCATTTGAATGGCATTAATATAAGTTATTATCTCCTTTACGCAAGAAAATGTCTCAAGGGTACATTATTAAAAAGATTCACATTCAAAAACATAAAGATTCACATTCAAAAACATTTGCCTTCGATTTTAAATTAGCTTTCCTATGTAAGTTTCATGCATTTCCAATGAAAATGCAATAGTTCCTAACAAATTTGAGTTGGGTTACGTGAATTATATTATCATTATTATTATTATTTTGATTACTTAAATTTTTTAGCAACAAGATCTTTAGCGACCATAATGAAAATGAAAAAAATTAAAGCTAAAAATGCAAAATCAAAAATCAAAATGGAAAAAGTTAAAGATTCTTGAACAAGTGTAAGTATGAAGGGCAATGATAACTGATAAAGGCACCTAGCAATTTTCAATTGTGTTTCCCACTCTGTCTTGACCCTTAAGGCTTTTTAATTTAATGTAGGTGAGCTCTGATTGTCTACACTGGGAAGGAACCTTCCAGCTCAAGTGTCCCATATCAAGGATGCCAATAGAGACCTTCCAACAAATGTTATATGCAATATTGGCCCTCAAGAATTGTCATGGATATAAAGGGCCCATTTGGTAAAGTTTTGAAAAGTCAAATGCTGCTTCTAACTTTCTAAGATTAAGAAGCTGCTTTTGAATAGGTTTCGATAATTTTTTGAAAGTACTGTCTGATTAGAAAAAAATTGATCTAAATTAACTTTTTCATGAAACTCTTTTACTAGAAACAAAAACAAAAATAGAAGTCCTGCCAAATGGGCTCAAATACAAAAAATTATGAGCTCACACATTTTTCCTTTTACGAAATTTCAATATTTCCATAAAAATATTATATGCACTTCATATTGTCATATTCTTGAATGTCAATGTTGGAGTATATATATAGTATTCCAGTTGTAGGAGGGCAGTGGTTAGCAAAATCTGCCAATGTACCTACTCGAGAAAATGGTTGCTTCACCAGAAAATGAAAATATACTAATAAAAAGAAATTTATTTATAAGTGTAATTATCCCAAGCTTTCTCATCATAAGGTCACTAGGGTCATTACCCTCATTGCAAGACCTGTTTTAGAAAAAGTAACATGGTTTCATACCTTTAAAGCCAGTTCTTCTTGTTAAGCATCTGTAACAGGGAAAAGAGAAGAATCATTCAAAACCATAAAAGAAAAACAAGATTGAAGGCTATCTTTGAACAAAGGGTTATGTCGATACATAAACAAACGTTGGAGCAGGAAGAAGCGCAAATGCTGCGATTGAAGAACTCGGGATTGATCAATTATAATGCAAGTCCTTTAGTGAATGATGAAAAAGAAGAGGAGATGACAAGATCAGCCCTTGCAGCATTCCGTGCTAAGGAAGAAGAAATCGAGAGGAAGAAAACTGAGATCAGAGAGAGAGTCCAGGCTCACTTAGGCCGTGTTGAGGAAGAAACCAAGAAGTTGTCTGAAATTCGCGAAGTAAGTTGGATATTATCACCTTTTTTTGGCTCTCTTAGGCCAATGTCTTGTGAATTGTATCCAGATCCTCATTATATATCTTGATTATTCGGATCATATATATTAATTGGATCATTTCTATGTGGATTCCTATACGAAGATTTTGAAAGCCTGATATACAGTGATGTGTGATTTGATCAAAATTCTCATTTTAACATTGGATTTTCTGTCAGTAGACTTGAAAGTTGCATTTGCATTGTCCTTTTTCAAGAAATGTAAAACATTTTTTCTATCTTTCGCTGTTCTTCAATGTATATTTGTGTTTTCATCTACATATACTGTGTCTACTCTAGATTTTTTTATTGAAAAACTGATTCAAATTTTGTTCATGTTTGTTAAACTCTAATCTAGTAGGAGCTTGCAGCTCTAACAGATCCAATGAGGAAGGAAGTTTCACTCATACGCAAGAGGATCGACCTGATTAATCGAGACTTAAGGCCATTGGGACAAAGCTGCCAGAAGAAGGTGAAGTATCAAGCCTTTTCAAACTCGCACCTGATATATTATAGTTAAGGATTTAGAATTGTAATCTCATTAAGTATGTCCGAACGAGTCTCTTTTCTTGTTCTATCAATGGATAGAAGGGACCTTTCTTAAGATCTGGTGAAATTAGGCGAAAATCCCATTTGCATAGTAAATGTTCAAAAATGGGGCAGAAATGCTGAGGAAAAAAAAATGTTGTTGCATTGGTTATACTTCACTAGTTAATTATTTACCTGTAAAACTTTTTCGTGAACAAAATTTACTTTTTTCTACAGGAAAGAGAGTACAAAGAGGCCCTCGAGGCTTTTACCGAGAAGAACAGGGAAAAGGCTCAGCTGACTACTAAATTAATGGAGGTAAATCTATCCTAGCTTTTGCCCAAAAAAGTAACTGAAATCACTTTGTCTTATTTAATCCTTTTGGTTTTCTAATGAATTATTGGACAGTTGGTATCTGAAAGTGAGAAACTGAGGATGAAGAAATTGGAGGAACTGTCCAAGAATATGGAGTCCCTTTGCTGAGATATGTTAACAGCACAGTTCAAGAACTTATTGCAATTAGTACTGTAATCTTTTTTTTTTTTTTGTTTGTTTGTTTCTGTTTTTGTATTTTATCAGTTGTTCTTTGGAACTTCTCTTCTGGATTATATTTGAAATAACCTTCAGTTAAATTTTCTGATTTACGCAAGATTCAGGAGTTTAGAACACTTACTTAAATCTTTACCAAATGAGAGAGATATCAGTTAAAATTTGTAATGCTTCAGCTTCTTTGTTGAAATCCTTGGCTGCCAAAAGTATCGCACATTGTTCATTTGAATAGGCTTTCCGCTAGCTCAAACAAAGCATTAAGGGTGGTCATAGATCATTATGTTTTTTCCGAAGCCGAACCACCCATATGAAATTCATATTGCTAAGATCTGATCCATAAACTATCTCCAGAGGGGCGTCAACGAATAGGGTCGAGTCAACTCGCAAGCCAAAGCTCGTGGCTCATGTAGGGCCCGGCAAAAAGGAGCTCTTTTTTTTTGTCCGAGCCCTTAACATTAATTGCAACTTTTTTTTTTTGAACAAAGATAGAGTGAGTGAGTTTTTATTTAATATTAATGTATAATTATTTATGAATTTTTTGGCCCGAGCCCTTAACGTTAATTGCAGTTTTTTTTTTTTTTTAACAAAGATAGAGTGAGTGAGTTTTTATTTAATAATAATTTATAATTATTTATCACATAATTCATAAAAATATATGTGCGGACATCACTCAATTGTACACAATTAATACATGTTGGGCTGGTAGCAGTTGGTCTAAGAATTTTTTTTTTTGGTTCTAAACTCGGGGCACAACGAGGAATTAAGACGTGAACAGGGGCCATTAATTTTTTCAACAAACCATTAACAGGGGCTGGCCCGTGCAGCTCTCCGGATCGAGCCACGGCCGTTAGAACCGTTGGGCTCATTTGCCATCCTCAATCCCTTATTTGGACAGAAAAAAACTCACTTGCGAAGGAGATGGGGACAAGTTATCAAAGTTCCTTCTTGCTCGGCCAATCATCAAGACCAAGTCTTGCGTTGTGTCAAGTTGTGTCGAACTTGAGAAATTTTAATTCAATCATATCTCAACACATTATATATGTATATGTAAATTATTATGAGTTATTATGTACACTTACACACAACAAATTTAAAGCACAAATAGAATGATTTAATTGCTATTAGATTGAAGTTAAATGGATCGATAGATTGTCAATTGAAACTCATTAAAATACATTTTTGTCAAAATTATAATTGATTATAAGTAGTGATCTCAAAGATTGTGTGCGCGCTTACGAATAGACGACATAAAATAGAGTTTGACTAAATTATAAGTAATTATATTTTTTTTGACAAACATAGCCTAAGCTAATTACAGTTAGGGCGTGGTATAATTAATCCAATTCTTAGAGTTTCTCCAATAATCTCTTTAATCATAATATACTATTTATTTTAAAGAGGTAACCTTAAAATCATGCTCCAAAGAATAGTATACGTTTTTTAAAGTTAAAAATCTCTAAATTATTGTATTATTTTTTTACATTTAAAATTATAACAACAAACTAACTAAACTGTTGACTCCAAGGCGAGGGAGGTTGAGACTTTGAGAGAAAATGGAAAGAGGAAACCCGCCTCCAGAGCAAAAAGGGTCTCCACAGATGATGAACGAAGACCTGAATTCAAACCCTAACATGAAATCAAAGCCCAAGATTGTAGTGATAATGGGCGCTACTGGCTCAGGCAAATCCAAATTGGCCATAGACCTCTCCTCCCACCTCCCAATCGAAATCATCAATGCCGACTCTATGCAGGTAACTTGATGATCTTGTGTAAAGTTGAAATTGAATTACAGATTGAAAGTGAATACAGAAATCCGAGAAAGGGCATGATATGTATTCACTACCGGTGTAACGAATCCAATTTATTGACAGGTTTACCAGGGATTGGACGTTCTTACCAATAAAGTTCCCGTTCAAGACCAAAAAGGTCCTTGCTTTGTACCCTTTACTCCACCTGTTTACTAGCTTCTATGCTGTTTGGGGTAATTGACCTTTGTCTATTTTTACTATTAGTATTGTTCATGTATGTTTTGGGGCAGGGTTGCGGCACCATCTGCTCGGGACAATCAGCCCTCATGTCGAATTCACTGCCAAGGATTTTCGGGATTGTGCTATTCCAGTTAGACAACTTTTTATAGTTATATTAATATTGAACTGGCATTTTTTATTGTTACCTTTACGAACAATTTTGACAAAATTGTGAGTTTTGACATCCCACTTGTTGTAAAGTTTTATAAGTTGGCATTATTGAATTTTGTTTCTAGAGCTCCTTATGCTTGATTTTCCTGCATTTTGGGTGTGACCAACAGAGTTGTAGTCACCTGGATACTAAGTTTAAATATTGTTAAAAACTAATCAGATTTTTGTAATCAGAGGAGAACGATGCAGGATACCTTCAAGTTAATATTTTATTTTTGTTATTTAAATTGTCTTTTATAATTTTATGTCTAGTAGGAGCTTTTATTCGACTAGGAGATTTAATTAAATAAATAAGTTTCTAGAGTTCGTTTTATTTTAAAAGTTTAATTAGGATTTTATGTTTAAATAGAGAGTGAGCATTTTATCGTAAGTAGGTAGATTTTGAATATTAAGAAAGTAAATTGAAGATTTTCTTTAATTTCTTCTTCCGATCATTTTTCGTGTACGAATCAAGCGGCTCCGACATTTTATGATTAGAGTTTGCCTATTTATGTGCTTGAGATCTTGCTAAAGATTTAAGTAGACTACTCTGTTAGCTGACTTGTGAAGAAATGCACTTACAAAATAACAACTCTAAATAGTTACATGAAAAGAACGCTAGCATTTAGCAATTTCCGTTGTCTTTTTAAGGAATCTTCTTACCTTTTCCTTCTGAGCTATGCTTTTGATGGCTGCACTCTGCAAAAATTATTTGTTCTTTATTCAATAGAAGTGATGAAAATATTTCTATTAAAAGCACAATTTTTTTATCATGTATATATTCTCATAATAATACCTAGCCATTTCTTTTGTAGTTTTGTTGTCTGATCTTCTGGCATTTGATTGTATTTTCAGCTCATCAATGAGATATGTTCTCGCAATTGCTTACCTGTTATAGTAGGTGGAACAAACTATTATATCCAGGTTAGCCGCTATCTATAGTATTGTATCATGACTTTTTTTGTCCCTGTAATCATTCAGTCATTGCTGTTGTGATGTAGGATGACAGTAGAAGTTAGACTTTTGTTGAATTTTTTAATCCGAATTGATTGAAGCCAGTCTTGGTACGACAATATATTGGCTTGAATAGTATAAGATCTGGTATAGGGCAGTGAGCTATTGCTTTGAAGGTTGATAGATGAGTAAAAGATGGGCAAAGATTTAGATTTTAAAGCATTGTCAATTAAAAACTTCAGTGGATAGTTAAATTTCGTGCTCAAGAACATCATTCATAAAATCTATGTATTAATGTATGAATGAGGAGGACTGATGTCTCTCAAGTCTTGATGATTTAGGCTGTTGAGAATAAAAAGAATATGACCAACTATTATATGCCAAGTTTGGAAACTTATTATAAGGAAAGCAATTAGGGTTTATTTCTAAAGGTTTTCTAATATTTTATTATATGTCTTTAGTAGTTTCCTACGTAAATTAGACTAGTTGAAACTCTATTTAAAGAAGGCCTATACGTTGTATTCACTTAGACTTTTGATGAATTGACTAAACAATATTCCTGTCTGCTAACAGCTCCTTTCTCATTCTTCTCTTTTCTCCTTTCTTTCACTTCTCTTACGATTCTAGTGCTTGTTCAATTGCATCCGTTACACAAACTGAAACTACCTAATACAGTCTCTAATCTGAAATCATTTAGTGGCGTTTATCATTTACAAAATGTCTTCATAGGGGTGTGTATTTTGCCAAAAATCTCTTTTTTGCTTTTACTAGTTGCCTGCTTCATGTTAGCATCAATAACTTAATTTAGCCCTACTCTTTGAACAAGGATTTGATGTCTCAATTTGTGTATGTTTTTGGTTCACAAGTCAAAGTATCACAATTTGTGACCATCTTTTTCTCTTCCCGGCGAACCATTTGAATGAAGCCTAAGATTTTCTATGATTCTGCTTTCTCATTGTTTCATTGAGTTCTGTTTCTGCGTCACTTTTACTATTGGCAGCATTTTTCCTAAATTCTTACTAGAAAGACACAAACACCCCTTGTTTCCCTTAAGGATGGTTTATGGAGACTGTTGCTAAGGCAATTAGCTGTCATTTCCTTTTCTTTAACTATCAATACTTGCAAACTTCTCTTTGGTAATGTTGGACCATGAAAGTCTCCACTGTTCCGAACTGTATTATGCTTCTTTGTCTTGACTCGCTTGGGAATTGTCGAGCGTTGTAATTTTCGTGATTCACATTTATATCTGATCTGATAGATATTCCTTGTTATTCAACAGGCTCTTGTGAGTCAGTTCCTTTTGGATGATTATGTAGAAGATCAGGGAGCAAATTACTTATTTAATCTTCCTGGTAATCACTGCCTCTTTGCATTATATTTTACGTTTTCAGAATCATCTTAGAGATTATATTCTGTACATGAATTTGGACATCTGATACCTTGCAAGCAAGTTCAAGTGTTACATGTTTTTGTTTCTATCAGGAGACGAGAAACCAGATTTTGAACTTGAGCTTGAGCCCATAGGTGTAAATGGTGATTATAGTTATAGTCATCTTAAAGACCTTGATCCGGTAGCAGCAAATAGAATTCATCCAAATGATCATAGGAAGGTGAGAATGTTTTAAGATAGTGAATTTTTCTGCCTATCTTCCCTTTGTATATCATGTTTTATAATTGCACTCTTATGATTCTTTGAACTGTTCCGTACATATTGCTCTTGAGATTAATTGCAATTGTTGCGCAAGGAAAATTAACATTCTGCAGGAATGGTAAAGCACATATGACTTGTAATTTTTCATATGGGCATATGTATGGTTATAATGATATGTGCTTTCAAATCTTTATTATCTGCCCTTATAGGAATAGTGGTCATATTTTTCTTTTTCCTCTTCTTAGTTACATTTAGGGTTATTGATGGAGTTTTCATAATTGGGTTAACTGTTGGATTCGGGAAAAGTTGTCCAATGATAAATATAATTAATATTTCAAGTAGTTATCACCACTGAAAGTATAAAATATATAGCATATGTTTGTCAAATAAGATTGACGACTTATCTTTTTAACTTCCAATTTTTGAGATTGTTTGGTAACTCAATGTTCATTCGCAACTATGGCAGATTAATCAATACATAAGTTTATATCTCCGTTCCGGTGTCCGTCCAAGCGAGTTATTGCAGGGGAATATCAAGGAGGTTTGTTCTAAATCTTGTGGCTTATCTACATAATCACAATTGCTTATCCCTGACTGTTAGTTCACTTGTTTTCTACTAACACAGCTAAATCTGGGACACATTTCCACCTGCTACTCACACACACAACTGCAGGTTGCTCTATCTACATACAGCAATCTGCTACCATTGTATATCTATTTCAAGGATATTATCTATACATGCTTTGAAGCTCTATTTTTCCATTCTAAATTATTTATTTCCTTTGCATCCTTCATCCTTATATTTCCGTCATTTTAATTTTCTTAGTTGTCATTCTTTATGTTTCATATGTCAAAGAGAAGCCAACTTATTGCACAAAATGTGTAACCTCAAAATTACTGATCTTTTAAAAAGTTTACTTGTTATTTGTCAATGGGAAGAGGACATGAAACGATAAACAAAGAAACAGGAGAAATTAGTTGTTTCTTTTTATTTAATATTAGCAAGTAACTAGAATTAACTTATTGCATTTCACTATCTTTTTAGTTATTACAACTTACAGCAGTCTCTGCTTAGATTCCTATTGTTATACGGCTTCAGATTTTAGTGGACTAAATAGGATAATATGACGTGGACCATAGCATCCTGTTTAATTATCTTATTTCTAAATGTGCCAGGGCAGAACTGGGGCCGAGCTAATAATTTCAGATATGATTGCTGTTTTATATGTCTGGATGCATCTGTTCCAGCACTGGATCAATATGTAGATCAAAGAGTTGACTGCATGATAGATGCTGGTCTACTTGAAGAAGTTTTTGATATTTACAAGTTAAATGCTGATTATACACGAGGTATAAGACAGGCAATTGGTGTCCGCGAATTTGAAAATTTTATAAGATGTTGCACTTCTGAATGTCAAAATCATAGTGAAGCTGTCTGTTCTCAAATTTCAAATGCCAAGCAATTCAAGGAAATCATGCGGCAAATCATGGACTTCCCCTATGAGAACCAACAAAAGATTCTATTAACGGAAGCTATTGATAAAATGAAATTAAACACCAAAAGACTCGTTCGTCGTCAAGTAAGAAGACTATCTTTATACTACATATTTTTGTTCCTTTGACATTTAGGGTGTATTTCCTTATTCCTATAACTTGAAATGACAAACAAGGACGACTCAATGGTCGGACAGGCAATAGACACTCCTTCCTTTCCATAAAGAACGTGAAATTAGACTTGCATTTGATCAGAGCAAAATATTCTAGGGAAATCTAAAAAATACATCCTCTATTTAGGGTGTATTTTCAGTTTACATACCGTATTTCTTTAAATTTACACTTTATATACTATATATTACAGAACGGTAACAAAAAACAACTTTTGCCAAATTTCCTTCATTCTATTCTTCTTTTGGTTGCTTTTATGGAAAAAACAACTTTTGGTTGCTTCTATGGTTTCAACTTGGATAGTTTTTATTTGCTAACCTGGCTAAATGTTCTCAGAGACATTGTCAGTGGTATCACAATATCCACTTCTACAAGCTTTTTACTGTTTTAAATTTCGCCTCTTGGTACTCGTGCTAGTTTCCCAAAGCATGATGTTGCAGCAACATCATGTGAAACTCTCTTAGTACATTTCCAATTTTTATCTAAGTTATGGGTTATTGTTGAATGTCAGGCTTGTCAATTTTCATACATGTTTGTTGTGGATATTATTTGGTTTTTCTTCCATATTGTTAGCCCATATTTGACAACCATCATTTGAAAACTCTTTTTTCTACATACTCATTTTCAACCATACATTCACACAATATATTATTTTGCATGTAAACCCAAAACTTTTCCATACTTTTAAATACACATTCTCCTAAAAGTCATCATTCAAAACAATTTTTTTCCGAATAAAGGTTGTCAAACAGGGGCTAAAATTTTATTTCTACTCTTTTAACTCCTAGGCTTATTTTGTAAAAACTTCTTTTGTGCTTTCCTTTAGACGTTTGCAAAAAGGCTATCAAAGTCTGCGCTATCCATTATCAGTTGTGGTAACCTGTCATAAAAATAAATTAATACTGACTTCAGCAACCAATTTTCTTGCATTGTTATCACCATGTAACTTACAAGAGCTTCATCGGTGTTCTTCTTTTAATTGTGAGGATATGTAGTAAGTTTTTGGCACAAATTTATAGAGAAATCAGGAGTATTCTCGTGGTATTCAATTTATTTTGGTAAGAGCAGTAAGAAATTATGTTCTAACATGTCACGTTCAATGTTTTATTTCTAATATATTTGTCTTTTCACAGAAGAGAAGGCTTAGCAGACTGCAAATGCTGTTTGGATGGAATATTCATTATGTTGACGTTACTGGGTGCTTACTGAGTAGGTTTTTCAGATTTTTTTTATAGATAAATTGTTTGTGTTTTATGAAGTAATTTAACTTCTAGCGATTACATTGAATCGCGGTGACATGTTGTTTGCAGGTGCTTCAGATGATTTATGGGTTGTGGATGTGGTTGAACCGTCGCTTGAAACTATCAAATCTTTCCTTGATAAGAACAATATGGAAGAGGCCGGGAGTGGTTGCGAAGTGATGAAATCGGCACACAGGGACCTTTGGACTCAATATATTTGTCAGGTAAGTGATGCTTCTAGTACTCTCTCCGTACCCACCACCCTTGTGTTTCTCTTTGCTCGTGACGGCAAAGTTGTGTACTGTAGGCATGTGGGAATAAGGTGCTTAGAGGGGGACTTGAATGGGAACAACATCAACAGGGACGTAGCCATCGAAAACGAGTATCTCGGCTAAAAAAGTCAGGCATCTATGTAGAATTGCCCCACAACCGTTCTGTGCAGTAATTCCGAAATCACATTTTCTTGAACTCGTGATCCTGTATATTGTATTTAAACAAGAACTTGGTGAACAATGATATTTTTTAGGCTAAAGTTGTGGAGCAAGCTTGTTTCTTCTTTTCATATCAACTTCATTCCAGCTTCTTAAGAATGATAATTGACTTCTGGCTTGTTTAATCGTATTTAAACTGAACTAATAGTCTAGTTTAGATTGAATCAACTTATGAAATAATGCGATCGATATCACCCTTATATTTTTAAGGATAGAATCTGTTTCTCATTTTATGTATGTAACTTGTAGATGAAATTTTCATTTGATTCCTGTTTTTCACTAGTGTATGTGGACCTAGTACTAAATTGGATGTATTATTTCAGTATTTGCAAGTAGTTCAATTGTACCTTGGGATAGGGGCTTGGTTCGCCAGGCTATCCGGCTCGCTCAACCAAAGCGTGGCTTGGCCTGCCTCACATGCTCATCCATTGGTGGGGCGAGTTGAGTCGGATCGAATATTTTTTTTTATTTACTGAAAATGCATAGTTCACTCATATTGACGAGACGGTGGTGAATTGGCTCACACACGAGCTAGCTCGAGAAAATTGTTGTTCAGCTCGCGTCAGTCTCTTTCCCACTTAACATTCCTACCTTGAGAGCACATGGGATGGAAATCAAAAGTCCACCAACATGCGTAGGATTCCACTTTAGAAATTAAAGATGGTGCAAGCAATCCAACTTTAGAAAAAAGATGCCTTACCTTCACAAATTTCACATCGAATTTGATGGTTGTCAAGACCGTTAATGATAAATATATATTATTCAAATTTAATAACTTTACAAGTGGTTTAGTATGAACAAAGAAATTTTGAATGAAAAGATGAGAACTCGATACGAAAAATCAATGTCAAAAAGCTCTGTCAAACAAACAAACAAAATAAAATCGAAGTTGATAATTATCTTTGCTTGTTTCAAATTTTCAATCACGCACAAGGAGTTGCGTAGTAAGATCGACTATGAACTCACCATAGCAGTAGGGCATGTGGACCTTATTCTAGTGTTCATCTCATTCTCTCTGGATATGTTTTTATAACTTTTAATTTGAAAATAAAGCGAATGTCATTATAATAATAATACTTCGTAGATTAGTCGTGTCATTGTACTATATATCATTCGTAAAAATCACACATCTTATACTCTTTATGGATACTGGGAAATATTTCATAGTCAAAAGTATTTTTTCTCAGTATCCATAAAGAGTCACTAAATGAGATTATTGATGGGACGGAAAGTGATAATCTTTGCAAGCTTTTAAAGCTTTTCCACTCCTTAAAAGCACCCCAATCCCCCAGAAGCTTCTTTACAGTTAAATGATCAACAGAGAGAAAAGAAACAAAATGCACAGCTTCAAGAAAATCTATCTCCTTCAATTTCTTCTCCTCTCACTGAACATTTTCTTTCCAAAATCAATATCTCAAGAAACCACCGAGAGGTATATTGATAGTACAAGGAACATACACTCATGCTCAGAACGAAATTCCTCAATTTGTTATGATAATATTCCTGTTCATGTGCCGAATCCTTGCGATGACTGTAAAAAGCCTGGTGGACATTGTGGAGCTGGGTTAAGATGCATTTGCCATCCAAAAGAGTGCAGTTAAGTTTTTTTTCCAATACTTTGTTTCTTACTATTGTGTTGTGTTCCCAACTTTCTTGTTTTTTAACTGAAAGTTGTTACCTTTCCATATATGATGCATTTTCAGAGGATAAGGTGATCTCAGTTGGTGCAGTTCTGAAGCCTTGCTGTAACATAGTTTTTTTTCGACTTATTTTCCTCATTTTGAAGGACTATTTTCTGGGCTTTCGAGGTAGTTATAGTTTCTTCTTTCTCTGAAACTTCAAATAGTGTTGTGAACCCAAATGACACTAGATTCAGTTGAACAACTTAGAAGAAATGCTCAGTCGCTTAGAGACGTGACAAATTTATTTATTTAAATTGTGTACTGTCATTATTTTTTAGTTAAGGTTCGTTGTGTACATAATTTTCATAAATACCTATCTCCAATGTCCAGACGAAAGGGATGGTTAGTGGTGATCATCCTTATCCTCTTTTAATGAAATGTAATACTGATTTCATGAATCTTCTTTTCCTTTATTTTTAGGAATTTTTGTCGCCAATGTATGGCCCATGTGCGCGAATGGTCTCTAATCTTCCATTCTTGACAGTGACACCCTCAATTTATTCCATAGTTATTTTTCACAGTTTCTCTCTTTTCATGTTATTATCTAACTTTTGTTTTCAAGAAGTTTGGAATATATTACATATTTTAAAAGTATTGATTTATAGTAACTTATTTATTCTAGATCAACGGAAAATTATTATATATTTTAAATATACTTATTGATTTTAATGACGTTTTAACAACCTATGAATTTTTTTAAAATCATGCTTCATGTACAATGTTTTTGACAACATTGTTGACAATGTGTCATGTTATCATTAACTAGTTTAAAAAATAATTTTTCTCCCTATTCAACACTTTTTATTGCCACCGACAAATATTGTCAACAATGTTATAAGAATCATTGTACAAATGACATTTTCCATTTGTTTAGGTTGACTTTCTTAAATTCAAATCACATAAAATTATGGGAAAATGTTATGTGTACACCATGAGATATATACAATGCATTACACCCCCTCACATGGAGGGGTCTATGAATATTTTATTGTGTGTGGGCTCTCTCCATGCGATGGGGGGTGTAATGCATTGTGTGATATATTATGTACACATAATACTTTCCAAATTTCTGAGCCTAGTGAAGCCTATAAGGTATCCTTGACAAACAAACCTATGTACTCAAACAAGCCTAGGTGAAGAACTCAAATTCATGGGGATATTTTTGAAAATGAATGTCAAACTCATATGAAAATATAACCCTGATTTTGCTACTTAGATCAAGATAGAAGAAAAACAAATGTCAAACAAGTAGACAGTAGATTTGTTATCTAGATGGAAGAAAAATCACAAAATTATTCGAAAATATGAATGGTGAATTGGCGATCTTGCAGACTCGAACTCTCTGTGTCGATTCTTCATTTCTTCTATCTGTGGAGTGTGGGGGTTTAGAGCAAACCGGCAAAGCCTATATGAAATAATGAAAATGGAGATAAAATGGTAATGGACTTGGTCCTTGGAATATTGGAATTGGACAAGTTAAGGAGCAATAATGGAATTGTACAATTGGGCTTGTTAATGTGCAAGGTTTTGGTTAATTTACATATTAAAAAAGGGTAATTTTCATAAATAAGAGTGTAATTTTGACCCATTTCAATAATAAGAAAATAAGTTTCAACTTTCAAAAATCATATTTTCATTCATTTTTATTTATAATTTAATTAATTAAATATATATTTAATTAATTAAATATATTAAGGTCACAGATTCACAATTTAGCTAGTCACATATTATTTTCGGTCACAACTCAGAATTTTTTAATGTGAAAAATTATTTTACGTCACAAAAAAATTTATAGGTCACAATTTATTCATCGGTCACAGATTCACAATTTAATTAGTCACATATTATTTTCCGGTCACAAATCAAAAATTTTAAATGTCACAAATTTTTTTACGATGACAATTCAAAAATTTTAAAGGTTACAATTTTTTCATTAATCACATATGAAAAATTTATAATTCACAATTTCTTTATCGATCACAGATCATAAACATTATAAGTCACAATTTATAGTCATAACTTATAATCGATCACAAATTAACAAATTTTTAGGTCACACGTTATTTTTTAGTCACAGTTCATATTTTTCATTAGTCACATATTATTTACTGGTCACAGATTAAGTCAGACATTATTTTTTAGTCACAGTTCATATTTTTCATTAATCACGTATTGTTTACTGGTCACAAATTAACCAATTTAATGGTCACAGTTAACCCAAATATTTGTGACGACCAGCATCGCTAGTGACCACCACCTTATTACTGCTTAAACTACCACCACAACCAACTCACACCACCAGCACCACCCACACCCACACCACCAGCCCTACACCAACAACCAACCCACACCACCCCAACCCCAACCCCGCCCAGCCCACCACCACCAACCCACACCACCAGCACTGCCACCAACACCGTCGCCCCCCAACCCCCCCAACCAACACTACCAGCACAAATATGAAAATCACCAGCCGGACTTGAAAATCGCCACCACCACCACCTCACAAAACCCCACCCAACACCGCCACCACCACACAACACCACAGACACCACAACAAAATCGCCACCGCACAAAACACCACCCACACCACCCAAACAGCCAAGTCTACCATCAACGATGCCTCTGCCACGAACACCGCCACCACACAACTCGCCCCCACCGTCATCGACCACCACAGAACCAACAAAAACTGTCGCCAGATTTAGGCAAGTTCGAATCATCGCCCATTGCAGCCAGATTCAAGCAGATTCAGACAAAATCGTCCCCACACAACCACAGTCTCGCACCCAGCCACGACCGCCCCCACACACCACAACCGTACCTACTCCCACGACAACCACCACCGCACGCACACACACCACAGTCGCGAACACACCAAAACCGTACGACTCACCACGCCACCACCAATCACCTCACCAACCACCAGATCTACCACCGCACACACACCATCCACCTTCGTTTGGATCTGGTTCGATGGTGTTTGTGGATTTGCTTCAGATGCGAAGCTACTGCAGATCCACCGCGTCACAAGGTGGCGCAGCAGCTTAAAATCATGATTGTGCCTCCGATGCCGCGACACAACCCCTGCTGCCGGCTCTGGTTGTTGCCGGAGAAGAAGGTGGAGGCGTTGCAGTGAGAATGAATTAGGGAG
Organism: Osmanthus fragrans; assembly: GCA_019395295.1. NCBI lineage: Eukaryota > Viridiplantae > Streptophyta > Magnoliopsida > Lamiales > Oleaceae > Osmanthus > Osmanthus fragrans. Next base: position 1,065,784 of record JAEDXY010000106.1, on the reverse strand, counting down.
AAGAGAGAAGTGAGAGATGGAGAGAGTGATGAATTAAAATAGGCTAGGATTGAGTTTGGTTTAATATTGTGTTGAATTAAATAATTTTTAATAGTTATTTTAATAAAAATATTAAATAAAATTTCTGATTTTTGAAAGATTAAACTTTCCAATTTATTTTAGAACTCTCAATACTTAAAATAGGGAATGGTGTAATTTCCACTTTAAAAAAAGGGTTTGACAACATGTTTGAATAACTTACAAATTAAAAAAAAAAAAAAAGAGTGTGGTGTCAATTGAATCCGACCCCATGTGGGTCCATCCGTGATCAAAGCATAGGGTCGCATTCAAATATCACGTCTCCTTAGAAGGAAATAAACAATTATCAATCAAAGCAAACCTAAACTGGTGAGACCAAAAGGATACTTAACAAAAATAAAAAGTAATAAACTAGCTCTCTTAAAATTAAGTAATAGAAGCCTTAAAAAATTTTGAGAACAAAGTTTTAAATTTATAATGTTGTAGATTAACTCTTGTTATAACACCCTCAGATTTCTAATTTCACGCAAGAGCCTAATTGAAAAGATTTAGAAAGTTCGGACCAACATGAAAGATTTGTAATTCTTCAGGGGCTTGAGTGAAAATATTTGAAAGTAACATTTAAGCCGAATATTTATTAAAGGATAAGGTGGGTCCGTTTGATAGGAATAGTGAAATTTGGGTAGAAAGGAATTGAATTGTTTGGAATTGTTTTACCGGGAATTGAATTAAAAGTGTTTGATTGGTATAATTTTCCACTTTTCTATTATAATACGTTTGGCCTTGTTTTTTTTTTTTTTTATGCAAATTGTCAATTAAATGGATAAATTTTTTTATCATTGGGGACAAAATATATTTAGATTACTAAAAAAAAATTTAAAAAATAAAAAAAATTATTTTTTATTTTTACATTTGGCTTTGTTTTGCATGGAATTTGTCAATTAAATGGATAAATTTTTTTACACTTTATCTTAGAATTTGTTTCTATTGCTAAAAAAAAAAAAAAAAAAAAAAGGTGGAAATCAATTCCCACCATATAGCAAGTCATTGAATTCCACGAAATCACGCTTCAAGTGGTTGTACCTTGGAATTGAGTGGAAATCAATTCCATAGGAAAAAAAAAAGCAGTATCAAACAACGCAAAAATGGAAGTTGGAATCGAATTCCTGGAAAAAAATTTCGCCTATCAAACACAGTATTATTGTTATTGTTGTTGTTCATATACTCAAAATCAAATATTTGGGGCCAAAACAGTAGAATTTAGCATTGAGACGAACGGTGAATACTAAAGATGAAAAATTCATTTGTCCCAATGCTTTGCATTTGCAATGTCGCAACAAGACGAGAATCAGTTTATGCATTCATAAGAATGGTAAACAAAATGTATGTTGGAATTCTTCAGCTATAGTCACAATTACTTCATTTAGTCCTCGGCTGAAGATATTTGAATTCTGCTGTAATTTGAACGATATTGTGGGGGTATCCACTTGTATATGTGTTCCGACTTCCCCATGGTCTCAATTTATTTCAAGAAAATTTTAATACAACGGATCAAAATTAGTGATCACAAGTCAAAGACGTTCAAACACACAAATGCTTATTTGATTTTCTTTTAATTTGAAGTTAAATATTAATTTTAACGACACATTTATACCTAGCGTACACATCTTTCACGGGACCCATATATATATATATATATATATATATATATATATATTTCAAATAAGCTCAAAAGGGTATAAAATACTCGGATAGAAATCCTCCATGTATGCATAACAAGATAAGAATACAGGAATTCTCAATAATGATTAAAAACTTGAATGTGGGGTGGGCACTAGATTTAAATTTTGGTGTGAACTAGACTAGACAAGGGCTAGGCTAAATCTTTTATTGGATTAATTTTATGAGAGTGGTGTTGCATGTACACGGACCTGTTTCATAAGTCTCTGCCAGACAACACACACATGTGCCCCCACGCAACATTTTAAAAAAAAAATACATGTGGGGCCCCCGTTACAACGACCAGATGAAAATTTGTTTTGTTTTGTTGGTATGCAATTTTTTGTGCCTTAGCAATTTTCTGTAATTTTTTTTGGCGTGAATGTAACTTTTATATAGAAATCCTACATTTAATAAGTTACGACAATTGTAACTTATACTCTGTGTTGATTACATTTAGATCATGTTGACTATGTATTATTATTGTTACGGAAAATTTTATGATTTGTGATCAAAAGGGTAAGAAATGGACTAGAGAAAAGGCGAAACATGATTTTAAAATTTTTGCTCATGAGAACGAAACAACGGCAGCAGCAAATGTTTGACACCCATAACTAAGTTGAAAGAGAAGATGACTTCTAAAAATTTGTTGCTGAACATTAACTAAGTTGTGTTGCTAATCCTTCTAAGCATAACTTGTCTGTCATGAGAACTTATAAATTTTACATATTCATTTTAGATGCGTTTTGTAAATTGAAACTTTTTGAAAACTTGAACACATAAAAAATTAAATAAGTTTTTAAAATTTTCACTGCTGACACGTATCCTTAACTTCAACGATTATGCAACTTGTACATAAAAATGGTACATAACTAGTTACCTAAAATGATGTAGGAGGAAAAGATTAGATTAAAAAATTATGTTTTAAATTGGCAAATGATAAAGTGTCATAAAGAGCTTTGAGTTCTTTTCCAGAGGACCAAAAGTAAACCTTACAAAACCAAAAAGGGAATTTGTTATTCAATAAGAAGCAATGAATTGCTTAAATCCCACTCTGACCTACATAAACTTGGTCCAAGAAACCATTAACTCCTGAGTTATATTAAAAGTACCACTTGGAATTTTCAAAGTTCAACATGAGTTAATTATGACTTCTTTAATATCATTCACTTGCACGAACTTTGAAGCACTAGATCCAATTGGTGGTTGCTCTTGGGCCAAGATTTAGGTAAGTTAAATGGCAGCTGTATATGTTTAAACAAAAAAGTAGAAATAAGTAAAAATAATCAATAGACCCTACTCCCTTAAGGCCTTAATATTCCTCTAAAGATTACAGGGTTGCCAAAGTTAAAATTTAGTTAGTCGGTCCATCACAACACTTCGACACGCCCCAGAGCTGTCCCGTGCCAAATAATGATATTAGATGCATATTTAGTACACTGTACTCGACGTGTCTAAAGTGTAGAACAGACAAGATTTTAACTTCTTTATACAGTCTACCCTACCGAACTGAACATGGAAGTACAGTTAACGGCTTTCAGCCAGAAGTGTGATGAAGTGTAATAATAGTGCAGCTCATAACATGCAAGGATCATGTGTAACTACTGTTCATGTTTTGATATCACAAACTGGCTCCTCCTGGCCTAGCCTTAATAGAGTTCCAGTGCAAAAGTTAAGACATAAGGGTCCCATGAATGTGGTCCAAAGATAATGCAAAAGAGTTCTGATATACTCTGTCAAGCCATTTGTTTTGCCTAAATTCTGGGTGCCAGCTTATTGATGAAACCATGTGTGTTTGTTTTATGGTTTGCCTAACTTCTGGTTCAAACTATTCAATGATCAAAATACATAACAGAAGAATTGTGCCCATATAAAGACTGACTGACTAATTAGACCCTTTTTCAGAAGATTTTCCACTTTGTTATTGCCTTTTCAGGGTTATAGTGACCTTTTTTGAAAAATGTTAAAAGCAAATGTAGCAATCTTCAAATATTTCAAAATTCTAATTGATTATTTTGGTGTCTGTTGTAATCTTTTTGCCACATATGGCCCTGGAAATTTTGAAAAAAAATAAAAATTGTACGCTCTTTTACATGTGTATGAGCACTCTGATCAATTTATAAGAGAAATCAAAGGTATTGAATCACTCTGAAATATGGATATCTGAAAGAAGGGGAAAAAATTAATGGAGCATATAATATACATGATACCAATCTAGCACTTGCAGTTTCAAACATCAAAAAACAGAAAAAAAGAAGGAATAAGAGTTTACATTGTTCAAGTTATTGTCAGTTTGCCAAGATCAAACTATTAATATAAAAACTATATCGAAAATATTGTAAAAGAAAGAGAAGAAAAAAAGACCATAAAATTTGTCTTCTATATAGTTTTGCAGGCGCAGATCAATAATGAGAATTCAACTTGATCTTGATCTTTCTGCAACTGCTTCTCTTCTAACCACAATCTGCTATCCATACCACTTCTGGTCCTGAACATGAACACGGCGTATCCCAAGGCTGGATTGTAGAACCAATCATGAACATCCCACATGAGATCAACAAGCAAACCATCCAAGAAAATTGTCTGATTTCCTCTGAAGTTCCATTGCAAGCGCTTTATGCGAATTACAATCTTCTTATCGATACAAACTGATAAGACTGGGTGCTTTAGGCCTTCGTTTTCTCCACTACAACGTATCAAAATGTCGTGAGCAGCACCAGTATTGCAGAATTTAGCCTTCGTTGAGTAAAGGGTATTTCCGGAGAAATGTTCTTGGCGCGAAATTAATGAGAATTTCGCCATTGGAGTGCCATTTTTTAGCTTTTTCGTCCAGGTTTCTTGAGCCATATCTCCAAGAATTAGGCCTAGCTCTGAATCAACTGTGATAAAGACATAATATCCATCTATAGGTTCAGGGCCTGTGGGGTACCTGGCTGCAGAAAGATCCCAGAAAACTTCAATTTCATTATTCTGGAATTCAATTGATTTGCTGCCTTTCAACTTTCTGAATAAACGCGAATTCGTATTAAGTTTGAAGGCGCTTGATTGATCATCACCAAAGGTTACATTAAGACCTTGAGTCAAACTGCTCTTGCACCATGTGATTGTGATCAAAATCTGCTTCTGAGTGGAGAGTGTGATTCTATATAAACATGTTACTGCATTTTGAACTGATGGGATCAGATTAGGAGAAATACAAGAATTGTTTGAATAACTTGAACATGATGTATCAGAAATCTGCACTGCATATTCACTAAAACAAGATGCAAAGTCTCTCATACTGTGAGTTGTGGCTGTCTGAAAAAAAAAAAAGGAGAGATTGAATTGGAGCCTGGAAGTATTCTAAAGAAGATGATAAATGAGAGGAAAGACAACGGAAATCAAGATTACTGACAGGCCCATATGTATGAATTAAATATGGTTCTCTTACCTAAAAATTTGCATCTTAGGACAGAGGAAAGAATGGAACCTTGACACAGAAACTTTGAAGGTTTATTTCTTTATGTCTGGCCTGTTCATATGAGTCTGAGCTATTGAAAATTTCAAATGGCAAAACAAGTTAAGAAATAAATATATAATAAACATGAATAGAATGAATGCAGCAAAATAATAAGAATAGCTCAATTTTATTTATTTATTTTTTGTTTTACTATTCCCTAGGGATCAATGGTTATTCGGTGACCAGACTACGAAGATATCAGGCAATTCCACCACGTTTCAATCTGCTAATCTAACTGTTTTAGGCATTTAAACTCTTACTTTATGGCAGGTTAGACTATGAGCCTGTTTGGTTTAGATTAAAATCTTATTTTAATCTAAGTCAAAGTTAAATAATCAATATTAATCACATTTTTCATGGGTCACACAACTTTTCAACCAGACATTTCAAAAATTTCTATCACAATCTACTAAAAAATCTAATTTTAACCCCCACCAAACACCCTCTACATCGACTAGAAAAAGATAACAATGCACTATGATATACGCAATGTTTTGAAACTCAGATTCGACTGACGAGTTCAACAAGAAAATTGAGAACCAGTCCAATTATACCTATAAAGTCAAAAAATGTAAAACCGTTTAAAACAATCAAAGAACTAGTTCGTTCACCTTAAAGTTTTATTTACCTTTTATTGTTTTAATATTTTATACTCGTTCGACACTTCAAGCCCTGAGACAAGCTCTCAATGGGCGGTGTTACTTAGTTTCATCATGAGTTTTTCGTGTTCAGTTTATAAACTATTACCGAACTAGTTTCCCAATTTTTTCGTTCACTTGTTCAATTGGTACCAAGATTCAATTTAAGTCTCTCGTTAGACAAAGGTCGAGAATAACACTTAAATTAGAAATACAAGGTAATAAATTTTCGTTTTCTATCCATTAAGATGATTAATTGTGGTGCTGAGAGTTGGTCCCCCATGAATTAAAAACCAGTGGTTATCAACCACCAACTCACCTATACATGAACAAAAGCAAGGGAATAATAATGTGAAGCAGTAACTTTCTTGAGTGACCCTTTTCATTCCCCTTTTTCCTGTGGAAGTAATTAAATTCATACTCAGTACTAACAGCAACATATTCCTTATATAAAACATCATTATTATTGGATTAATTTCCAATATTAATGCCTGAAGTTTTAACGTTTTGGTAAATAATTATAGGTTACAGTTGGTAGAAAATAACGTTACATATAATGTCTGATGAGGTCCTTTCATACCCCCTTCGACCCTCCATGCTCCATGTGCCCTATGTTTATATATATTGCACACTTCTGAGGATTAAAGCGAGTAACATATGGAGCGATCGAGGGATGTTTACTTCTAGTAAAATACTCATTTGCGAAGTGACCCATTTATGAATAGGGGTTGTTAGTAATACTCTAGTTCTAGTTGTATGACTTGCGTCCCACGTCAATCGGCTAAGTATTGATTTGTAGATATATAACCGCTCGAACAAACTTTTTTAACAAATCGGTTTTAAAAGTGACATTCCATTCAATATAGTTGTTACAATTGTTATTAGATGCACTGTTTTGGGGATGAGTCTAATTGCGGACTTGAAAATTTGGGAATTACTACTTTCAGTAAAGATTTATTCTGTAAAATTATCTAGTCGAAAATATGGGTGACCATAGACGTTGTTTGTCAAAGCATGGATAAAATGTAATGATTCTAATTGTGTCCCTAACCTAAGGTTTAGGTTTCTTGATTTATAATGATCACTTGGCCCCTTCTCCTTTTAAGCGTGAGGCTACGTACCTAAGTGGTTGTTATGGTCCTTTTGGGCGTGGGTTCCAAAATAAGGATTGAAATGAAACAATTCTCATTGTATCTTAAGTCTTTAAATTAAGACTTGATTTGCAAATTTATAAATAGTGTCACACCCTCTCGTAAATTAATTTAAAGGATCACGAGTTCAAGTCGATATGGTTTAAAGGAGCAAATTATATTGACAATGATGAAAACACAAACTTAAAAAAGCTGAAATGAGAGGAACAATAGACAAAGCTTGTACTATAAAAGCTCCAGATGTGTTGGTATGATTGTTCTTTGATACTCATAACTCCCCCTTTACATGTAAATTTATTAAAATTCACATGGAGAAATGAATATAAAAATAATCGCTTAATTTAGTGTATAGATGAATTGAAGATCAGGCATGGCAATGGACCCCAGTCCCCAGGTGGTGAGGCCCTTAGCCATGTTCCCAAATTATGGCCAACAAGTAGATATATATTTCATCACAAATAATTAATAAATATGAAAAAGACCACACATCTTAAAGAAAACGATGGAGTAAGTACAAATAATTGAAAACATTCCAACAATGATAACATTTTTCCATGTATCAAACCCTAATTGGTACGGGTTGGGAACAGGTTGTATAATGATTCAAGCTTATGCCAAATCGTTATATTATACATGTTGTCCATTTTGGAAGAACATGTGTCTATCTTATCTCTCACGGTTTACTCAATTGATATCAGGTTTTAACTTTAGTATTTCATAAGGCAAAGATTTTGAGTTCGAATTCTAAGGAACGAGATAGAAAGTCATAAGGGGTAAGATGGATACGGACTCTCCCAAATGAAACAATACATATGATATAAAGGTTTGGACATAGGCATTGATTGTTACAAAATATGATACGATTGACCATTTTATAACAGATGAGTTGATAAATCAACCTCAAAGTGTTATAAAAGGTGGCTTAATTAGGACAACTAGTGACTCTTCAAATTGTCTGAATCTGGTCATGAAATTTAACAGATATTTTCCAAGGTGCATAATTAAATCCACTACTGGGTTCTTAAGTATGTCAATGACTGTCTTAGGTGTTCGACTGATTAACATTATTATCACCAATATGTCCCATAAATAATAGTTAAAATCGCACGAAAAAGTTTGTGTCTGACAATTATTTGCATGCTTTATATTTTTAATGACTAAAATTAGCTGGTGAAAGTTAAAGATGTCAAGTAGTATGAATATTTTAATCTAATTATATTTTTAAATAATAGACATAGTCACTGTGTGGCGATATATGCCTAACTGGAAAAAAGTGATGGCGGCAATGAAAAGATATTATAGCATAAAATTCTTCTCTTTTGGCTTATTACTCAGGGTTATAAAATCTAATCAAACCCTAGCAGATGACAATCTACTTTCACTTGCAATATTGTCCCACACATGATAGGAAAAAAATTCATATAGTTAACTTAATATTTATTGAGGAAAAAAAAAAAACCTCTTTATTGTTATTGTGGTTTGTATTTGTTTTCTAATGTCAAGAGTATTTAAAGTTTAAACACTTTCAAACTTATTTTGGGTCAGTTTGACAATATTTCTACTTCTTCAAATTACGTAAAGGCGTAAAGCACTTCTAAAAACCTATTCAAATATGTTCAAAATCAGTTTTATACATAGTCTGAGAAGTAATTTTTTATTTTCAAAAGTCCTGTCAAATAGATCCTTAATAAAGAATGTGGTATTCTACAGACATTTCAATAACTTTGATCAAAGTTAACAATTAATATTAATCACATATTTCATATGACCCACAACTTTTTTCAAATTTTCAATCAAACATTTCAATCATTTTTATCAAAATTTATTAAAATTTTGATTATTAGCAAATTCAAACATGAGCTAAGAAGCATATAGAAAATAAAAAAGAATTGTTCATTATCGTTTTTATCTATTTTGTATTTGCAATACTACATAATACAATAAGTAATCAAGCTAGTTGTACAAACAAGGTTGACAATCACGTGTTATCAAAATTCAATCTTTTGATGTAAAATCAGCTTTCAAAATTGATAATTGTGATGTTGTCAAGTATTCTACAATAAGATGTTAACTTCATTATTGTATTTTCCTTTCGCGTCAAATCATTCAATTAATTAGTATGTAGAATTGTGTACGAAATCCATATAGAATCTTTAAATTGAAGTCGTGGAGGATTATAAACCCCCGTTTTTCACCCCCATTTTTTGCGATTACAATTTTTGGAATAGTGTTTTTCTAAGATTGTGTGATTAAAAAAGAAAGAAAAAAATTGAGTATACGTGTAATATTATTTTATTGAAAAATGAGAAAAAAATGAATTATAGTTTTAATGAGGACAAACGGGTCAGTATAGAATTGAGAATGAACTACTTGGACATACAACAAAGATAAGGAATAAATTATCTTAAATTAAAATTGAATATCACTAAGAAACCCGGCCCACAGTTTAATCTTTTTTTCTAAACATGCTTAGAGCCTTTGGGTTAGTTGTGATCTAATTTTTTTATGGGTGTTTCATTTATCATGTATGGACACCTAAATTAATAATAATCTTTATTGGTTATTCAATAATATAGAATATCTCATGAAGATTTAGAAGAAATGACGTACCAAGAAAATAATTTAAAAATGAGTCCATTTGAAGATAATATAGATGTGTGTCTAACAATGATTTGTAAGTTCTAACAAATATCATGTATCGAAGTATTGGTAATATATAAATAATCATGCTACATGTATCGATTTTTTTTTAATAATTCCTTACCGACTACTTACAATTGGAGGGTGGAGACCACATTTTCGAATTTTTTTATTCACGCAAGTCTCAATGCATGTGAAAGAAGGTAAACAATTCGATACATCTTTGGGTGTAAAAATAGAATTATTCATATATAAATATCATATTGTAAGAATATATATATATATATATATATATATATATATATATTCGGTTTCTTCTTAAGAATTGGCAGTTCAAACATCTAAATCTTGACTAATTGATTAGTAATTTACTATTCAAATATAAATAAATTGCAAGGACAAGTGCTTTTATTTAACTAATTTTTTAAGCGTGCAATTAAAAGAAAATATAATTTATGCCTTCCATAGTCGTAGCAAGAAAATATATTATAAAAAATATTTATTGGCTTATAATATAGTAAGTACTCAAAAAAAAGATCCTACAAATGTGTCTTAAGAAATTAAGCAATTATCATCCTTGTAAAATATACGTCAGATCAAATACGCGCTAACACCGCGTCGAAATCGATATTGAATGATACCTAATTTGTAAATAATAGAAAAAAAAATAGAAACATAATAGTAACTTCAATGAAAATCATGAATATGTTGTAAAAGGAAAGTTTATTAGGGTTTGTAGTGAATGACAATTGTACTCCTGTAGCCCTAGAAATTATTACCATTGTATCCCTGACTCTTACCTATAAATATAGGGCTTTAGTCTTTAATAAAATACACACAAAGGTATTGACTCTAACTCTCTCTTCTTCTTCTTCTCTATTTTATAACACGTTATCAGCACGAAAGTTTAATTATTCAAAGTTAGTGAAGGTAGTAATTTTTTTAATTATCTATCATGTGTATCAAAATTAATTTGATAACACGTGAATTTCCTTAAAATTAATTCCAATTTTTCGAGCTCTGCTTGTTGAAGACTATGGTTTTCAAAATGCTGGATTAGAAAGTCAAAATCAGGGTCCTTCGTTAACCCTTCACTGTATAGATTTCTGGATTTTAGGGCTTCTCAATGATTAAAAAGTATCACTATACACTTTATTCCAACACTTTCAGTTCTGGTTACATATAATTCGTCATAGGCGATGTTACGTTAATTGCGTATAGACAGGGAATTGCACTTTACGTGAAAATATATATATATATTTTTTTACATACTGTCGATGCGTATACACATTATAGGTGCTGGGTTTTGTATTCAGTGTTTGATAGTATGGTTTTGTGGTCCTATTATAAATTGATATTCTATCATATTGTTGCTCCTAAAGTAGCACAACTTTATAATTAATATTCCAGAAGAATATTAATAGTAAATTTGTCTATTACAAATAATTTATTGTTGCTCCTGAAGTAGCACAATATTATAATTAATATTCCAGAAGAATATTATTTGCTCCTGAAAAGCATAAATTATAATTTTTAATATTCCAGAAGAATATTGATATATTGCTCTTGAAGAACAATAATAAAATGCAATGTGCTCCCGAAGTAGCACATGTTTCGAAGAAGATGTTATTTTATATTAGTGTTTCTCCCTGAAGGAAAACACATAACTTATGTCATGTTAATTTTGACCACTTAATCAATTATTTCGTATTCTTCGAAACTAATTGTATTTTTTTATCGTGTAGTTAATCAAATGGCAAACATAACAAAACTTGAGTTTGCTGCACTTGACATATCTGGCAAAAATTATCTGTCATGGGTACTCGATGCTGATATCCACCTTGTCTCAAAAGGTCTGGGAGAGACAATAAAAGAAGGAAACAAAGAATCCCTGCAGGATCGTGCAAAAGCGCTCATCTTTCTTCGTCACCATCTTCACGATGGATTGAAAATTGAATATCATACTGAGAAAGATCCACATGCTCTTTGGAAAAAATTGACTGAAAGATTTGATCATCAGAGGACTATAGTCCTCCCTAAAGCCCGTTATGAGTGGATGCACCTTCGTTTGCAAGATTTCAAAACTGTAAGTGAGTACAATTCTGAACTCTTTAGAATATCTACAAAATTGATCTTGTGTGGAGAAAAAATAACTGATGGAGATATGTTAGAGAAAACTTTCTCCACCTTTCACGCCTCAAATGTGCTCCTGCAGCAGCAATATCGTGAGCGTGATTTCAAAAAGTACTAAGAACTTATATCTTGTTTGCTTATTGCTGAACAAAATAATGAACTTCTAATGAAAAATCATGGGTTACGTCCAACTGGTTCTATACCATTGCCTGAAGCAAATGGTACTGCATTTCCTGAAGCAAATGCAATATCAAGACGTGGACGTGGACGTGGATACGGATTTGGACGCGGACGCGGACGTGCACGTGAAATAAATCATGGACGAAATAATCAACAAAGTTATCATCAGCAAGGCAACAATTTCAAAAGGCACAAAGCAAACAAAAGTAGCACACCTAAAAAGGTGCATGAAGAAAATTGTTTTAGATGTGGAATGAAAGGGCATTGGACACGTACCTGTCGTACGGTAAAACACCTTGTGGATCTTTATCAAAAATCAATCAAGGGAAAAGGAAAAGTTGAGACAAATTTCGCTAATTATGATGGTCCAATTGATGTGACTCATTTGGATGTCTCTGATTTCTTTGCCGATCCAAATGAAAATATTGACCACTTGATTGGAGGTGGTGTGATGGAAGATATAGATTAATTTATTTTCTATGCTTCTAGTATTTTACTTTATTTTAGAAATTTAGTTAGAAATATGTTTTTATTTTTCAAAAAAAAAAAAAAAAAAAAAAAACTTTATTGTGTATCGTCAATTTCATATTATTGAATTATATTTCTTTAAATTTAAATTCAAATTTTTATTAAAACATATGTATTTTGTTGTATTTATAGATTGATGATGGATTGTCAAGATACTTGTTTGATAGATAGTGCAACTACACATACAATTCTTCAAGACAAAAAATATTTTTTGGACTTAACATTAGCAAAAAATAATGTTAATACAATATCTGGTGCATCGAATATCGTTGAAGGCTCCGGAAGAGCTTGTATTATTTTACCAAATAATACTAAATTATATATTGACGATGCACTTTATTCTAGCAAATCCAGAAGAAATTTGCTTAGTTTTAAAGATATCCGCTGCAATGGATATCACATTGAGACGATGCAAGAAAATAGTGTTGAATATCTTTGCAAAAAAAAAATTTCTATCTGGCAAGAAGCAGATAAAAGAAAAATTTCATGCACTTCCATCTGGCATGTATTATACATTTATAAAAATGGTTGAATCAAATAATGTCACGAACCAGAAGTTCGTTGACCCAAAAAGTTTTATACTTTGACATGATAGATTTGGATATCCAGGAGCTATAATGATGCGCCGAATAATAAACAACTCACATGGACATCCTTTAAAGAACCAGAAGATTCTTTTACCTAATGATTATCCATGTGTAGCTTGTTCACAAGGCAAATTAGTCATTAGACCTTCGACTACAAAGGTCAATGTTGAATCTCCAACTTTCTTGGAAAGAATTCATGGAGATATATGTGGGCCAATACACCCACCATGTGGACCATTTCGTTATTTTATGGTATTAATTGATTCTTCTACTAGATGGTCACATATTTGCCTACTTTCCACCAGGAATGTAGCATTTGCTAGACTACTTGCTCAAATCATAAAATTATGAACACAATTCCCTGATTATTCAATCAAGACTATTCGTCTTGACAATGCTGGTGAATTTAGATCACAAGCATTCGATGATTATTGTATGTCAATTGGAATTGTAATTGAGCATTCAGTTGCGCATGTCCATACACAAAATGGTTTGGCAGAGTCATTTATCAAACGCTTACAACTTATTGCTAGACAATTACTTATGAAAACAAAGCTATCAGCTTCTGTTTGGGGACATGCCATATTACATGCTGCATCATTGGTTCGTGTTAAACCAACTGCCTATTATCAATATTCACCCTTACAACTTACATTTGGTCATGAACCTGATATTTCTCACCTAAGGGTTTTTGGTTGTGCTGTCCAAGTCCCTATCTCACCCCCACAACGTACTAAAATGGGTCCCCAACGAAGACTTGGGGGATTTATGTGGGTTTTGATTCACCATCCATTATTAGGTATTTGGAACCTTTAACGGGTGATTTATTTACTGCACGTTTTGTAGACTGTCATTTTGATGAAATGACTTTCCCAACTTTGGGAGGGGAAAAACTACATTCTGAAAAACAAGGTAAAATTTCTTGGAATGAAATAACTCTATCTCACTTTGATCCCCGCAGTAATCAATGTGAGTAAGAGATTGAAAAAATCATTTATTTGCAAAGAGTTGCAAATCAATTACCCGATGTATTTGTTGACACGAAAAGAGTGATAAAGTCATATATACCCGCAGAAAATATTCCAGCAAAAATTGATGTCCCTACAGGATAATCTGCTGTAGCAAATGAATCTAACATACGCCAGAAGCATGGTCGACCAGTTGGTTCAAAAGACTCTGTACCTCGAAAAAGAAAAGTACAAGAGAAAAACCAACCAAAAACTTCGGAAAAAGTAACATTAGAAAAGATTGATCAATCAAATATTGAAAATATGGTTCCTGAAAAACCACAAGTGTCCGAAAATAATGAGATTTCAATAAATTATATGTTATCTCATAAATTATGGGAACGGAATAATGTTGTTATAGACGATATTTTCGCTTTTAATGTGGCTCTTGATATTATGCAAAATGAGGATCCTGAACCACAGTCAGTTAAAGACTGTCAAAATAGAAATGATTGGCCAAAATGGAAAGAAGTCATACAGGCGGAATTGAATTCCTTAGAGAAACGGAAAGTGTTTGGAACTATAGTTCGAACACCTGAAAATGTAATCCCTGTAGGATACAAATGAGTTTTTGTACGAAAGAGAAATGAAAATAATGAAATTACAAGATACAAAGCCCGACTAGTAGCTCAAGGTTTCTCACAAAGATCAGGTATTGATTATGATGAAACATATTCCCCCGTAATGGACACCATCACCTTTAGATTTTTGATTAGTTTGACTGTGTCACAAAAACTTGATATGCGCCTTATGGATGTAGTAACTGCATACTTATATGGTTCACTTGATAGTGATATATATATGAAAGTCCCCGAAGGACTTAAAGTGCTAAGAGCAAACGATACATGCCCGAGAACCATGTTCTCAATTAAATTGCAAAGATCATTATATGGATTGAAACAATCCGGACGCATGTGGTATAATCGTCTTAGCGAATATTTGTTGAAGGAGGGTTATGAAAATAACGATGTCTGCCCATGTGTTTTCATAAAGAAAACAAATATTGGATTTGCAATTGTCGCAGTTTATGTTGATGATCTAAATTTAATTGAAACTCCTGAAGAGCTCAACAAAACTGCTAACTATTTGAAAAATGAATTTGAGATGAAGGATTTAGGAAAAACCAAATTTTGTCTCGGGTTGCAAATCGAACACTTCCCAGAAGGATTGTTTGTTCATCAATCTACATATACAGAAAAAGTTTTAAAACGATTTTATATGGATAATGCACATCCATTGGCATCACCTATGATTGTTCGATCACTTGATGTGAAAAAAGACCCATTTCGCCCCCTTGAAAATGGAGAAAAGGTTCTTGGTCCTGAAGTACCATATCTTAGTGCAATTGGAGCATTAACATATCTTGCAAATTGCACTCGACCCGATATAGCTTTTTTTTGTAAATCTCCTTGCAAGATATAGCTCTACACCAAGTCAAAGACATTGGAATGGTGTTAAACACATTTTTCGTTACCTAAAGGGTACGATTGATTTGAGATTATTTTACTCCCAAAAGTCGGGATCTACTTTAGTGGAATATGCAGATGCAGGTTATCTATCTGACCCACATAAAGCTAAATCACAAACAGGATATGTGTTTACAAGGGGAGGAACAGCTATATCATGGAGATCTGTGAAGCAATCCTTGACAGCAACATCCTCAAATCATTCTGAAATTATTGCAATCCATGAAGCAGGGCGAGAATGTGTATGGTTGAGAAACATGACCCATCATATCCAAGCATCATGTGGGTTAACTTCAACAAAAGATAGTCCAACAATTTTGTATGAAGACAATGCAACTTGTATTGCACAACTCAAAGGAGGCTATATCAAAGGCGATAGGACGAAGCATATTTCTCCAAAATTCTTTCATACACATGAGCTTCAGAAGAATGGCGACATCGATGTTCAGCAAATTCGCTCAAATGACAATTTGGCCGATTTATTCACAAAAGCACTGCCAACATCTACATTCAAGAAGTTAGTCCATGGGATTGGAATGCGTCAACTCAAAGATTTTTAGTGATCAATATCAGGGGGAGTAGCTGTACTCTTTGTCCTTCGCATAGGTTTTATCCCACTGGATTTTCTTAGCAAGGTTTTAATGAGGCAGCATTTATTTTTAATACTCCAAAATAACTGTACTTTTTTTCCTTCGTTTGTTTTTTTTGTCCTATTAGGTTTTTATCAAACAAGGTTTTAACGAGGCAGATATTTTGTAATGTGTCATTCAAGGGGGAGTGTTGTAAAAGGAAAGTTTATTAGGGTTTGTAGTGAATGACAATTGTACCCCTGTAGCCCTAGAAATTATTACCATTGTATCCCTGATTCTTACCTATAAATATAGGGTTTTGGTCTTTAATAAAATACACACAAAGGTATTGACTCTAACTCTCTCTTCTTCTTCTTCTCTATTTTATAACAGAATATAATTTATTCTTATAAAGGAAGTCTACTTATTGCTTCATTTGCCTCGTAATTTTTATATGACTCTTCTTCCTTAAAATTATGTTGACAATAAACTCGACAAATATTTAGATCATATACGATGTCAAATCAAGAAATTATATTCAAATACTAATATTAGTTTATTAACTTATCCTCTTTCGACAACCTCAATATTCATATTAATAGTGAAATTTCACATTTCTAAAACCTCTCGTTGCCTTAGCTCATTATCACCTGAATTAATTGAACAATAATGTTACGAACTCAATAAAGCCTAGACAGAAATGTTGAAATGAAATAGAAAATTTTTGAGGATTTTGGGTAGACTTAAAAATAAATAAATAAATAAATCAGTTATAGGTAAATAAGTAATTTTAAAATAACTATTCCTTGCTCAAAGTTGGAAATACTCAAGCTACATGCACCTTTTTTTTTTTTTTTATCTCAGGAGTTAAAAATATATATTTAGAAACAAAATTTTAAGCAATTAACTTTTTTCTATAAATAAGCTAGCTAAGGATGCTCATTTTATTATTTTTTTAGTGGTTTTTTTTTTTGGAGAATGTGTGGTTAAAAAATAAAAATAAAAAATTTATGTTTAAGTATAAAATTATTTTATGTCTGAAAAAAAAATGTGGATGAAAATTGGGGAAATGGGACTCAATTTTTTTATTTTTTTTTTAAATCACCGTAAACACTCCTCTTCAAACAAAAAAAAAAAAAAAAATCGGTTTACAATTACATACATTCTCTTTATATACTTTTTCAAATTTCGAGCCAATAGATGCGTCTTTTTCGTTTGATATCCATTTCTTTTTTAATTTTATTTTTTCAAGCAAACCTAGGTCGCAATTAGATGTAGACATGGTTTCATTTGGTTTTGATTCCAAAAATCGAATCGAACTATAAACTAATGATTTTTATGATAATGGAACTAAATGTTTTTTTTAAAGATATGAAACTGAATCGAACCGAACCGTTCGATTCTGGTTTGGTTCTAATTTCATTTCTTAAATTTTCAAATTTGCATCATATAAGTTAGTAATATATACCTAAATAAAAAAATAATAATAAACATCAAACATTCAACATGTTCAAATTTCAATAATCAAGATAAAAAAAATAAAAAGTCATAATTAACAAACAAAATATAGTTATAATTTGAATACACAAATCAGATTTCATTCTTATACAAAAAAATTGTTTAATAAGTAATAGCAACAATTCATTAAATTAATTGCAACAGTTTTCAAGGCACACCCCTACAATAAAGAATGAATTATGCAAAAATTTTACCGTCCACTTTTACGGGCAACATTAACCGTTTAAAACTCCATGAATATTTATTAGATTTTCCCCTATTTGTGAATAACACAATATACAATCAAGGTAAAATATATATATATATATATATATATATATATATAGTTTAAAGACTTTTTAAGTAATTGACTAATTTCATTTTTCGATCTTGAAAAGACACTCCACTGATTTGGTGAAATGCGGTACCGACATGCCGCGACGTTGTGTAAATTGAAAAAGAGTGAACGAGAAATAATTCAAATAAATACAAAATTATGGTGTAAACAACTAATGAGCTGACTATCTCTAATGACCCAAAATCAAATAATAGACTTTATTCAATTCATGGCATATTTCCAATGAATATAAAATTAGGGTTTCGACTAATTAATTTATTATATATATATATATATATATATATATATATATATATATATATATCCACACTTAAATATTAAGTTTGGTTCTGATTCTAGTTCTTGAACTAGAATCGATCCAAAACTAAAACCAAAACCAAAACCAAAATCATTAATTTTTTTGATAGAATCGAATCGAACCACTTGGTTTGATTTGGAGTCTGAACATTTGTCCACCCCTAGTCGCAACTACTTTTCAGTTTTTTTCACTTTACTTTTCACTCATTAACAGTTGAAAACACTCGTAAAGAATTTTTTGGAAGAAGTTCAGATTTTTATTTTTTTTCTTAAGGGAACTAATGAAAAAAGTAATAATTTTTTTGGGGCTTTCAATTATATGGGTATTTGAATTTAATTGCATGAAGAATGATGTTATTTTTGATATTCATGGAATGTCACCCATGTAATTACTATACGGGACTGTTCCTCTTACTCATAAATTTGATATACTTATTTGACAAATAATTATGAAATTTAATTTAAGTCAATCCAACGCTCAATATCTTATAGATCTCAAATGGTTATAACAAATTATCTCATGAACTTAATAAAATACATATTGAGCGTTAGATTGACTTAAATTAAAGGTCACGATTATTTGTTAAATAAGTGTATCAAATTCATGAATAGAATGAACAGTTCTGATTACTATAATATGTTTCATAAATATATATATATATATATATATATATTTTTTTTTTTTTTTTTTTTGAGTTAGGTAGCTTTTAGATTTTAAATTAATTCACTAAGCCTTTTTTTTCTTTCTATATCTAATATTGAAACTTCTTTATGTGAACTCATATATTGATTTATTAATCCAATAAAAAAGCTAAGAGAAACCTAAACTGTAAACATTGAAATTAACAGATAATCAAAGTGATAAAATGATTCTAATAAACAAGTAGTACCAAATTGAAATTGTAGTAAATAAGAAAGAATACCGTACTTTCAGAAGTAACAGAATAAAATATAAGAAAATCTCTCAAGATAAATTATAAATTCTTTTCTTAAAGTAGGCGTTTGATCGTGATAAGTCGTCGAGAAAACGGAAGGAATTGAAGATTGCAACTTGAATATTTTTTAGTAAATTAAATAACGAAATACAAACGGACAAGAGATCTCATATCTATTTAAAAAGTTCAAATATAATGCGAAAAAAATCATTTGTACAGAAAATGGTTTCAAAAAATGCTACAAATATTCAGATAGGAGGTGGGCTTTATGTAAATTAAATATTGTCAAAAATCGGATCCCACCTATTTGTATGTATTTTGTAGAAATTCTGTCGGATTCTCTTCTGTACCCCAAGTACAATTCATATCATGCACCATAAATGAATATGTTTAAGTCAAAGGTGTTGGATGTTAGTGCCTAACAAGAATTTTGACAGCCAAACCCTCATGCTTCGTGGAAATTTTCCACATTATCCATTAAAATTTTAATATATTTTTCTTTCTTTTATTTTCAACCACATATTTTTCAATAAAATAATATTATACGTAAATAATAATAAAAATATTCATTTTTAACCACACAATTGACCAAATTTCTCATTATAATAGGTGTCAAACAATTGGTTAGAATTATCCAATTAATTGATCACAATCACTCTTCATCTTACCCTACCCCCATTCCACCATCGCCGGCTCCACCGAGATTGTCGTTGCTACCTCAAATCAACAAACCACCAGCAACACTTCCACCTCCATCACACCACCACTTGGACCTCATCCACAACTGCCATCAACACACAACCACTATCTCCACCACCTGCACCTCATCTACAACCATAAACTACCATCGATACCACCCAAAAAACGTCATCATCACCACTCCATACACCCACACTCTCGATGGTCTCTTGCAAAAACCTATAACAATTTCAAAACAAGGATGCCCAAATCTGCCGTGGAAAATCCTAGATAAGTTCATAGATGTGTGTTTTCAAGAACTAAAAGGCTTGATTCAGCAAAGTTAAGGTTGATTTATAAAGATGATGAAGATTGTTGAAAAAATGTATCCTTGACGTGTTAACAGATCACAGGGCCTCTCACGTCCAGCTAAGTCTTTGCTCCTGCACACTTGGACAAACCGTTAGCCACGTGTGACCTTTTCCGGAGGGGGTGGAGTCGGTTGCGCTCGCTCCGACAGTCAAGTCAGTTGGAGTGAAAAAAAATATAAGTGTGGGAAGGCTAAAACGTGAGCCTCTGAAGTGTAAGTAAATGTGTCGACCTTGGAGAGATAAATAGAACAATTTGATATATAGAGTGAATAACAAAGTTGTGTTGAGAGTTCAAATCTGTATTACCTTTCAATGACACAATGTGTGAGTTTTTATACTGAGTGAAGGTGAATAGGGACCGTTTGATGGTTGAACATGTGGCCTCATCCTAGCGGTCGAGACCTCCTGTCATAGATTTCAACACATTAAATGCTCTGACTGGCTAAGACCTTAACTTTGACATGTGAGACTAAGATTGACTTGTGTGATTGATATAGCCGTCATTCAGTGTATTGTTACATCAACCACTTGTCATGAGATTTCTATATAAGATTCTTAGTAAAATAGCCTCACTGCATACGATCCTTATGATAAGGGTTCGGTCAAGCGAATATGTTTCGTCCCAAAAGGTTCGACCACTATGGGTTCGGACCACGACTTCAAGGTTATGGCTTCGGATTAACGTGGGTTCGGCCATTATTGCAGGATGATCTGCAGAATCTTACCACGCGTCGTACGCTGGATACCCTATTTATAAGGGCCGTAATAAAGATAGAGAGCCAAAAAGAGATGGTAGAATTGATCTTGTGTTGGACTCTCTATGTTTTATGTCTGGTCTTCCTCGAGAATCTTATAGGGAGAAGGAACAAAAATGCCCAGTGAATAAGCGAATGGAATGGAATTGAGACAAGAAACTCGGAAAAGAATATGCACTTGACAATGACTATTATAGAGTAAAAGAGGAGTCAAAGTTCGGTAAGGTGCTTGCAGCTACCGTGGTGGTGGAGAGTAAATACATTAGAAGTAGTGATTTGTGATTGCAACAATGATGTAAAGCGACACATTAGAAGAAGTGATTTGCGATGACAATGATAGTGGATGTTTCTATAGATGACGATGGTGGTTGATTGGAAGTGATAGTAGATTATTTTTGCCAACGATTGTAGTAACGCTGGATGATGTGGTGAAAATGTGGTTAGAGATTCGACAAGTAGGTGGGTGTGGAATAAGATGGGGGTAAGTGCTCCTAATTTCTGAAAAAATAAAATAAAATCTTAACACTTGATTATTGAAATGAAAATTTTTAAATCAGGTTCTGTGTAATTTTTTTTATATTTAAATAGTAAGTCCTTGTTTGAAATTTTTTTTTCTTTATACTCATTTTCAATCATACATTTAAAAAAAAAAATTACTTTTTACATAATCCTTTTTCAAAAGAAAAATAAACAACTTGAGCCTGCACTGCAACGAAACGACACATATAGTTGACATCTAACATATAAAATTGACTTAAAAAAAAAAAAGAAATAAAAATACAAAATTGAAGATCACCACTTAAGAAATAAGAACAATGGCTAATGTTTGTTAGTGGGCCGCATTAGCGGGAAACGTGTATAGGACCAGCTTCAAATGCACTTATTCATCTTTTATTAATAATAACTTGATTATTTTTCTTCATTTCATTTTATTGTAGTTTTCAAATTTTTAGTAAAGTGTTTGTTCCAAATTATCCCTACATTCGTTAAAATGCAACCCAAAAAATAATTGTTGTTTGGAATACTTTTCTCGTCTAGATATTTGTTTATGTTTATCTTGATCATTATTATTCACTCAATTGATCAAAGACGAAAGAACTAGAGAACAGGAAAATTGCACCATTTGTCCTCAACCATTAAAGAAAAAGCAAATTCGTTCTCCAGCTTTCATGGATTATTCACATGTAATCCTAATGAATGGTTTTGGTCCAAAAGTTTATTAAAAAGTTTATTTTTTTTTCTTACTAAAAGGACTTATACCCTAAATTTTAATTATAAAAAAAGGAGAGAGAGAGAGAGAGAGAGAGAGAGAGAGAGAGGTTGTTTGGCTGCAACCAAAAAATGTTTGTGGACAAATAACCTTT
Organism: Osmanthus fragrans; assembly: GCA_019395295.1. Classification (NCBI taxonomy): domain Eukaryota; kingdom Viridiplantae; phylum Streptophyta; class Magnoliopsida; order Lamiales; family Oleaceae; genus Osmanthus; species Osmanthus fragrans. The sequence continues at coordinate 1,043,394 of JAEDXY010000106.1, read as the reverse complement.
TTAAGCTATTTTAGAAAATATAGAATCTTGAGTTAAAAAAATCTCAAAATTCAGCTTATATTTTAAATTAAAAGGATAGTTATCACTCATCACATTTTTTTTTTAATTGTTGCGCCATCTTTAATTGCATTATTTAAATTCACACTATTTACTCATGTTGTACTTATGTATAATTTTTCTTTTTCGTCGCATTCTTATCATCACTCTTCTCAAATCTTAAAAATTAATGAAGATGGGTCTATGTTCTAGATATTCTTGGCTTCTCTTCTTTTTTCCTAGTCATTGTTTGAGCCCCAATTTTTTTAAGAATGCATTTTATAATAATGTTATGATGGAGAATATACGGTTAAAAAAAATTGATTTACATATAACATTATTGTTATTAAAAAATATGTGATTAAAATTGGGTCAAATCACTGTTAAAATATGTATTTTGATGACAAAAATGGGGCTCAAACAAGGACTTATTATGTTTCTTTTCTATTTACCACTTTTTTAGATTGAAATAATGTATTACAACTATTTATGCAACAACATGGGGAATGATCTAGAATTTTGTTTTAAAGGTTAGAGCCTAAGTCACTACTTGGATGATAGGTTTGAGTATCAATTAAAATTTTGCAAAATTAAATATGTTTGAGAAGTGTTTATATACGATTTAATTTTAAATGAATAGAAATGAGTATCATAGAAGTGAATGGTATTGATTGATCCTGCAAAATATATAAATAAAAACTGGTTTGAGTATTTATTAGTTTGAGTAAAATATGAGTTAGTCAATATCTAAGTTTTTGTTTAGGAGAGATTATCTTAAGTGAAATGTGAATTTTTTATAGAATGTGTGATTAAAAGTTGGGATCTGCTGGAGTGCCAGGAAATTTCACCCGGGTTACAAGGGGATTAATTCTTAAAAGTTAAAAATTATGAATTCGTGTTAAAATTATTTTATTAAAAATATATGTCAAAAAAATAATCTTTAAATAAACTTGACTCAACATTATTTTTGAATCATAAAATATATCAAGATTTATTAATGCAATTGCAACGGGACAACCGCCGCCGGTCTCATTCAAGTGAACCATTGGCTACAAAGTCACGTCAGGATTTAAGCAATTAAGCCCCAACTAATTTGAGCCCCAACCAATTTCTATCCAACTAATTTGAGCCCCATTAAATTGAATAAATGTATTATGAAATAGTGATTGATAGAAAATGTGGAGTTAAAAAATAATGAATTTTTTTTATTTACGTGTAATATTATTTTAATAAAAATGTGTAATTAAAAATGAGTACTATAAAAAAATAATGTGAAAAAATAAAAAATAAATGATGGCAAACATGGGCTAAGCAACACCTTCTAAAGGACGTGGCTTGCAATTTCTTTGAAATATTCTTCTCCGGAGTACGACTAATCTACAATATATTAAACGTGTGGATCAATGAGAAATTTTTTATTACCAATTTTACCCTTATATATTTAGTTAGATGTCAAATCTATTCTTATATATTTCATATAGTATCATCTAATGTAATTTAACTTCATTTATTTAATAAGTGGAAATTACACAATCGCATGTCTTTAAAAATTGCTTTTAAAAAATTAGGTGAAATGTTTGATTATTCACAAATCAGGTGCATCAAATTTCAGACCCTAAATCATTTAACCCATTCACTCTCTCTTTCAACCACAGGCTCGCCCTCTCCCTCTCAACGATTGAATCTCTCCCTCTCAATGAAGCCGGAATGAATTTCCTCTCTCTCCCTCTCAACGAGATCCGTGAGTGGCAGCGCTATGCTCGACTCCAAGCTCCTGTCACAGCGATGCGCGCTTCTCGACGACTGTAATGGCGGCGACATGGGTGTGGTTTTGAGGACGGCAACGACGTGGGTGTGGTTTTGAGGACGGCAACGACGTGGGTGTGGTTTTGTGGACGGTGAGTTTTAGGTGCGACGACAATATGTTTGAGGTGACTCCGCGCTCTAGTCGCTGCTACTGCGATGGTGTTGTGCGCACTGATCTGCACGATATAGTCATCGCTGAAGCTACGGTCCACGACTACGATGAAGGTTTTTGGTGGTTGACGACGATGTTGATGTGGTTGACGGTGATAGTTGTGTTGTGGTTTGTTTGTGGAGGTGGTGATGACAGTGTTGAGATTTTGGGATTTTGTTGTGGTTGATTGTAAATTTGTAATTTTCGAGATAATTTTGTTGGTGGATCTCATGATGGAGATGGTGGATATGGCAGTGTCACGAACAATGTTAGCAATGGCGGTGGTCACAATCTAGGTGGTGTAGGTGGCTGTGGATGATTGGAGATCTAGGAAATTTGGGTCCTGTTCTGTGGTGGTGGTGGAAGTGTTGACGGTGGTGGCGGCGGCGGCGGTTGATGATGGTGATGGTCAACTGTGACCTAATTATTTTTTTAATTGTGTCCAAGTATTAAACTGTGACCTTAAAATTTAATAACTCGTAACCAACAAATTTTAAAATATGTTATTCACAGATAAATTGTGACCTGTAATTTTTGGATTTGTGATCAATAAAATAAACTGTGACTTATAAAAATTTTAATTTGTGATTTCGAGATAATCTGTGACCTATAAAAAAAATTAATTGTGACTTTAAAATAATTTGTGACCACTTAATTTGATAATACCAGTAAATTAGATGTGACGTTTAATTATGTAACTGTGACCATGAATCGCATAATTGTGACTTTAAAATAATTAATTAATAAAAAAACTAATTAATTAGTGGAAACCTGATTTTTGCATTTTAAAACCTTTGAGCCTAGACTGTGAAATTGTCATACTTAAAGCCTGATTTATGAATTCTTCTCATTTAATAATCATTTAAATGTAATGCTCATTATTTTATATTTGATAATAAAATTTTACATTAATCAAATTATATTATTTATTTAATTTACTACTTAAAATTGAGGCTCATATATATAGATGTATAATATATCAAAGTTGCATTATTATAATGGTATATTAATTACGATATAAAATAATATTTGTTATAGTTTTAATATAATTATTTTTGTATACGAGCTTCAATTTTAAGTGATTAAATTAAATTAATATAAAATTATGAGTACTCTAATATAAAAAATGAACTCTATACTTAGAAAACTACATAAAGTTAAAATGTAATTTATTTATCATTAATACCACCTTTAATATATTATAATATTATCTCATACGTACATGTATATATATATATATATATATATATATATATATATATATATATATTATTGATTTTTTTATATATACTTGAGTTTCATTTAAAATCAACATTTATCTACTTATATAATTACAATATATATAAAAATAAAATGTGGAGATAGATGAGAAACGTTCGATTTACCATTTTGTTATTATATAACATTGTCAACATTTTTGTTCATAGATTATATAAAATTGCATGTCTAATTAATATAATAGATAATATAAGTATTTAAATACAAATGACAGTAAATTGTAAAGAAAAAAAAAATACTTAAATATGATCAACAGTTCAGAGAAAAAGATTCTAAAATGAAAGAAATTATCCATCAATTTTAAAAACCTTATAAATTGTTCTTAATATATAATTAGGAGTTATTTACCCTTCCCGAATTTGTATCCGCTCAATTAAATATAAGCATCTCAATTGCACATTTTTTACGAAAACCAAAATTTTAAGTATTAATTAAAATTAATACTATGTGTTCTAAAAATAATTAATATAGTATTGAAAATTTTATTATTGTCGCATGATTATTTTTGTATAAACATAAAAATCGATGGTAATCAAATTACTTATTAGATACAAATATATAAAGAAAACATTTTTTTTTCTCGATGCATTTGAAATGAGAATTTTTATTCCTCCATTTGTATTAATCTCATTCAAATGAAAAAAAATACATTTTTGTTTTAAGAATTTTCACTTCTATATTTTGGTTTTGAAATATAACTTTGATTTTTAATTTAAAATTAATGTTATATATTAATATGATGAGCATGGTTCATACGTAATTTTTGTTTCAAAATGTGTTTAGATTAAAAAAAAAAATAAAATTGTTTTTACTTTTTAAGGTAAAAAAATTTATGTTACAGACAAAATGAGTATTTTTTTATTTTGAAAATCATTTATGTATCTTTAGTTTACTTATAAGTAAATATTTTAAATTTAGTCAAATATACATCTCTTAATTCGATTCTTCTTCGTGTCCGTCTATACCATAAAGCTGGTTGATAAGTAAATAAAGCATTACATTTTAATTTATTCAACATTTTCACATTATGTACGTAATTTCATAAACTTTTATTCATATATATATATATATATATATATATATATATATACTTTAACAATTTTAATTTTTTTCTTCAGTATTATCAATTTTCTTACTTTAAAAGTATTACGTATATCATTCATTCCGTACATTAGACGTGTAACGCACGTGCTTACTATAAGTACAAATAAAACTAATGAAAAGTTTATAAACTAGTTAATTAAACAATTGTTCATTATTTTTCATTAATTCATGGTGATCTATAAATTATAAAAATCTGAAGTAATATTTATCATATTAATTATCAAACTTTCATTCAATACTGGTAATTAATTTGCAAACTATTACACATTGAACAATACTCAAAAAAAGATAATTTAATTTTTAATAATTTTTCGATTTATGAACTCATAATGACTTTATCTATAGAAGTTATCACAAAAATTAATAAAAATATGCCATGTATTGCAACTCATTGGAAGCCAAAAGTTTACTAATAAATTCCAACAAATGTCTCATAATTTTAATTATTACTTATTGCAGTGCTTCTTAGAGAGGTAAGGTTAGTCACCACTTCCTAAGTTGATCGAAATTGGATCGATTATATTCCTTATTTTAGCTTGTCGTTATTCGCTACAATCTTTGAAAATAAAACTAAGACCCTGTTTAAGCCATTTTTTTTTTTCTGCTGGCGATTATCTACTGAATAGCCTTCTACCGAAGCTTTGAACTTAATCTCGTGCAATCCTTTATTATAATTATAGTTGCAAAGCGTAGTGAGAAGGAGTACCTCTTACTCTTGATTTCACTGCGACTCTGGAGTGTGCTGCGTGATGGAGAATGTGTGATTAAGAAATAAGAAAATATTTTCGATTTACTTGTAAAATTATTTTATGAAATAATGTGTGATTGAAAAATAATAATTTTTGAAAAAAAAAAAGGAATTAAATAAGCTAAACAATTTTATCCTCGTAAAAGAGAAAAATATCGTGGAAATCATAAAAATTTTCACACGATGCAATGATTCATTGCAAATTGTAAGACTGGTGACTCGAAAAAAACTTTCTATTATTTTCTTGATATTGTAGTCGAACAATCTTGAACTTAAAGGAAAAAATGTAAATTAAAATAATTTCCATGATTAACGGCTATATATACGTGATGATAGCAATATTTGGTCTTGATATAAATAAGTTATTCTTAAATCCAAAAAGGCCGTTGCTTTCTTTCTTGGGTCTGATTTATATCCAGCTATTTGATTTGAAAAAATAAAAAATAAAAAAATGGCAGTCCACTATGTGGGACCCAATCATCAATCTGTCCAACGGGATCATCACGCCACCAACCATATTTTTTCCATTTAAAAATAAATTTCTTTTCAAATATAAATGTAGAAAGTTAATTCTTAATCATCTTTACTTCATATTTTTACTTGTTCTTATTCTTTTCTTCTTTTTTCTTTTTACAAACGTAATGAAAATTAGATTTTTCATTTTTCTAACTTGACTCAAGTTTTATTTATTTGGATAATTTGTTAAAAATATTTGAAATTTTAGATAATTTAGTCTCAACTTTAACATAAATTTTTTTGGCCGATCCTCTCTCTATCCATGTGGCCGAGAGCCTCGCAGTCCATACACAACGACACAATTATTAGGGCCGCACTCCACTGATAACTCTCGGATAGAGTATTAAGCATAAAAACTACAAAGAGACCATTTATATATATAATTTAAAAGATGAAAAAAAAATGTCAATTGTCTCACCACTCTTCACCTCGTGTGAACGTCAGTATTTCTCAATTTTCACACTTCTAATCATTGTGACTATTTTCAATTACCCAAAATTTACTAAGCATGGTTAATATGGCAACTCAACCTCTAAACAAATTAAGCGATTGCTTAGACCTCATATCTATGTAAAGCTTCATTCCAAATAATTTTATTGAAAGAAATTTTTTAGTCAGTAATTATCAAAAAATATTTTAATATAATTTGATTTGTAGACCAATAAGATATAAATATTTACTAAAATCCCATAAATAACAAAAATGACATCATCTTATTACAGAAATAGACCGGTAAACGCGGTTCCCGAGTCCGCACTCCACGCCACAGACCGCAGTCCAACCCCACCCCCGCATTCTACCTGTCACGCATACACACAGTTCACACATTAACCTCACTCACATTTTCCACATACTCATCTTTCGTTCTCTTCTGAACTCTAAACCCTAACAATCAGTTCAGATCTCTACTTCCATATATATTTTTGATATCTGATACATTCGTATATGTTTGATTCTGTAGCTGCAGCTTTACAGTTGTAGTCTACTACTAAGAATGGCAAGCTCCGACCAGCCTAAGCGGCCGACCCGACCCGGGACATGGACACCAGCATCGGAGTCGGCTGCAATGCCACCGTCTTCCTGGGCCAAGCGCACAGGATTCCGCCCCAAATTCTCCGGAGAGACCAATGCCAGTAACTCCGGCCAAATTACATCTCAACCACAACCCCCATCCAAGTCCAGGGAAGTTGACACGACACCTGACCTTGAAGCGGGCCGCCCGAGGCTCGGTACGTCATCTAATGGCAATGGGGAGCCCGCCAGTGGTAAGCCTCCTGCAGAGAGGGAGAAAGAGGAGAGGAAAAAGGAGTTGAATCCTCCAGTGAAGAAACGGAGGGACTCAAATGGAGATAAGAATTCCAGAGAGAATGTGCTGCCGGCAATGGCTCCTATAGCTGAGGAGGGGAGCCGGGGGCCAGTGAGGAACCAGGAGGGGGATGCAGTCGATGTGCTGCAGCGGACTGTGAGGGATGATGATGGATTCGTGTCGAGGCATACAAATATGAATTATGAGCTTAGAGATTCTCCTGGTCTCGGTGAGTTCTATATGTTAATTATAGTTATTTATTTATTTTTTAAAAGAACTCTAAGCTCATGCGTTCTAATGAATTGAAATGTTAATTTGCACCGGACAAATTTTTACACTGAAAAGTTCTCATTTTTAGTGTTTAGTCTGTATAATTTTGTTGATATTGAAAAGCTTATAGTTTCCTGTGTGCAAAATGGCTTGCTTTGTTTAGTTCTCAAGGGCAAAATCAGTAGAAATCAAAGTGCCTTTTTGACTAATAATTTTCTGTAATTTTGTTGAAATTGATTAAAGCTACTTATGTTTGTGTGGGATGGTCATGGTGATATTTGATGCTTATGCAATATTTTCATAGAGAAAACACTTTTATCTGAATTAAAATTTGAAGGATGATGAAACCGTAACTGCAATCTTTTGGTTTTTTATATTTCAGTTCCTGTTGGTCTGTATGGATTTCAACATTACCTGTCAATGTTGGGTTCGTTGATACTAATTCCGCTGATAATAGTTCCTGCAATGGGTGGCACTTATGTAAGTTAATTGCATAAAGCTTTTACTTCTTATGTTGATTTTGTAACTTGGATGAATTGACTAATGGAAGTCAGTGGACGTAGGAGGAGACAGCAAATGTCATTTCAACCACGCTATTTATGTCGGGAGTGACTACACTTTTGCACACATCATTTGGATCGAGATTACCCTTGATACAGGGCCCTTCTTTTGTTTATCTTGCTCCAGCACTTGCAATAATTAACTCACCCGAATTTTTGCAACTGAATGGAAATGTAAGTATCTCTAGTCTTCAGTGATTTGTTAGGTTGAGCATGTTGTTTTCTGGTTACACATGGAAAAGAATCAGAAATAAATAAAAACACATCATCAACACTGGAGGAAGAAATACTTCTTTCATGAACATGTGATGTTTATTTGTTGAAACAGAACTATGTAGTACATGAAAAATATTCAATTATAGAAATGATGGGCCATGTCTGATTTGAATAGTGGCGGGTATGAGAACCAGAAAGAACTCAAACCTCTATGCTTTTAAGCGTAGCTGAAAGGCTAGTTATGATAATGCATAACTGTTGCCCAGAAATTTGAGTTTTTTAATATCATTCTCCCAAACGATAACAATACAAACACCATTTATCCCAATTTTAGCCAAAATTCCAGAATGAATGTGGGGTTGTCTAGCGGCTCTTTCTGAAAAAGATAAATTGATCACTTTACTTTGTTGAATGAAGTAGCTCTATTTGCAGAAACACATTGACTATACTGTAAAAAATTGAAACAATTTTTATGCAACTTCACTCTTGTATATTGAAATTATAATTGCTTTCACCATGAGTTGTTTTTGCAATTTAGTTTCTGATATTCATAAAGTTTTATGCTGCAGAATTTCAAGCATATAATGAAAGAGCTACAGGGAGCTGTAATTATTGGTTCTGCTTTTCAAGCATTCTTGGGATACAGTGGATTAATGACAATATTTCTAAAGTATGAGTTTATTCTTTTTGAATGATTACGTTTGGAACTTTTTCTCTTGTATTGGATGCTGCTGTTCCATTATTACTACTTGATGTGGTAATTGTTGAAAAGTCTACATTATATTACTGCTGTGAAGCTGATTGCCCTAAAATATTGATTTCTGTTTTCATTGTTGATATAGACTAGCCAATTTGGCATTGGAATTCTGGCAGCTGTTTTAATCATGCAACAAACCATGGAAGGGCTTCTAGTATGATATAATTTAGTTAAGACATTTTCTTCATATCTGTTGGCTTCTTCCTTTGATAAGTGTCTGGAAAGGCTTTTAGTATGATATAATTTAGTTAATACAATTTCTTCATTAATTAGATGTAACTACACTCTAATCATAAAATAAATGCCCTCCAATTGAGAATTTTATTGATGTACAATACATGTCCCACACATCACAATATATAAGATGACGTTCATGATTGAACTTGTTGGGTTTGTGACCCAAATTCGGTCTAGGTTTGCGTGATTTGGAGTTCTAGTTGAAGTGATCTTGAAGGGATCAAAATTATGGACCGAAAAAAAAATTGTTGGATTTTTTGCTAACCTATCGCTCGAGCAACAGGCGATTTTTTGGAGCAGAGCAGATGTTGCCCGCCTGTCGCTAGACGTCGCTCGAGCGGCATGGCATCGCTTGCTTGTCATTAGATGTCATTCGAGCAACAGTGTCATCCAGATTTTTCGTTTTATGTCAATTTCACTCGCATTTTGACCTAGTTTCCATCTAATTAGGTTATTTCTAGGGTATGTGACGTTCTCTATAAATATGTGGCTCTTCATTCAGTTTAGAAGAAGTATTTTTGTTGGGTTGTAATTTTATTTCCATTAGTTGTCAATAACATTATTCGGTTCCTCTTATAATCTTCTTCTTAGCTTTTTAATCTTGTTCTTGTTGTGCGATCAATACTTCATATTATGTCATATTAACCTATCTCATCCCCAATAAAGTGGTCCGGATTCATAACAAAACTGTCCAAGAATAAGTGATTCGAATGGAAAATAAATTTGATTATATGTGGAACTAGGACACTGCCATTACTGGGTTTAATGTCATTCGTAATTCTCAGAAGTGCTGCAACCGTTTCTATTTTCTGAACAGGAGGTGCTATAGATTTTGAGGTGGAATATGTGAACATGAGTGCTCTTTTTTAATCTGTCCACTTATTTATTTCATACAATCCTTCATGTAATATTTTACTTCTAATCTCTTCCCCACTCATGAAGATACTAATTAACATGAAGGAATTCTGAAATACAGGGCATTGATTGACTCAATTATATATGTTGAAATTGTGATTAGATAATGCCCTTTTGGTTTCTCAATGCTTGATATGTTCAGGTTTTTCTTGGATTTATCAAAAAATAGCCCTCCATGCTGTATATGTTTAATGTAATGTAAAAGTAAAACCATATCGAAGCAGGTTATTATTTGCCCAAAAACTTTGGATTTTCTGGCTCCTGATGATTTTTTTCCCCTGAAATCCAAATAATTCATCTCCAGTTTGGTTGCCTTTTTCTCTTAGGGTAATTAATCCAGTGGTTGTGTCCCCTACTATTGCTGCTGTTGGACTTTCTTTCTACAGCTATGGTTTCCCACGACTTGGTGCCTGCGTTGAACTTGGTGCAATGCAGATATTAATTGTTGTTATTTTTTCTCTTGTAAGTGTCCTTACCATCTCTAATCACTTCTATCAACTTGTTTCGATCTCTATCAATTAGAGTGGCCGCTTTGTGATTCCTACAAATTGGGGCACTAAAATGGTTTTGTTACTTAGATTATTATACTTATTTGTTTGTAAAAATATATTGTCTAAGTCTTTTGTGTCAACTGACAAATTATTGCAGTACCTTCGCAAAGTATCAGTTTTGGATCATCGTGTATTTCTAATTTATGCAGTAAGTTAATATTTTCCTCCTGAATTCTGCTTCTTGCTATGTATTTTGAGTATAGATTTTCAGTTTACTTGTATAAACACAGGTCCCACTAGGTCTCGCCATTACTTGGGGTATGGCCTTCCTTCTGACTGAAGCTGGAGTATATAACTATAAAGGTTGTGATGTGAATGTGCCTGCCTCAAATATAATATCTGACCACTGCAGAAAGCATGTTTCGAGGATGAAGTACTGTCGAGTTGATACTTCTGATGCCTTGAGATTGTCTCCGTGGTTTAGATTTCCTTACCCTCTACAATGGGGTATGCCTGTCTTTCACTGGAAGATGGCCCTTGTGATGTGTGTGGTGTCTATAATTTCATCAGTAGATTCAGTGAGTCCTCAATTATCTTTTAGTTTATATGGCTACTGGTATCTTTATGTTACTTCATTTATGCTTTTATTTGACTATCCGTCTCTCTTCACTACTTAGCCTCATTAACTAGTGGAGCCACATTAAGTTCATCGGTGTTATTAAACAACATTGTACTTCAGTAAAATAATTGATGATACAAAACTGGAGTGACAGAATAGACAGTAGTAGGGAGAGAATAATAAAATTGGGAAAGGAAATTGAATATCAATGAATATACCAAAAGTTCAATTCAATAGTGTACATTTTGGAAAACCCTGAACTTTCTGCCGATTGTCTGCCTACCTCTTTAGCTGGCCTCAGAGGATTCCAGTCTCCCAGCAAAACAAGTGAACTGCAGAACGGGACTCACCTGTTTAGCTTAACTCGTGTGGACTCCACTTGCCTACTAGGCAAAGATTCACTTTTGCGAAAAAGGATTATTCTTGAGGCTCTTTCTAATGACTTAAGCTTTAAGATCAAGTTGTTCAACATGTTGCCCACAAATATTAGACTTTAATGGAAAAATTGAACTCCGCTGACGAGCAAGGGAGCATCGTTGAAGGCGAGATTTAAATGATAGACATGTGGGCCCTTCTAATAGCTTAAGTTTTTTGGTCAAGTTGTTCAAACGGGTACTATATTGTGAAGCATGGTCTGAAGGAGATTGATCCATGTGGATCCTATACCTCTGCGCAGCATTCTCCATCAGGCGTTTGATCAAATAGTTATTAGAAAATCAGTGAGATAAGTTCTAAAAATATTTCTTATTCTTTTGCCTAAAATGTATGTCTAGTTTGTGGCAAGTCTTCCTAGAATATCGACTAGAAGTCTCCATCAATAATACCATACGTGAGTTTTGTGGTTTTTGCTTGTATTGATCCCAGTGACTTGGTACTTACAAACCTGAAAAACTATAATAGAGAGGTCAATGTGTCCTTCAGATTGACTAAGAAATACTAGAAGTTAACCATTAATGTTGGGACCAGTTTACCATACTGCACACATGTAAATGTCAGCAAAAATGTTGCATGGATAATCCATATTCCATTGCTTCTTGTGAAACAATCATGGTGACAACACTGCTGGATGAAACGAAAGATGGAACGTAATATCCAAGAGGAAAGAAGGAATTCTTACGCTCATAGGGTATTCTGTTCACATATCTCTGATAACACCTTGGAAAATTTAATAAAGTTAAACTGTTGTATAAAGTTTTTTCAGAATATTGTTTTTAACGATCATTTACTTCTTTTATGTGCCAATTTATTAGAAGTTGTGATGAAAAAGTCCAAGTATTTTTGGTAAGCATTTTCCTTTCATAATGCTAAACATAAAGTTGGAATACAGTTGGGATTTCTTGGATTCGGTTTTATTTGAATTTCTGTTGTTTCATGTGTTCTAAGTTTTTGTATTTTCTTCTTCATTCAAATAATTTGCTGAGGGGTATCAAATGTTAGAAGTTAAATGGTGGCTGTTGTTGATTGATTTCCTACAACATTTTAGGTCATGCCAGATGCTAGGAAAATTAGAAGAAATAGAACTTGACTTACTTCACATTTCTGTCCTATTGAAATAAAACTTGAAACCTTTTCCAAGACATAGTTATCGAAAAAGAAAAAGGAATGGCCAACAAAATTTGTCTATTTTCTGATTCTCTCTTCGCAGTATGTGCTTAATGAATCTTTGTATCTGCGAGGGAGGATATACTTCCAGAAACATCTACACACTTGTGTCACTGCATGTTACTTTTCTCATTATCTTTGATATAGTTGTTTATCTATGTTATTTTCGTTTTAATATCCTATCTGATGCTGGAGAAGCATTGACTTAAAACTAATAATTCAAAACCACTCGTTATCTCTACCCCTAAAATATTTTTGCCAAAGTTTTCCATCCAATTTCCGTCGCAGTCTATGCCAGTTATGTTTTTGGGATGTTAGATGATTCTTTTGAGTTTTCTTTCTGTTGTTGGTGTTTTACTGTGTAGCTATTCAATAATTTGTCTACTTTTCTTCCTCTTTCAAACCCTGATAATGTTTATGAAACAATAGAAGCTAGTAATTAGTTTTATTTATTTCCCTTGATGACCTTTTTGAACTGTGAAAATTTACATCAGTTAAGCATTTCTATTGTTGCCTTGTGAACATGACCTTTGGAGCATTTTATATATATAGGTCATGTTATTTGCAATTATGGATTGACATTTTAGTGCATCATTTATTCTTTGGACCAAATGGAGTTGGATCTTTTAGACCTTAAAAAGACAATTGCAGGAAAGTTTATTTTCTTTTTCATAACATAAACGTTGATGAAATGGGGACTTGAAATTTACAGCAATTATTAACAAGATATAAACTGTGCTAGGGTGAAATCTAAACATCCAGGCTTTAGGACTGGAAAAATTTGTCTTGGCCTGCCAAAGAAAATTATATTGAAAAATCTTGAGAGTTGTATTTGTGGTATTATTTTTTCCTATAATCTTGTATCTATGTTGGATATGCTGTTTATTTCAGTTTTGTTAATTTCTAGGTTGGTTCGTATCATGCATCATCATTATTGGTCGCATCTAGACCTCCAACACCAGGCGTTGTAAGTCGAGGAATTGGTCTTGAAGGTCTTTCTAGTGTCTTGGCTAGTCTTTGGGGTACTGGAACTGGCTTCTCAACTTTGACCGAGAATATACATACGATCGCTGTTACTAAAATGGGAAGTCGCAGAGCAATTGAGTTGGGCGCGTGCATTTTAATTATCCTATCCTTTATAGGTACGTGTTTTGCAATTTAGCTCGGATTATGTTAAATATTTGGATCTTGCCATTTACCCAAAAAAACAAGTTCTCTACCTTGAGTTTTGCTTCAACTAAAAGGAATTATTTGATAGTTGACACACTCAGGGAGCCTTTTAAGTTTTCAATTTTCAGTGGTGCATAATCTTCTGTTTTGTGTTACCAGGTAAAGTTGGGGGTTTTATCGCATCAATACCTGAAGTCATGGTAGCCGCTCTCTTGTGCTTTATATGGGCAATGCTGACAGCACTGGGGTTGTCAAATTTACGGTATAGCGAGGCAGGGAATTCAAGGAACATTATAATTGTTGGCTTGTCTTTGTTCTTTTCCCTTTCAATACCAGCTTATTTTCAGCAGTATGGTATCTCTCCGAACACAAACTTGTCCGTTCCGAGTTACTTCCAGCCGTATATCGTGGCTTCTCATGGTCCTATTCGCACCAAATTCGGAGGGGTAAATATTTTCTTGCTTATTTACTAATAACCAACACAACCCTTGAGAATTTTCCTGAACAATAGTTTTGTTGTATCTCGTGACAGCTAAATTATGTGCTCAATACATTGTTGTCCTTTAACATGGTGATTGCATTCATAGTAGCTGTTATTCTCGACAACACGGTTCCAGGCAGTCGACAAGAACGTGGTGTATATGTCTGGTCTGAACCTGAGGCTGCTAGAAGAGAGCCTGCTGTATGCAAAGACTACAAATTGCCATACAGAGTCGGCAAAGTTTTCAAGTGGGTAAAATGGGTTGGGATGTAAATGGTTTTTCGTCGTCTCTCTTGAAGATCTTCTGATATCGTCTAATGCTGTCATGAATGGATAGAATTATTACTTTTTTCGTTTACTGCAGTGGGACTTCGTAGGCAAACAGATCTTATAGAGATGAGTTATTTTGTGTACATTGGAGAAGCAGATTAGGTTCTTGTTTTCACTTCTCGCGTTGTGATGCTTAAAAAGTAGAAACATGTACGTATATTTTGAGTTGTCTTCTTAATTTCTCGTGGGACTACGAAGCAAAAATGGGACAACAAATCTCAACTCCATTTCTTTTCGAGGCTTCAACTGTAAATGGAGAAAAAAAAAAATTGGGTGTCCCTTTCTTTGTGTTGACAAATGAGATAACATCGTTTTCGTGTCAATCCTGCTACATAACTTTTCCAGTAAACTACAAAATATTTCTGTCATGTACAACAAGAAACAATTATTAAATATTACGTGACACAATCTAGATATGAAGATAAGTAACAACTGAAGTCGCAAAAATTGACAATCATACGTAATCTTTCAAATTTAGCACACAACATTCAAACTCCCCGTCATGTTAAAATTTTAGATGAGAAGCTTCAGCATATTAATGAATATAGAGTTCAAATCTCAAGTTATCTATTCAAGAAAAATTATAAATATATCAAGTCGATTTCGCACGTACATGAATGAGTATACTCATGATAACATTAAAATGGGTAATTGGATCGCATCTGTAATTGATTAAGCCTTTGTTTGGTTTGAATAAAAAATAATTTTTTAGTAGATTTTTATAAAAATGGGTGAAATCTATGATTGAAAAGTTAATGACATCAGCGGGTTCTATAAAATGGGTGGCTAAAAATAAATTTGGGTGAAAATGAATTATAAGAAATGAAGTTTAAACAAGGACTAAATAGTTAGACGGATCATTTAAGCTATTTGTACCTGGTAATTTACACTTTGATTTATCCGATCCTATCAGTGCCCTCACATGGAGTAAGGCCCCACTTTCGACAAATGTGTGGGTCCCACCCCTAATATGAGAGGACGGGTAAAATTGAATAAATCAAAGTATAAACCACCAGATACCTGTAATGGGATTGGAGAATAAATAATCCATAATTGTATTGAGAATATGTACCATGTACGTGTTAATCTAGAAGTGGCAAGCAGCCAGGATTTTTTTTCACCTACTTCCATTTGAAATCGTGCATCTTTACGAGGGTACCCAGTTAAGACTTCTGTGGAGTGAATCGTTTGTGAAAGTGATTTATTTACATAAAAAACTTGGAAAATTAAAATTTATAGGGAATTTTGGAAACTTCTATTAGAGTCAATGTTTTCTAGAATTGAAGCTTCTCAGGTTAATATTTTTTTTTATAATAAAATAAAATTTCTTTTTGTAAGCCACTATACCTTTTCCTTACCTAAAATCTATATACCATGTCAATCTTAAATAGTTTATTCAAGTTAAAGCATTGTCTTTATTAAGGGTTGGTTTTGGTTAGAGTCAATTCAATTCTTTAGTCGACAATTGTAATCAATTTGATTACTTACTCGACCAACTTATAATTCTACGGATCCAGTTGATGCAAACTCTCTTACTAGTCCTTCATGCTTGTATTCATATAACCATAATAATAAGTCAAATTCTAAAATTCATCATCTATCTATTTCAAAATCGCTTTACACGTGCGCACATATTTGGAGCAAAAAGCTAATAACCGACGAATGAATAACAAAAAAGCTGCACGTACATGAAGAAATTCACAGAAAGATTACTGGTACTCACATGAGGGAGTGTGTCCCAGTTAATAAAATATTTCAAAGAAAAGACCACCCCACATAGCACCACCCCCCTACAATGTGTATCCGGTAAAATGGCTGTGAAACCACCCCCGTACTTGTAGTGCTGCCCAATGAATAATGTGCAAAAATAATAGAAAAAGAACTGACGATTTGATAAAATATGATTTTCAATAGAGGAAAACAAGATCACAATCTTTTTAATTCTTTTTTTTTTATTACAAATGTAGAGTCAATAATAGGAAAAAAAAAACATAAATTGACAACATTATTGAATTCATCAATCTCATAGATATATGATCATGTTGCTTAAACAATAAGCTAATTACAAAACGTGATGCATAAACTTATAATTAGTGGACTTGCTAAGTCCATTCTTGTTTCATAAAAAATATAAAACTAGTCAAATTCTTTGAAACGTGAGAAAGAAAAGTCATATTTACCACAAGGTAAATTGCAGTAGAGGTCCCCATTTATAGTTCTTGTGGCAAGCAACTCTAAATAATTTGTTCGGTAACTTGGGTCCCAACTCGTATATCTATAGCATCCTAATTCACATTTCACATTCATTTTAGGGTAATAATGTTTACACTTTAATTGCAATAAAGATTTCAATCTTTGCTCATTTTTATACTTGTGTTCACAACTTTTTATCGCATTCTTACATAGATGTTGCTATCAATGATGTCCACATACGTTTGTGTTAAAGTAAGAATGAGTTTCGCTTGGAAACCTCCTCAACTTTGTATTAATTATTACATCTTGTTTCAAATGATAGTTTCGTCTAAAAAATTTGTTATAAAAGGCGTAAAAAGACTTATTTGTTCATATTTTTAAATGAATAAAAATTCGACAAAAATAAAAATTCGACAAGATATTTGTCCCTCGTCTTAAAGCACACTAATAGAATATTTGGACAAAAACCATTTTTAAAGACGTATATATTAATTAATTGAAGGTTAATAATAAAAATGTACATGTTTGATTCTCATTTTTTCTCCATAAAAAAAGAAAAAAAATATGAACGTTATCAATTACATTCAGCCACCATTTTTTTACTTTACATCTTTTATGTGGAGTCCATAACGACTATATTTTTTATTCTCATTCTACAAATAATGTGGATCGAACAGGATCGTAATATTAATTTGCGCGGATTACAGCAAGTGTTTACTGTGCATGTGAACTACTACTCTACCAAGTATATATTTAACTCAATGCATGTGATCTTCGACATTATTAAGGAAAAAATTATAGCTAATATTAAACCGTAGTGGATTGAATAAAGCACGTTCCTCGTTAATGTGAATTTGTATTAAGAACTAATCAAAGTCTTCTTAGTGTGATTCACATTTCTTTCATTAATATAATAATCTTGTTTGCGATGTCTATAAGCAACCAAAGTTTTCCTATCTTTTTACTTGTTAGGAGAATAAATAAGGTTAAAAAATATAATCGAAATCGAAACTTGCATGCACCACAAGGAGAGCTAATACTAGTAAGCATAATAAAATTTTGAGGTCCATACAATTAAATTTGACGTGAAAGGGCGTGGACCTCGTGGTCCATGAAACTGGCCTATACAAGAAATTGGAGACTTGTGCCTGCAATTTACATGAACAATTTACGCCACGTGTACCGTCGAAATCTTATTTCAATTTCCACGTCATCCAAGTGTGTGAAACACGGACATGATCATTTACAAAAAATTTGCCGGACAATTTGACAGATCAGTTGACACTGTTTCATTTGACGTTGGATAAAAATTAACTTCAAACCAATCAATCTCTAAAAATTTCTGTACAAGGAGTTTAATTCCTTGTACATAAACTTAAGAAATTTGTCTTAGTACAAACTTAAATCAATAAATTAATACGAGGTTCAACCATAAAATTTAATCTTACAATTTCATTCTTTATATGATAATAAAATATTATTTCCTAAAGAGCAATGGAAGTCCACCAATTAAGTAAATTTATTGAACTATAAATTGATCTAATATATAATATATTTTTAGTAAAATAATTAAAAATATTTTTTCAAGAATTGGATGTAATATTTTATTTGATTTCAAACGGCGTTTTAAATATCAAAACTTAAAATGGAACCATTCTCAAACGATTTGATTCGACTTTGAAATAGTTGAAATCTAAACCATCGTTTCAGCAATGTTGTTTCAGTTCGATATAGATTTGATAATAATGTTATCTAACATAAGTGGTGTTAGAACACCAGTCTATATGGCTACATATTATATGTTCAATTAAATAAATCACGTGAAGTTGAATTTAAATGAATTTATCATTTAATATCAAGTAATTGCCCCCTAAACCACCAATGATAAATATACCTATCCATCAAAGTAGATCCGTGTCATCGTTCATTAGGCATCTTAATTTGTTATCGCAAACTGCGATTGATGATAAATCTTATTAAACTTAGTTAAATGATCTATTAATGATGCAACTAATTTATTGTAGGAAAAAGAATATCAAGTCCATGTTTGGCTAAGCTTAAAAATAAATAAGTCTAATTTTTAATTTATAAATTGAATATTAGCCAGCTGTAACTCTACCTAAATAACAAGTAAAGTTAAAATAATACGTATCCAAAACATTTGGAAACTTCAAAGTATATTTATTTACTTTTAAGTTTACTCTTACTTTTCACCTATAATTTAGTAATAAAACAAACAAGCAAACAAGACATTAAGTATCTATCATAGAAAACGAAATTTCCCTTACAAAGCCCCCACATGGGTGAAATTGGTATTCAGAAAATTGATCTCACCAAACCCTATGTTCATACATAGTTACATTTCCCCGTTAGGGTTGTTGAATGCACCGTGGATCAAAAAGACTATTAGAACCTCACTAACTCACATTTTTATTATTTTCAAAAGTTTTGTAACCCCAAAATCCTAAAACAAATACAATTTTTGTTGCATACACAAAAATGTTGAAATGATCTCTTAGTCATGATGGATAGGAATTATTTTGTCCACTACACGTAAACGGTCAAGCCTACAATTTTTGACAATTCATTCGAATTGTCTAAAATTGTAAGATTTACCGTTGACGTGACATTACCAACCATAAGTTGGAAATTATTTCTACACAAAAATGATCTAAAAAAGTTTGGATGGGTCCGTGTTACTAATTCTACCAACTATTTTAATATTCGAATTCAATGCCTTTTAAATTGGATATACTTTTAGTATATACTTTGTAGATTTTCTTTACTCTTAATTCTTGTAAAATTTCTCTTGAAAGAATGATTTATGCTATACCTAATATACATGCATACTTTAAAAATGAAATAGTTATCATGTTGTCAGAATCACACATATAACCACACAAGCTCGAGTTAGTATTGAATCAATCTATATCATGAATTGAGATTTTTTGAATCTAAAAGAAAGGCATCAAAGTGCGACGATATACACCCTCGAACACTTGAGTTCGAGAATCCCTATAAATGGTTGGTGTTGACTTGAGATTATTAGGTGTGAAGTGTGAACTATAAGGCCAGCAACGAAATAAAATCTATATTGAAAAACCATCCCGAACACTTGATCGTGGGTCCATGAAGAGACATGATAGAAGTCTTAAGATCGAGTTTAGGAGTAGCCAATCTTATCAATCGACTTATATCTATAATTTGAATTAAATAGAATTGTTGTCTACACGTAATTACATATATGTATTTTTTATTTCTCTCTCTTTTTTTCTTTTTGTGGTAAGATAGAAAATGTTTGAGAGAAAATTGAAGAAATTAAGGGGTAGGTGTGAGATTTGACCAAACCAACTTGACATCCAGACTCTTCCCAATATAAAAACCCACCTCTCTTTCATTTCTTCCCCAGCTTGGAATTTCTCTTTTTAAGGGAGAACTACAAGCTTTGAAAGATCTTCCTTTTTATTTCTAATCACATTTTAATCCTCATCAATCATATTAATTCCATCTGGAACCCTTCCATTAAAAACATGCAATCCATAACACCATCTAGTATAGATCTCAAGTCCTTAATGAGGACGGCATCGCCGCCGGGACTTGGGATGACCCACCACCGATTTGGCCCGAGTCGAGTTCTTATCCAATGCATCTCCAGGTTTGACTCAGCGAACGTGAATGCCAACGCGAGTGCTGCCTCCGGCGGACACGTCGGTGGGGCCCGATATGACTGGCAGAGTTCCTGTGCCATTCTTGCCAGCAAGGTGGTTTCGCAGCAGCCAGACAAAGAGAAAAACGGTGGTATCGCCGATGGAATGACCGCCGTGAACGGCCACCCAACGCTTGACCTTGTGCCCGTCAAGGAAGCTAAATCGCCGGCTGCTCTCCCTAAGCCACTCAGTATAACCGATCTCTCGCCGGCGCCGATGCACGGATCTCTGCTCCGTGTTGCTTACCAGGGAGTCCCCGGAGCTTACAGCGAAGCCGCCGCCGGGAAAGCTTATCCTAATTGTGAAGCCATACCTTGTGACCAATTTGAAGTTGCATTTCAAGCCGTGGAGCTTTGGATCGCCGATAGAGCAGTGCTCCCTGTGGAAAACTCCCTTGGTGGTTCCATCCACCGAAATTACGACCTCCTCCTTCGCCACCGTCTCCACATAGTCGGCGAAGTTCAGCTCCCAGTCCACCACTGCCTCCTCGCCCTTCCCGGCGTCCGCAAGGAGTATCTCACCCGCGTTATCAGCCACCCGCAGGCACTCTCCCAATGCGAACACACTTTAACCAAAATGGGTCTCAACGTCGCCCGTGAAGCCGTTGATGACACAGCCGGTGCAGCTGAATACATCGCCATGAACAACCTCCGCGACACAGCCGCAATCGCCTCCGCACGCGCCGCCGAGCTCTATGGCCTCCAAATTCTTGCCGATGGGATCCAAGACGATACCGGCAACGTCACCCGTTTCGTCATGTTAGCCCGCGAACCGATAATCCCTAGAACAGATCGGCCATTCAAAACTAGCATCGTGTTCGCTCATGACAAGGGTACCAGCGTCCTCTTCAAAGTCCTCTCAGCCTTTGCTTTCCGTAACATCAGCTTAACGAAGATCGAGTCCCGCCCTCACAGGAACCGGCCGATCAGGCTAGTCGACGATGCAAATGTAGGGACGGCAAAGCACTTTGAGTACATGTTTTACATTGATTTCGAAGCATCAATGGCGGAAGTACGTGCCCAGAACGCCCTGGCAGAGGTTCAAGAGTTCACGTCTTTCTTAAGGGTTCTTGGGAGCTATCCAATGGATATGACTCCATGGGACTGTCCTCCAAGGGAAGAAGAATAGTCCATTTTCTGTTAATTATTTGCCTCTGTCATTAATTCAATTTCAATACTGTCAAATTATCTGTGTAAACTCCTTTTTAATTAATTTTTTAAAACTGCGTTTTGCTTTTCCTTTTCCTTCGTTGAGAGGGAAAGGCAAGAATAGTGGGTAAAACATGTATTTGATGCTATCAAATTTGTGGGCAATAACGTGTAATGTATGTAAATATGGTCCACAAGTTTTCTTTTTCCTTTTTTCTACAAAAAGGAAAATATCATTACGTAAGTATTTTCGTAAATTATTCCATGATTGTGGTAAAACAAACTTCATTCATGTAAAGCTGGCGGGATCAATTGAAGTTAGATTCTGAACACATGAATAGAATTCGTGCATTTCCCACGTAGTTTTTGTCCAGGAATCTTATCACGGGTGGTACTTGTTTGGATTCCTTGTCTAACAATATTGTCAATTTTCAAACCAGTTTTGTTTGATGTTGTGTGACATAACACACAATTTTGTCATTGATTTTAACAACAGTTACGCATGATTTCAATCATAATGTACACAAAGAATGTACAAGTAGAATAATTTTTTTTTCCAATTTCTTGTCCAATGCCAACTTACCCTCCATTTGTCAAATTTTATTTTTAATCATGGACCACCTAATATTATTCTTTTATCATAAATTGCTTCTATTTATTTATAAATTAACGATTTATACATTCTTCTCAAATAGAGACGTTCTATCGTTTCTCATAGTTCACTTACGATTTCTATATTTGACCACACTTGATCTCTCTTGCCTTCTTGTTGCATCATTTTGCTTGATAAATATATATAGAAAGTTATGGTTGAACGATATAGATAAGCTAAAAAGAAATTTTATTTCTAAACGTAATTTTGTCTGACATTTTTTATGCTTAATTTTAAAAAAAAAAAAAAAAAAAAAATTACTCATGTCAAAAGTAACTTTACTGTTGAAATGAAAAATTACTATTTCTTTCTTGTCCAATAACAAAATTGTTCAGTTTAAAACATATTTGTATTATATTCTTTGTTGAATGAATCAAAACTCTTCAAATTTTGTTTTATGGAAATTGGTTAAACCACCATTATGCAGGTTTTTCTTAATTTGGTCGTAACAGTTTATATATGCAAGGAAAGATACGAAAGGGTCGAATTGCAAATAATATATTTTTTGCAGTAAGGCATGACCAATTCTTGCGGTGGTTGGTCAGCGACGTACCAGTTTTTTTTTACCTTCATTATACTTTTGTTAAACTTAACAAAACACATTCTTGATGAAGGTATAGTTATAAAGATCGACTCGAACAAGTTGAATTGATCAGGTCAATCCACGATTTAATTCGACGATTAAATCGGTTCATTAATGAATTTAATTTTCAATTTTCCATCTCTTGCTCAAAATTACGTACTTATTTTCAACCGTAATGTTTTCTACAATTTCATTCTTTTCTTCATCGTGGTATCCTTCTCTTCATTTTTTTAATCCCATGATACTTAATATTTACGTGCAATTATTGCTATTGTGACGTAGATTTCAAATATATAAGTTTAGAATTAGAATTGACTTATGATTGATTGACGATTCAACCATTGATCTGACAACCCACTTACTTGTATGGGTTGATGTTCCCGTTCGAATTTTATAACTATTGATAATTGTATTAATGTGTTATTAATAACTAATAAAATATTATCTTAAATGGATATTGATCCAAACATATGATATTCACCAACAACCATAAGCATTATTAATTTGTTATCATAATTACTTTGATGACAATAATGTGTACATATATAGGGGAAACTAATTCACTAAGAAATCATTAAGCAAAACTTAAAGTCATTGAGCATTAAACAAACTTAGCTTTTCATGCAATAGTAAAATAATAATTAGTAGATGGAATAGCACACGAATAAATCCTAGAGATGAATCTTTGATGTCAAATTTAATAATGTTTTACATGGTTTCCTAATAAGTTACTTATAATTGATCTATAATGTGAAATTTATAGTGCCAAATTAAGTAAAACAATCCACCAAGGAAAGGAATGATGAGGTATTGCTAGTATTTATATTTCCTAATAAGTTACTTATAATCTCTTTAAAATGCAAAAGTATTGAGTCCCACAAAAAAATGAATAATAAGTTGGTAATAGTTGTGCATGTGCAATTAAATTAAGTTTGACTTTGACTTTTTCGCATAAGTAACTTACATGTATCAACATTGGTGATTAACATCAATTTAGGTGGCAGTCCGATCACTATTTTATCATTTAATAAATAAAAATCGATCATAATCTATTGAACATTATAGCGACTCAGCTTTCGGATGGACTGATACGGTGATATCAGGATACAGTTTTGTTCATTAGACTAGTTAGCATTGACTTTACGGACCTTAAACTGGCGATAATCACACGTTGCTGTGCATAGCATAATTGATTATTTTTGGGTCAGATTATAATTAAGGAAGATATAAAGAGGGTTTGGTGAGCAAAAGAAAGGCATTTGGGGCAAAGGAGTTTTGTGTGGTGTGGTAGGTGAACATTGTGGTGGTTGGTGGTTGATAGTTACTTTTTTCTCCAACTAACCACTCTTCTTATGTATTCAATGACCTCCTGCTGACGTACTCATGTTTTGGCAACTTATGTGCTACCTTGCCACAACAACTTTTTTTTTTTTTTTCTTGGTCAATGATTTTTTTATTTTTATTTTTCTATTTATTGTACTTTATAAGTTAATATTTAAAATTTAAAATTATAAATTAGGAAATTTTTTTAGCTTGAAGTTGGCTCATATATTTAAGATATCATTTTTTTTTTAATAATTAGTTATTGATGATGAATATTTTACTCAATAATAAAAGTTTCAAGTTTTTGTCACACATGAGATGAGTTATTGATGATGAATATTTTATGAGATGTTCAAATATTCGTTTTTTTAAAGAGTTCAACAAATTTAAAATGTTTGATGGAATTTTAATTGGATCTTGATGGGCCGGGAAAACATGTTAGTGACTAGTTTGAGATAGAAAAATGAAAGCAATAATATAAGAATTAAGCCACAAGTATATTTCATTTTGACACCATGATTAATACTCCACTCACATATGGTGGGATCCACGATTAAAATTCACGATTATTTTAATCATGGGCCCCACCCTTTATATATGAGTGGAGTGTCAATCATGATGTCATCATTGAAAATATAATTCATATATCATAAAATTACAAATAAATATCAAAGAAAGATTCTATTGCATTTCACAATTAAAAATACTACTTGCAACTAGGTCACCAAGCTTCAATTTTATACAATACTTTAATTTAAAGGCAATGAGGTCACTTCATATGAGTTTGTCAATGTGTGTTGACATGTATGTCAAAACTAATGGCCGTTTCCCAAGCTAGATCCCTAAAATTGCAATGGAGGTCACTAAGCGTTTATCATACTTGCAACTAGGTCCCTGAACTTCAATTTTTGTACAATTAGACCCCTCTGTTTGTTGTTTCATAAATGAAACTACCGTGTTAGCAAATTTAAGAACAACTGATTGAATCGATTTAGTTGAAAGACACCCAACATGTATGAAGAACAAAGTTACACCACTTTGTGTTAATACCAAATGAGGCATTCCTTATCACCCGTCCTTTGCTATGTAATGTTCCAATTTATCACCCTTCCATAATAAATCTAACATTACGCTGCTAGATTGATGATGTACTACAGACGAATACTAAAAGAGAAAATTCAACACCAACCTACACCAACCTATAAAACATAATACAAGAAATAACATTGAGCTCCAAAATAGTAACTTTAATGAGAACAAAAAAATTGAAAAGAGGTATGACCGAGAACATAAAATACCTCATATTTCTAACAGGCAGAATAACAATGACTTGGATTATAATCTGTCTCTAATGTTCTAAGGTTCGATATTTCTTTGCAATCGCACATGCATTACAATTATTTAAAAATCCATTTCGAATTTCGTTGATTACACCTATGGAAGAAACCACACAATTTTCATCATTTTTTTCCATCAAACGGAGTACGTTTATTGCTTGTAAATTAAAGTAAAGTAACTTGACTGCATCAAAATTAAGTTTAGTGACCTAGTTACAAGTACGAGAAGGGTTAGTTACCTGGTTGCAAGTGTGGTGAAAATTCTATGACCTCTCATACAGTTTCAGATTATTTGACTTGGAAAAATTAGCTATAATTGTCTAATTTTGTAAGAAACAAATATGGTTAGTACCAAATTTTGTTTGTTTACCAAATTATTGGACGAATTTGAACCACGGAATAGTGTGAAAATTTATTAAAATGAAATAAAGATTGTTTGGTTTTTGTTGGGAAAAATATAATTTTATAAATGCGATGCGAAGTATGAAAATTTGTTAGTTTAAACCTACAAATTTGTTGTATTTTGTGTTATATTAAAAACTCGTTTGGCATAACAGTTGTGAGATAAGCATTTAGTAATAGAGATAACGATAATTTAATCGTTAAGTAAGTGGGAAATATATCAACTAGTCCTAGGGAAAAGGGTATATTTAACTCATTTTACATTGAATTGTTGACAAGTAAATTCTAAAATCATTATTAAGTAATTAATAAATTATAATCTTAATATTATTTTTAAAATATCAGTCGTCACTGAATTAATAACAAAGCTATGCATGTTTCACGTGAATTCCCGTATTAGCGGGTCCCTTTGAGTTTGAGGTCAGTAATGAACAATAGTTGGGGTCACTTACCAGACAACACACATTTGCGAGTAGGCTTGGACACGGTTCGATTGCGAGTAGGTCTGGGCACGATTCGATTTGATTCGGTTCTCTTCAAAACCGAATCGAACCGAATATTTTCGGGTAGTTAGTAAACGGAACCGTCGGGTCCAAATATAATTTTGGAACCGTTCGGGTTCGGTTCATTTCAGTTCGGTTCGGTTCGGTTCTATTCGATTTCATAGTATAATTAATTTTTTTAACATTTATAACAATACTACAGTTTGACATGTTCAATCTTAACTTTTACAAATTAACGTATTCCAATTTAATAAGATATAAATAACAAGTTATCCAATAATATTAATTTACCAATGTATACAAATAACAAAAAATAGATAGTAAATTAGTGATACTAAAACATCGGTGATCCATATAAATTAAAAGTCATAGACTCGTAGAGATAAAATATTTTAAAGTATTGTTAATACAGTAGTATTTATTTAACAACTATTTGATTTAATCATCAATTCTTTGACTTGACATACTAGATACTAAAAACTCCACAAGAAAGATTGAAAAATCACAATTAACAAATATAAATAAACAAAAAAATGTTCAACTAATAAGATTTAATAAGAAAAATATAATATATTTTTTATTACATGTCTAAATGCTATCATAGAACCCAATCTCTTCATTGCAAACTCTATATTTGTTAATTTATTTTTAAAAAACTAAATAATTTGATTTATCCCATATATAAAAATTAATTTTTTTTTAAAAAATTCGGTTCTTATTCGGTTCTGGGTCTAGAACCGAGAACCGATCCGTACCCGTCGGTTCTCGATTCTGATACCCGTTCGGGTATTTCACTTACGAAGAACCGCTCGATTTGGTTCGGGTCCGGTTCGATTCAGTTCGGTTCGGGATATATGTCCAACCCTATTTGCGAGTTCCACGCATTTTTAAAAAAAATACATGTGGAGCCCTCAATTACAGTGAGGATCCTGTAAGGGTTTTGTATGCATTTTCCTAAATTGGGAGAATATGATTTAACAGTATTTTAAAATTTTAAGATTTATGTTTTCTCATTTGAGTTATATCGCTCTTTCCCCTTTCCACTACGAGTCAGCTACGACTATGAAAAGTTATGATTTTGTATTACCAATTTTATCGAATAAATGGATTAGAGTATACAGAAGACAAGTCTGCATTTGATGTCTCTTATGAAAATTGCACATATTAGAATTTTAAAAAGAAAATAAACTCATCTATATTTAGCGCATCGAGTTTTTTATTCCAAAAATAAAGTATTCAATATAGAGTAAAATTCCACTGAACTTAGTTATTGCAGCCAGTTCACCGGTCAAAATTCCAAAGACAGCGTGTCGTGATTGTGAAATGCTGGGGTTGTTGCTTCCTCAATTGCCTTTGAACTTGAAGTCAATTTCCCAACTTCTCTAATTTTATTTTTGAGGAAATGAAAAATGGAAACAATACTTTAATCTATCGACGAAACAATTGGTTTCAACGTATTTTTTAGGATGACTACAATCTTGACGTCTATGAAAATAATTGAAGGAAATACCCAAGCTATTCTTGAAAAACATAAAAAAAAAACTAAAAATACTATAAATTTTGTCACGAAGGACACAATAATATCCGTGTGTTATACTTTTCCGACAAAGTTTCAATCTTTATAGTTGATACCGATTTTCGTAATACGTCATTGAAACCTATTCTCGTATGACAGATGATAAATGACAAGTATTATATTTATCTTGCTCAAGAAACTAATTCTAGGTGTATTTGTTTGCGCCTTAGCTAATTGTACAAATAACTTTAAGAAAGGCCCACAGATTTCTTGCAAACGGAAAAAGAATGGAAATAAACTACTTTTGCCCTCAACAAATCCAAACCCTACTCTTCCCGCCATATATGCAACCTAGTTCACTTCGTGATCAATTCAATCAGCAGCTACGTCCGCTTAAAAATTCACTTTTAGTACACGGTAAGCATGTGAGTCAATTAGCCCCCGACTCCTATTAACTATTTTCTGGTGATTCCTTGTAAGTAGAATCTACAATACTAAATAAGTAGGATTGGCCATGAAAGGAGAATAAAGACATTGAATTGTTGGTAGTATACCTTATAATAAAAAAGTGTTAATGACCGAGTATTATCGAGTCAAGATTAGAAGTTATACAGAAAATATTATACGAAAAGAAAAAGAGAAGTGTGAAAAGGAGAACATGTACAAATTCTACGAAATGTTGGTGAGTTTGAAAGTGAGTCACGTGGTCCATTGCATTTTCCCAATAATACAGCTTTTCAGAATGTTCACCTAATTATTCTAAGCCTTTATTTGTATTTTTATTTTGGAATTGACCTTTACCTAACATTTGTAATCGTGAGAAGTGTTTTAAATAATTTAAATTTTAAACAAATAGAAATGAGTAAGTTTATAAGGATAAGAAATACTCTCAGATATTTGGGATTTTGTATTAAAGATAAGGGAATTGCCAAACGTATAGAAGAAATCTTACAGGATGTGTACAGAATACTCACATGGAGAGATGGATCTCACATGAATTAAATATTGCCAAAAAATGGGACCCCCACCCCAATGTGTGTATTCTGTATGTTTTCTGTGAGATTTCCTTCTGGAAGTCTAGCATAACTCTAAAGACAATAACAAAATATGACTTGCAAAGGTCATACACAACTCTGCACGGGAACATCAAAAATGATAAAATTTCTATTCATGACAAATTTTGGAAATTAAAACTCTAAGAATGCGTTTAATTGTCAATATTTTTCATGAAAAATGTCATTTTTTCACCCAAATTTCTACTTTTGTGCTGTTTGATTGAAAAAAAAATTTATGAAAAATATTTTCCTACTTTTGATCACGTGATCATATTTTCCTTAAAAATAAGGAAAATATTTTTTTAGAGGAAGTATATTTTTATTTTTAAGATAATTCACTCTCTTTCTCTCTCATCTACTCTCTCTCTCTCCTCCATCTACCTATCAATTAAAAATTGACAAATATAATATTTTTTAAGTTAAAAATAAAATCAATCAAATACATTTAATTGACAATTTCATGCAAATAATTTCTAAACAATTCAGTTGCCTAGAATTCATTTTCTTTTCATGTAAATTACATGCTTGCAATCAAACACATTCTAAGAAGAGTCATGCTAGACTTTCAGAAGGAAATCTCACAGAAAACATACAGAATACACACATTGGGGTGGGGTCCGATTTTTTGACAATATTTAATTCATGTGGAGTCCATCTCTCCATGTGAGTATTCTGTACACATTCGGTAAAATTTCTTCTGTACGTTTGGCAATTCCCTTCTAAGAATTACCTATATTTTTTAAATAAAATTTGAAAACCATGAGGAAAATATAGATTAAGAATTTCACATCATTATTGACTTTTTGCAGGTATCAACTAAGAATTAACTCATTATGGACTTCAACTACTAAGGGACATGATTTCGTGTTTTAATTCTTATACTTTGATATGAGTTTTTTTTTATAATAAGAAATTATAATTTTTAGTACAACATTTTCACAACCTTTTGCATCCTACTTTAATCAGGAATAGCATTTTCACTTGTCGTGTCGTGCCGTGTCGATTTCTGTTTCCATTTTTGTAAAGGACCGAAACGAGTAAAATTGAAAAAAATAAAAATAATAATATGGAGAAAGGAAGAAGAGAATATAATTTCCTGCTTCGAGGGAGAATAGGTGGTAAAGATTTAAAGCCTCGAAGGGGAAATGCAAAATGAAAATGGCAATTGGAAAATGAGATGGAAAACAAAATGGCAAATTTAATTTCATTTCACAATGTAATTAGCCCCATTGCTTTTGTAGATAGATTAGCTCCAAATACGGCATCAAGCCTGCATCTTGATTGGGCCAGACCACGCTTTGATTCACCCAAATTTAAGGGTTCTTACACAATTAATGGGTTTTGCGTCCTGAGTAAGTGAATAGAGAATTAAAATTTTGGGTGTTTCTCTGCCTTTACATTTGAATTAACAATTAAAAACAACTATTCGATTATTCACCCACAATAGTAATAACTGGAGGTGTTAAGGGAGTTTCTCTCTCTACAAATGCTCTGCTACACGTCCAACTATGACAAATAAAAAAAAAAAAAAAAGTATCGAGTTCGTCAACAAATTAATAGTGGATAAAAATAGTTTTATATACACGCCGAAAACCATTAATTTTATCAAAATACACAAATCATGAAAAAATAATTTTATAATTTACATGTTTTGACTGTCTACTAATATGATGAGGGAGAGTAATATAACATAACTAAGAAGTTCGAGTTTAGATGACGAGTATGAACAAACTTTTATTATTGTGAGTCAAGCTCAAATAATTGAGTTTTATCTTTAGGTCGAGATACCACTTAATATTTTCAAGCCCGTCCCATAAATTATGCCTCTCTATATTGTTGTGATCGGAGAGGTTTGAATTCATGGTTAACGATGTGACGATGCACCACCTAAGATTAGATTTTTGAACTTTACCAACACTAAGAAGTCTATCGTGAGATTTAATCAGGTAGTAATCTTCTTCCCCAAACACCCCACCCCCACCCCCACCCCCACCCCCACCCCAAACCCAAACCCAAAAACTTCTTCACCCACGATCACCACCCATCGGGCACTCACCACTCATCAAAAAATCAGCTCTTAATTTAACTTGGACAACTATTATAATTATTTGGGGTTGAGAACATTTAGGGATGACAACGAGGCGGGTTCAGGGTGGGGCACCCTCACTCGCCCCATCTCATTCCAACCCAACCTCACCCGCCCTGCCTTAAACAGGGACGGGGCGAGAATTTGCCCCGTTTGCTGCCCCTTTAATTTTTTATTTAATTTTTTTAAATTTCAATTTATGCTATTATTCAACGTTCAACCCTTAACCCAAAACTTAAAAGTCATTCCATATATTTTAAATTTTTTTTTATAATTTTTTCGATCAAAATATTATTAACTTATTTTGATTAATTGGTATAAATTTTTCAAAAGCAAAAAATATTTATTTAACTATCATGATTTAGAATTTTAGATTATATATTTTAATTATAATAAAAAGATTGAATGACCGGATTTATAAATTATATAAAATAATTGCTAATTATGTAAAATTTTAAATTGACAATTGTATAATATAATTGTTGGATTAGAAACATGTTATAAAATTGTAAACACATTCAACGATATTTTAAAACTAACTATTTATCAAAATTCTATTTATTATTTTTTTTATTTCATGGGGCGGGGGCACCCCCACCCCGCCCCGTCAACTTGTCAAACGAGTTTTTTTTATCCCATTTGAGACGGGTTAAATTGACATCCGTAAGAACATTACTGATTCCTTGTTCACCTTCTATATTTTCGGCATATGTTGCTATGGAGAAAAAAAAACTATATTGAGGCTTTAATTAGGGATAAAATGAGCATGGGTTGGTGTTAGGGGTATCAACAAGTCGAGTCGGGCAAACTCGCGAGCCCAAAATAAAGATTTGGGCTCGACGAATCGAGTTTTTTGTGGGTCCGAGCCGAGCTTTTGCTCGTCGGGAAAAAATGGGCTCGACCTGAGCTTTGGCTCGGGTTTTTTTCCGAGTCGAGCCGGCCCATTTTCTCTCCACCTTTCGGGCTTTTTCTTTTTTTAAAAAAAAATCGAACTCACGAGCCGAAGGGCTCGGCCCGATCTCACAAGCTCTTTTGCTACCACTAGTTGGTGCGGAGAATAAAACCGCCACAATGTGGTCACAATAATGTTGACTAGCAACGATGATATCCCCCACATCACGACATCACCAAATCGCCACCGCCACCACCACCACCTTCACCTTCACCTTCACCTCAAATTTACAACCACGACCACAATCACAACTATCGTTACCATATCTCCCACCTCCATAGTCACGACTACCATCACCGTCCTTTGACGCTTCTTCTACCACCATATCTCCAGCAACGCTAAGTCGGTACGAGAACCAGAAGTGCCGCAACTGGAATACGTTTGATATCTGATTTTTGAAATTGAAATTTTAAATGTAGAGTTTGACGTAATGTTCTCAAGCTAAAATTTTACTTAGTAGTACTCATTCATGTCGTGGGCTAAATTTAAGTTTTTTGGGCCGTACAAAGAATGAAAAGACTTTGGACCGTGAATGGGCTAGAAGCCCACGAGAGATGAACCCATTGGTCCAGTTGCCCAAAGAATTGATCCATTAAAGGGACTAATGGCCATTAGTCTAGAGGTAGGCACGATCCTCTTCGTCCTTGGAAGAACCCAACCCAACCAATATCAAATTATGATTTATCAACTAGAAACAAATATTGAAATAGTACTACTTGAAAGATGAGAATTAAGTCCTATTTGGTCTCCATTAAATTAAATTTTATTTTTTCTATTCTATTTTTAACCATACAATCTTCCATAAAATATTATTACACGTGAATCAAAATTTTTTTTTTTTTCAACCACCCATTCTAAAAAAAAAAAACAAAAAAATTATTTCACCTATTAAAATTTGAAATAATGGGAGCCAAAGATTGAACCAGTCTATTTCAATCCGTTTCTTTGCACTTATAATTTATCATTGAACCACTTCTACTTTCAAGATCCCGTCTCAAATCTTCAAATATATGGACATGTTTTAATTTATAATTCGAATGATGTTTTAAAAGAAAACAAATAAAAGTAAAATATATGAGTAATATTATATTTAACATAATTGTCATTAAATGATTGGACATTTTATATATGAATCACATTTAAGATGTTAGAGCATGCTATGTGTACAAAAATAAATGACAAAATGTCAAGTGACGATCCCCTATTGGAGGGGCGGCTAAGATGTTTAATCATTTAAGAACACTCAATAAACTCCTCGATAATATCAAATATCGGTGATGTTGAATATCATTATTCTAAAAATATAGACTATGTTACATTCCGACGTCGTTTCATGGTGTCACGAGAAAATGCCGAAGGTCGAATTGTGAGATTACGGTCACATCCGTTACTTTGTCTTCACTCCAACTTTTTCTGCCCAATGGTTGACTTCCACGTCAGATACCATTACTCTTAAATCGCCACATCATTCATTTCAAAACATGCAGAAAAAATAAATTAAAAAATAGTCTACAATATATAGGTGTGCGTCTTCATCGTCTCATTACTCTCTCTCCTCTTTTCTCTCTCAATATCAGAATTAATTTGCGAAAAATGCAAGAAGTTTGAAGAATTAAGTGATAAGAAGGAAAAAGAATAAGAGGTTTCGATTATTATCAATGGCGTCAAACAAAAGACAACAGTTTTAGGAATACACTTGAAAGCAACACAAGGGTTGACGGATTGTCCAAGGGCCAAATGTCACTTCAACGGATTCTTCGCACGATTTCCACCGTTCCGCCGCCGCCGCCTAGCCTAGCCAGACTTCCCACAACCACCAAGAAGAAGAACAAGTGCCACTGCCACCCGCCCTTAATTATGAGCAGACAAAGAATAAAGTATTATTGGGTATTGACTTGAATAAGAGTTTTCCTCAAGATGATGATTGTAGCTCTCCGCCGGCCAAGACCGCTGGCGGTGCAACCGTTTCTTCTGTATTTGAGTCAAAGAAATTGAGTTCCGTAACTGCATGTGATCTGAATTCTAATGAGAATCAAGAAGTTCCAGAGGGAAAGAATGAGATACAAATACAATATTGCTCAGAAGTAGAAACCAGTGTAATTGATGAAAGGTACCTGGAAAAGCAGAGTCCCGGATGGGCAGCGCTTCTTGAAGTGACGGAATTTTATTCCAGAAAGTTAGAAGAGGATCCTGAGAAAGATGTACTGGAAATTCAAACTCGGAAACAGACTAAGAGACAGAGAATGAGTGGAGAACAGGAACTCAGTGGTGATTTACAGATAGAGTCGAGACACCAAAGGAATATGAACCAAACTGAAAATACTGCGGCGGCCACCGTGACGGTAGACTATAATGACAAGAATGATAGGGTTAAGGCGGTAGAGGCGGAGATTGTGTTGCCGCCGGTGGTGCGGTCGAATCGGGGGAGGACTCAGGCGCTGCCCCACAAGTATAGGGACTCAATTATCGATCCATGGACAGAATTGTCCAACAAAAAAACAACAGCAGCAAATCAAGCCCCAGGGCCAGGGCGCTGGCCACACACAGTACTGTTCGTACTAAGCCCAGGTCAAGTTGACAGATTAATATTTTTATTGTTCATTTTTTGGGCAGTAAAAAGTAGCAAGTTTGATGATGAAAAGGTCGGTATCAAATCAAGATTTGATAATGAAAAGGTCAGCGCCAAATCAAGATGTGTAAAGGAAAAGTTTATTTTATTTTAATTTTTTATTGTCTAAAATGTGAGTGATTTAGAAGAAAAATGTTTAAATTCGATAAACACAAGCACATTGGTAAGGTGTATTAGATTGTGATAAACCATAATACATGAACGAAAATATATGTGCATGTCTGATTTCACCTTTTTCGTTTGGCATTTTGAGGTGATACAAGAGTCGTAGTCTATAAGCAGAGTTGAAGTGTTTTTTAGCTTAAAAAGAACATTCTTCATGTTTTTTTCGTCCATATCAAATGTTTTTCCTGGTCACAATGACAATACATTTGATTTCCTTTAATGTAAATATTTCTTTATCATGCTTTTGTGTTTGGTAAGGAGTTGTGTATGAGTTTCATTGTTTAGTGGGCCTACCACTTTATTATTAATAGCAGAAATGTATTGCTTATGGATCTTATGAGGTTTGAGAAATCTTCTTCAACCGGTGATAATAGAGGTTTCACTATCTAATTGTTATTATGAGGGAGTAAGACTAATCAGCAAAGATGAGGATTACTAAAATGAGATATATAATAACTCGGATCAACTTGAAATGGTTCCGGTTCAAGAGATACGTTAATACAACTATCAGCTAAATCAACTAAGTATGGCCTAAACCATTGCCATTATGTAGAGGTAAGCCTAATCAACAAAGATGGGAAAGAGTCGAAAGACATTAGTAAAATGAGAGAGAATTACTCGTATCAATTTGAAACGGTTCCAGTACAAGAGACACATTAAACAAGTATCGGCTATATCAACTAAGTAGGGCCTTTTATCATTGCCAATATGTAGAGGTAACCCTAATCAACAAAGATGGGAAAGACATTAGTAAAATGAGAGATAATTACTCGGATCATTTTGAAATGGTTCCAGTTCAAGAGACACGTTAAAACAAGTATCGGTCAGGTCAACTAAGAAGGGCTAACTTGATGCCAATATGTACAAATAGATTCTCGACTTCAAAAAGCCATGGACGCTTTAGTTGACATCTATGCTGCTACTACTAGTCAATCACTCATTGTGAATTGCTGACATTGTTGATGGCAGAAATGATGTGGCACTTTTTGATCGACTTTTATAGATTTTAACTGAATAAAAGTGTTATAATGCTGAAATTCAATAACTGTACACGGAGAATCTCAATATGGATCCCCCATTTCATTTACGATACGTCAATTTATATAAACCCATAGACTCAAGCTTATTGTCCTAATCATGTCAAGCTATAATATATATATATATATATATATATATATATATATATAAATGTTTGTGTGACACCACATGTTTGAAGGAGCTTGATTAGTTGGTGAGCTTGGTTGAGGAGGGGTCATGATTATAAATAGAGCCCAACTCTACTACTGTGATTAATACCTACTCAAACATCTTTATTATTTGATTGTCATATTGGCATGAGTCTAGGTAAACACATTACTAAATAGTTATTTCTTACTATTGTTGGAGATAATTACTCTATTGTGTGATGTGGTTGTTGGTCCGAGAAGGCTAATGCTTTCTCATTATTGAATTGAGTAATGCTATTTAATTCATTAGACTTGTCTAAGTGAATTATCACTATCATTTAGACTGCTATTAATCATTATTGGTGTCAGATATTATTATTTTTCTCAGCTAGTATTGTTTTTTCGAGGGGAGGGGCAGGTGTAATTTGTTTTTTTTGCTTGGTTGTGTGTTTCTCATTTGTTGGATAAGGACCATCAATTTCGGTATTGTACATCCCCAAGTGGTGCTTCAATTCCTAAACATGATATATTATGGCCATTGTTAAGTAAATTAGAATGACAATTTCAATTTGGGACCACCTTATTGGTCTGAATCCTGAATTTCTAAAATTACTCTTCTTAGGCAAATGTTTTCAAAACCATAATAAATGTACCAAGAAAACCAACAATTATATTAAACTTCAATAATTCTTTTTGATAAGCCAAAAGGGTCACAAAAGAAAAGAATATATAGGCTTTGAAAACTAGTTTCATTTCAAGTTTCAACCCATGCTTATAGCATAATGGCTATGCTGAATTGTGTAAGATTGAACTTTGACAAATTTTATTTAATATTTCCTTTTTTGGTGGGTCGAGTCCAACCATCCCAGATACCAAGCGACTATGGTTGAATTGGGTCCCTCTTTTAAGAAATTCTATGAAGCCATTAACCAATTCAAGACCCAAAAAAAAAAAAAAAATTGGACACATCGTAATAAAATTTTTGAAATAAAACACAAAAACGGTAAATTAAAAAAAATACAAAAGGAGAAACAGTAAATTTCATTGTTGACGTTTTGCTGGGACGACTGATGACCGGTGTCTCGAATACCGAGTCAATGGTTCGAGCACTGAGTCTCTAAACCGATTTGGCAGAACCTGAGTTCTCCCTCGCTTCGACCGCCGCAACACTGGTGATCCCGTATCCTCAATATCTGCGCCAATATTCGCCACCGTCAACCACTGGCTTCGCCGCTTTTCATCCTTCACTATCTTATTCCTCTTCAACTCAGAGTTTTGCTTCTCGTATTCGGAATTATTGGAGTCTTTGAACTCACCCAGTATCAATTTCGCAGCTTCAATAAGTAAATCCAATTTATTCTCAGCTTCATCACAATACTTGTCATTATTTCCGTTCATCTTGTCTGGGACGCTTTTAGAAACGCCGTTAGTGGTGACACAGTCATTTTCGTGCTTCTTTTTACCTTGTTGATCGCATTGATCACCACCTCCGCCACCGCTCAGGGACGGCAAATCACCTTTTCCTACAGTTGTGTTACGTGGGCTCAGCCGTCCGTCGGCTAAAGACTCAGATTCATCTATCTCTGGCAGAATGCAAACGTCGCCGCTCAAGTCAAATTCAGAACCATTGTTTTCTTCAACCATTTTGCTATCTACATAAGATTCTTTGGTTTCTGAACTGAAAATTGGTGGCTTCGCCATGTTGATTTGAGGTGGCCGCACGGTGGAAATTATGTGTAAAATCTTGAGAAACACAATTGGGCTTTGGAAGCTCTCCTGGTTGCACAATACATGGAGTCGAAGCTGACCGGAATAGGGTTCTTGGGTGATTTACATGGAGAAGAAGAACCACCCATAGATTTGATCGAAGTACAATTGACTGAAGAGAAAGGGGCGAGAAAGTAATAGTAGTACGTGGCGGATTTATTATTCTTTGCTCGGAGGGCAATAAACAAAAGGGAATTATAAATAGTTCACTTGGATAATAAATAGAATAATGCTTCTTGTACATTCAATGAATGACATGAAATTTGACATTATTTACAATTTTTTGTAAATTCAAAGTGTAGTGTAGCAAGAAAGTGTGTTGAATTCAAAAACTAATAAATCATATGTCGACATGTGATACAATGCCAAACTTGATGTCAAATATAATGTACAAGTGACATAATTGTAATAAATATTAGATCTCGTTAGCTCTCTAAGCCCCCAACGAAATAGAAAGAAAAAAGAGGATGGTTTTGCCACTGAATTATTTGGACTAGTCTGGTTGTGGCCTTTGATAAGATTTTTCAACAAAAATAAAAATGAAGGATTTTTTTTTTTTTTTTTTTTTTTTTTTTTTTTTTTTTTTTTTAAAAAACCCTACATCTTTTAAGGGCGTGGTCAAACTCCCGCGTTCTAATAGTAGCTATTCAAATTCTTTAACTAATTACATTAAAATAGTCCATTTGATTGTAATAATAAAAAGTGGGTGAAAAAAAAATGAATGACAAAGAATTAAATTGCCTAAAATTTGTTTTAGAAGGAATTATAATTAATGGTGTTTGATTGATATAATTTTTCGCCTAATCCATTTGACTTTGTTTTTCATACAAATTGTTATTTTTTGGGATAAATTTTTTTACAATCTGTATTAAAATTTATTTAGATTGCAAAAAAGTAAAATAAAAAATAAAAAATTTGAAATTTTTTTGTGTTCATTTGACTTAATTTTTCGTGCAAATTATCAATTAAATGAATAAATTTTTTTACCATTAGATTTAGAATATGTTTTCATTGTCAAAAAGTTAAAAAAAAAAAAAAAAAAAAAAAAGATGGAAAACACTTTCCCACCAAATTCATGAAAAAATAAAAGGTGGAAATGTGTTTTAAATGATTGTACCTAAAGAAAGAGTGAAAATGAATTCAATGGAAAAGTAAAAAAAAAAACATATATATTTCTTTAAAGTTTATTAAAAAAATTTATAGGTGAATTTCATAAACATCACATGATATTTATAAATACATAGACCCTTCTTATTTTCATAAAAAAAAAAAAAAAGGGGGAAAAAGTTATAAAAACTTCCCCTGAAATTTGTTTTAAGTACCGGATCCTCCCTATCAGCCAAAAGTAACAAAATTATTGGTTCTCTTGAGTTAGTTGGTTTGTGCTCTTTCTTTTATAATTGTGGGTTATCCTCCTGCACTGTAGCACTCGACCAACAAGTGTTTAAGTTTAGGGTTTATTATGTCTAAATTATCAATATATATTGATTTCAATCATAATTATCAACAATCATACCATCGCTTACCACTAATTGCAAAACCTTATTTCCAAACTACGTCCATGTTGCAACTCCTATATCTAGTCACAAATCATATCATTCCAATTTTATCTTTTCTTTATCACATCAAGGGCTTTACGGTAAACTCACTCGAGCTGTCATATGATACCATTCGACTCTAGAGTCAGTTTGGACCACATTTTTATTTTTCATTCTCATTTTTCTACTCATTTTAAACCACATACTTCTCATCATATCACTATTTAAAATACATTCTTTCCCCAATAATCTCCATCAAACACGCTCTTAATGTGTGATGGAAATATTTATATTTAGAGCTTGTTTGAGCCATATTAAAAGGCTAAGAATGCATTTTAAAATTATAAAGAGAATATGTGGTTAAAAAATGAGGAAAAAAATTTGAGTTTGCATGTAACATTATTTTATTGAAAAATATGTGGTTAAAAAGAAAAAAGAAAAATATATTTTGAAAGTAATGGAGATCAAACAAGGGCTTAGAATAATCCAGATGTACATTTTGGTTGATAACTTATTTGACATCCCCCTATGTGGAATAAATCTAGACTCTGATATGATGATAGTGGTGAAAATCAATAGTATAGATCTAGTCACATGAAAGAGTATCCATAATATATATGTAACATGATTGTTATATTTATGTATCATGCACATTGTTGGGACTCAATGTAGATTGAGGACCGACTATATAATAATCAAGATTTAGAGAGTTTGTATTTTCTAATGTAAGGGCACCTCCAACTCTTGCACCATTTCACTATTTCGCACCAAACATTTGATGAAATCTCTCTTCAATTCAACAACAAAATTTGCACCAACCAAAATAGTTAAAAGTCCTTTTTGTCCCTCATTTCCGTGTTGAACCATTTTTGTTAAGGGTATTTGTATCATTTTTTTGTTATACAACAAATTTTAATTCTTAATAATAATAATAAATTATTAAGAATGAAGAAAATAATTCAGAATTGTTCATTTGGTGCAATTTTTGGTGTAATGTATTAGAGATGATTTTCAGTTTATTGCAAGATTTGATACAAAATTGTACAAAACTTATCTCAAAATTTGATGTATGGTTGGAGATTATCTCCTAAGAAGCTTATGTTGTTGGAGAAGTAATAATCGAATAAGCAAACTTCTAACCTATTGAGCTAGAGAAATTTAGTCCTTGTTTGGTTTAGCTAAAAATCAGATTTTAGTGGATTTTAATAAAAGTTGATGAAATTTGTGGTTGAAAAATTGTGTGAATCCTACGAAATGTGTGGTTGAAGCAGCTAATGAGGTTTTAATGAATCTGGATCATGTAATATTGAGGTGGCTACTAGAATAAACCAGTAGGATGAAAATGCATGAGTTACCTGCTAAGGCTATTACTAATTATAAAATGTATATCAATCTTTTTTTCTTTTTTTTTTCCCCCTGAAATACTTGAGTAATTCGAATGGGGTCTTATCTTAAGTGAAGAATCGTATGTATAGGTTGTGGGGGATAAATAATTTGGCTCACTTCTTGTTTTAAATTATATTAAAATTTAACTCTAGAAACCTTTAAATTATTGATAAGTGAGCGTTTTCGCACTTATTTGAGCCATTAAATTTAAATATTTGTAAATTTTCGTTAACATTTCACTATTTAATTTATTTTTATTCTATTTTGTAGGTTTTTCAATGCTAAATCCCAAATTGGAGGAGAAAATGAAGAAAGAAATGAAGAAATGATCCAAAGTGCCAAAAAAGGACTAGGATTTCAGTTTATTAAAAAAAAAACAATTTTTTTTTTTTACATATTGGCGTTGCAGCGCCATGGCTGCAGCACTACAGTGCGCCTCAACAGAAATGTGGCACCGTGACGCCGCGCACGGAAATAGGGCATGTTTGGCTGCTTCTAAATGTTTTGGACCAATTTTCCTACTTTAAAAACACGATTTTAAGTCACTTAAAAGGGTCTTTGGGGAGCCATTTTGATTATTCATTCATATTCACTATTCCCCTTCTCTTTTCTCCCAAACCCTAGGTAAGGAGGAAAATCAAATTTCTTCTTCTTCTTTTTGTTTTCTTAGGAATTTTTGTGAAAGTTTGGAACTTGGCAATGGACGAATAGCTTGGAGATGAAAACCCATTGATATTGAATATTCTCAACCTTTATCGATAAACTTTTCTTTCTTTAATATATTTTTCATTAATGGGTTGTAAATTTTTTGTTGATTTTTTGTGAATATTTCATGGGTAACTAAATATTAATGCGATTGAGGGTGATTTCAAATCCGAGTAATAATTTTCAATTAATTTGTGCTTTATAGTTCTCTTGATTGATGTGTTTAATCCATTGTTTTAAATGTTTATTTTGTTCTTCTTGATTATTTAGGTGTACAACTAAATAATTGAGTTGATTCAATGAATGTTATTTTGGGATTTATAGTACGTAATCGTTATTATTCTAAAATCTTGTAGCAATTACATTTCAATAGATTATGTAAAATTTTCAATTGAATGTATGTGAATTAGCATTTAAGTAAGTAAATCGAGTTTGTCCTTAATTCAATTCATTTCTTTTGTCATAAAGTTTTTGTTAAATTAAATTTAGAGAGTTTGTTCTAGGTTGTTTAATGAAAAATGTTGGGTAAAGAGCTTGTTTTCTCCAACTAATATGTAAGGAGAGATTGAGATAATTGAGTTTGTAATATTCTCGAATTGTTGTTAATCTTGAAAACGAAAATATTTTGTGATAATTGAAAGGAAAATCATTCTCGTGGTAATGAAATACCCCTCGATCACACTTTCACATATTTAATTTCAAACTACATTGTATACTTTATAATTCTAGTTTATTTCTCCTTTGAAATTATTGTTTTCTTTAAGTTAACCAACCAAATCTTCCCCCCCTCACCCCCCCCCCCAATTTAATTATTTCCATATTTTACTTTTTACGTTGCAATTGATAAAATTGAACCAATCATTTGCGCGAATGACCCTCACTTGCCATTATACTAATTGAGGCGACACTTTTAAAATAAGTAAGAAATATTAATTGGTACGTCTTTTGGACGGTATCAATTATATTAAAATTTAACTGTATAACTTTGCTTATTCCAACTTAAAAACAATATGATCCTGAGCTTGCGGGGTTCTACTCCTTTTGGCTAAATATAAATTTAATCTTTAATGATTTTCAACATTCCATTGCATTAGACAAATGAATTGGCATTCAGAATACCAAATTCAAGAAACTCGTCTCTGGTCATGAAGCCATTATTTATGGCAAGCCGAGTTATGCAGGCACTGCACCAAAAAGCAATTCTCTCGCATTGATCTCATAAATCCAAGAGAAATTGATTCCAGAATTTCGCAAATTGCATTTGGTGTAAATTTTTTTGAAAGCTTGTAGCTTCTATGATGAACAGGTTTTCCAACAGCAAGAATAAAGAAGGAATTTCAGTTTTCGCTCTACCTAGGAGCTGTATGTGGATGGCATTTGTTCCCTTTTATTTTACAATGCTCTCTGTTGCCCATCACTAGAGACTAGATGGCAAAGCGATTCTGGTTAATGTTATAGGGCAGATTTCTGTAGAAAGATGACTGTCTAAATCCATATCATTAGCTAATCATGCCTTCGTTCCGTCTTCAACTCTGAGTTAATTGAGAAAAAATCAACTCTAATTAACTAAAAACTCGAACTTGCATTAGTCCAAAGACTACTTGTTCTTCCAGTTATATTAAGCCCTTGTTACAAACTGATTTTGAAAAAAATCACTTTTCACCACTCATTTTCTATCACACATCATCCAAAAAAAAATTCATTTTTCAAATTTCCCTATAACATTTCCCTACTTTTTACCTGCGCATCCTCCAAAAAAATCATTTTTCACAACAAAAATCAGCTTCTCACAAGGGCTAAATGTTACTACATGGCTGTGCAAGAGTACTTAACGAAAGAAGAAGATCTTAACAAAATAGGAAAATTTTGATCATATATACCTGGTACTTTAGTAACTATAGTGGCTTTTCTGATCTTCATGTTAGCTTGTGTGGTGAATCCTCTGAGAACTGAACGGGGAAATATTCTCTTTAGCTTTGAATAACTGAAGTAGATTGCCTACTCTTAGAAATGTGAACTCTCGAAATCTACATTTGCAGCATCCTCCTTATCATTTGCTAGTTCTGGCCTTCTTTCAGCGGTGAGTCTGAAATATTCTTTGCATTTAATGGACCCTTTATTATTTTCTTGCTACAGTTCTTCCTTCTTGAGGTGGGGTGGGAGGGCAATATTACTCCGAAGATTGTTGGATCAGTTATTAAGGCCACTCCACTTTCTCCCTCTCTACAGTCGGCCACTTCAAATTCTCATCAATTACTCTATACAGATTCTAATTTTTTGTTTCCAATACTATAAATTTGAATGTTGCTCCCGACTAAAGCGATATCATGCAACATTATAGTTCCAAATATAATAATTTTCTTTTGAGGACAGGTTCCATGGAAGTTACAGCAGTCATATTTGAGGTGTCAGGAGGCGAAACTTCAGCAGCAGACGTCTCCCTTGACAACTCCATCATTCAAGTCTCATCAGCTGCCTCTCGAGAGATTGAGTCAAAGTTCTGTTAGCTTTTCCCTCGTGACTGGCAAAAGTTGGAGAATGAGATTTGCTATGCAAACGCATCATCAATGTGAACCCATTACCAAGTTGTGCTTCAGAAGTCTCTCGAAAAGGAAAGCTGGTTCTTTAGAGAAAGGAAGAGATTTAGTGCACAACTTAAACATATTATCCTTGCATGCGCCAGTTCTTATGTAACATCTGAGTGTTTAATCTCTTGACAGGATCAATTTTGTAGTTCCTGCAGCCAATTGTTCCTTTTGAACTAGCATTTCAATACCCACAATGTTTCGCATCAATTGAGTTAATGCACAATGGACTAGCCTGATTTTAGACATTAAAGAGCAGAAATATGAAATATTCTGAATTTTACACAATTTTGAATATCTTACCATGTATTCGGATTGCATGGTATGCTGAAAGTAGAAACAGGGAAGCAACTGGAACAAAGCTAAGTCTGAAATAATCAACCTTTCAGCATACATTAGCTTCTGCTAACTCATAACATAATATCAACATTCCTGATGGCGTCTGATCTAAGAGTGCATTTTAAGTTATAACAAGTGTGTAGGCCCGTAAATGAAATCGATGCTTTCGGGTTCAGTTATAGCAAGTGTGTAGGCCCGAATATTTCTATTTTCAAAATACCCGAAGTGTAACGGATGGTCCCGAATATTGAAACATCCGGACCGATTCATCTAACATCCAGGACTAGAAATTTTGTTTTCAAAGAACAGAAATAAATTTGCACATAAGTTACTGTGGGATTATAATTGTTTTGTCAGAATAAATCGAAGTAAAACTAATTAATTCTAGTCTCCTTCAATTCAATCACCTCGCGTGGAAGGGTTCAGTTCTAGAATTTTCATTAATTCTCAGTTTGTTTAAACTCTCGGATCAAATTGGATCATGCCCACCCCTGTCGAGAGCCAACTGAAA
The DNA here is from genome assembly GCA_019395295.1 of Osmanthus fragrans. NCBI lineage: Eukaryota > Viridiplantae > Streptophyta > Magnoliopsida > Lamiales > Oleaceae > Osmanthus > Osmanthus fragrans. Next base: position 998,553 of record JAEDXY010000106.1, on the reverse strand, counting down.
TTCTAATTGTTTGTCAGTATTGAGGCCATAAACATTTTTTTTCTTTATATTGTAAATGAATACAGTACAATTTAACTTTATCCAACAAAGTAACCAAAAGTTTGGTTGAATTTCAGTCACGGGTCGTTTAGATCTTGTCTTAGACTATGTGGGCCAAGAAAATGCAATGTGAGTCAGGGCGAAGAACAAGGCGAACCCACCACAAACCATTGTCGGTTCCATAACAATAAGTCAATGACAAGATCAAGACTTGTTTCATTTGGACTTGGATACCATTAGAAAATTTTGATAAAAGTTAATGAATTGTATGAGTGAAAAGTTGTGGCTCTCATTAAATGTGATTAAAATTAATTTTTTACCTTGACTTAAATTAAAGTCAAGATTTTAATTCCTACTAAGCAGGAGCCTAAACTCAATACTTACCACTATGATCGGATTTAGGACTGTACTATATATATATTTTTTTAAATCCGGATTAATGTTTTTTATGCATAAAAAAATTTAATGGGCTGACGCTCAATGCAACAAACAAGTCATCATACGTAGTCACAGTCGATCAGTCATTTTGAAATTCCACGATTTTAAAAAAGAGCCTATACACATTGAACAACGATTTTAGCAAAAATTCTCGTACATAAAATCAAAACCCTTCAAAATGTCTATCACAAGTCATAATTTATGTATATCATCGATTTGAATCTCTTAAAGTTATCAAATTTAACTTGCAAACTATCTTTAAGGCATACTTTTCAAAAATTAAAAGTGGTGTTCAGAGTTGTAAGACAATAAGGATGCGTTTGATTGCAAGTATGAAATTTACATGAAAAGAAAATAAATTTTAAACAATTCAATTGCCTAGAACTTATTTTTATGGAAATTAGTAATTAAATGTGTTTGACTGATTTAGTTTTCAACTTAAAAAATATTATACTTGTCCCTTTTTAATTGGTAGGTAGATGAAAGAGAGTGGATAAATAAGAGAGAGAAAGAGAGAGTTAACCCTTGTTTGATAGTCATTTTTGAGGAGAAAATGCATTTTTGAATAGTTGATTGATGGAGAATGCGTGGTTAAAAATTAAGGAAAAATTTTGGGTTTTCTTGTAATATTATTTTATTGAAAAATGTGTGGTTAAAAAGAAGAAAAAAATGTATTTTGAAAAAAATGGCTACTAAACAGGGGCTTAGTTACTTGGAAAATAAAAAAATACCCCCTAGAGAAAATATTTTTCTTATTTTTGAGGAAAATATGTCACGTACCCAAAAGTTGGAAAATATTTTTCATGCAAAAAATTGTCAATCAAATACTTCAAAAGTAGGAATTTGAGTTAAAAAAATGACATTTTTCAAGAAAAATAAAGTCAATCAAACATACTCTAAGGGTCCGTTTGATAGAAAGATGGAAAATGGATGGCAAATAAAATGTTTGACAGGGAAGTGATTTGCCTAGAATTTATTTTAGAGAGAAGTGATTTAATGGTGTTTGATTGGTATAATTTTCTACCTAATTCGTTTGGTTTTGTTTTTCATGCAAATTGTTACTTTTTGGGATAATTTTTTTATAATCTGTATTAAAATTTGTTTGGATTGCCAAAAAGTAAAAAAAAAATATTTTCATAAAATTTTTATGTTCGTTTGACTTCGTTTTTCATGCAAATTGTCAATTAAATGGATAAATTTTTTTACCATTGAATTTAGAATATGTTTCCATTACCAAAAAGTTAAAAAAAAAATTAAAAAAAAAAGAAAAAAAACACCCAACAACGTGGAAAATAATTTCCCACAAAAATCATAAGAAAATATTTTTCTACTTTTGTGCTTCAAGGGATTGTACATTAAAAATTATTGGAAAACATTTTTCAGGGCCAAATCCGCGTATCAAACAGCCAAAAGTAGGAACTAGGAAAATATTTTCCTAGTTCCATGGCAAATTTTGCGTATCAAACGCGCCCTAAGATATTTAAAAAAACAAAAACAAAACAAAAGTTTCATGTCGACTATACATAAAATCTTGAATTTGTCTATTAACCGTTTATATAAATTTATCGATGAATATAATAATCGTCAAGTTGGGTATTATTGTTGTTTCTTGAACCAGGCATTGAGTTGCAGTCCAACACGCCAACGGATACAGTCTCCGACTCATTCAGCCTAATTGATGTGTTGAATTTACAAATATAGTAAGACATGGTGGCGTCTACGTATCAACAAGTAATCAAATTTAACTTGGAAATGTTCTTGTTCAGTTCTGAAAGAGACTGCAAAATGGAATTAATTTTGGTTACAAATGATCAAAGGCCACTTAAGACTGGCTAATTATCGACCAAACAAGACTAGTTGCATATATCTTTTCTTTCTTTTAATAGTTAGTAGGTACTAAACAGTTTCGTTTGGCAATTTCACCTAAAAGGTAATGGATTGTACAATGCTCAAAGTTCTCGACTGAGTTCCAGGAGCAACTTTCAATTTATTATGAGCTCAAGTGATGAATTCAATAAATTCTTGTTAATGATCACGTCCGTTGAATATAAACGTCAAACTAAAAGCCCATACAAAATGCGTACGTACATAGGAAGAAAAGTCCATACACAAATAATGAAGAACCGATTGCCTAAGGGGATAACTCTAGAATATATATTTGTATACTTTAATAAAACTTGTAATCCAAATAAAAATCCTATTAAACATATAAAACAACTCAAGACTAATAAATTACGCAATTAGAATTAAACAATACAATGTTAAATTAAAATCGTCCTCTTGCATCTCAAAGTCTCAAGAAGAGGCAAGAAATTTTCAAGTAAGATTTATCAAATAATTGGTTGGTTTTAAATATTATATTTTTAATAAATAATAAATAAATTAGAAGGGAGTGGGGACGTTGGAATACAGGCTTTTAGCCTCCCCAAGATGTGACCTACGCTACAAACTTACAAGGAGCCAAGAGTTTTGACGTGCGTCGTTTACTTAAATTATTTTCAATTCTGAATTATCGAATAGTTCAGTTCTGATTCATTTTGGTTCCTTGTGTTAAATTCACTGTCTCGTGTTAATTAATTATCCCTTAACAAGTTCTTAAGCTAATGATTTGCAATTTTCAAATTTAACTAAACTAGATAATTTACGTAAAATGTTTAACTATTGATTTGACTGAGTTTTTTAAAAATATTTTTTCAATTTCACTTCCATTTTCTTTATATTTTAAGTTAAAAAATGTTAACTTGAACTGAAATGTAGAACGCCTACAATGAAACTTTCCTTGGGGCTATTGTCGTAAGGTGAGACACCAAGAAGACACATATTGGAATATACACGGGAAACTGATCAATTAGAAATTAAGGCAAAACAATGGAAGTCATGGATACCAAATATCTATTGATTATCAAACAGAAAAGTTCAAGGATATATTTTTCGTGGGTGTACCCATGACATCGGAACACACTCTCTTCCTGTCTTGTTCTTTCAAGAAATACTTTTGCACAATCTAAATTTGCATTTTGAACTATATACGTCAATATCATCTGGGTGCCATAATAAATACATGACGGTCCTCTATTGGGGTGGGGTGGGTGGGGGTGGCGGGGGGGGAAGTAGCACGGTTGTTGTATAATATAACCAGAAAAAAGGAAAACAAGCACATAAAATTGGCATATCCATATACACAAGCAATGGCCCCAGGGAAACAAAATTCCACGTAAACGCTTAAGAAAAAAAAAAAAAAAAAAAACTGGGTCAAAGTCCAAAGTTCAGTACAAGCATCATGGCTCCATATCCCTGATTAGTTCATTGCACCAGATATCGTAAAAATAAAAAGTAAATTTTTTGAATTGAATTGGAATTTTTGGTTCTTTATATTGGAATCGAGAATCGATTCTCGATTTTAATACCCCACAACTTATTAGATTGAGAACTGGTTAGTCCCGATCTAGTAACTTTTGTCATCCTATTTTCAATCATATATTTCAAAAAATTCATAATAACTATCTATTTATTTATCTACAACTTATTTTTATCTATTTATTAATTAAGTTGTTTATAAATTCTTCCACACGGAGGCAAAAGAATATTTTAATCTTTATGTCATTAATTATTTTTATCTATTTATTAATTAAGTCGTTTATAAATTCTTCCAAACGGAGGCATAAGAAAATACTTTAATCTTTATGTCATTAACAAAATATTATTATCCTTTCTACGTGTAAGTTTTTTTCTTTATAATTTATATACAGATGTTATCTCCGGAGAGGTCGTGTGCGGTGTGTCATACACAGGTTCCTCTCATCTATAAGGAATTTTCCTGAACAAAATATGAATATTCCTCTGTCGGCCCACTCAGGCGTACAATAATGCTCTAAAATGAAGATAAATTTGTTAAGCAGCTGCCTATTGCATAACTATAAACTTTTTTTTTTTTTTTTTTTCAATTCTTTTATCAAAACATAATTATTATGACCAATTTAAATCATCAACGAATCATGAAAAAATTAACTACTAATTGAAATTATCAAACAAATCAAGAAAAATTGAGGTAACATCGAACTCGTTGTTACCAACCTCGTTTTTTTCCCTCTCAATCAAAGTTGAAAATAACGAAAGTTAGGAAACCATATTTGGTCAAGAATTTTGGCAATTGACACACTAGGCAATTGGTATTTGGGTTTTGCTACATGTACCATTTGGATTACATGTTGGTTTAACCGTCCCCACCTGTCCTCTCACATGGGAGTCGGGGCTCAAAAATTTAATGAATGTGAGACCCAATTCCATGTGAGAGGACGCGTGAGTTTGGGTAAGGCAACATGTATTTCAAATGGTACAAATAACTTAATTCTTAGTATTTTCCTTGCACATGACACACTAGGCAATTGTCACATTCCCTCCAGTGCCAAAAAGTAGGACACATATTTTGGACATACATTGGCCATTTGGCGTTTCATTTCTGAAAAATATGATAATACTTAGGTGCATCCAAAGGACACCTTGCAAATGTTTACAAATTCTTAGACCTTAATTTAATTTTATAAACTACAAATTGTGTAGACTAGAAGAAAGTGAGACTGTAATTCACTTAAAAATCCATGGCTCAGAATTTGAGCCGAGGCAACCATTTCTTGATAGCCTCATCATCAGCTTCCTTTGAACAGCTGGAGGAGACGGCGGCGCTGCCACTTTCCGGGGCCGCTGCTGCCGTCATCATCTTTGGGCACAAAAAGAAATTCCTTGATCCCAACGCCATTAGCTTCTCCTTCCTATCCAAACCTGTCCACACCACTCAGTTAATTAATTTTTCTATTATTATTTATATTACTCTTCATTTGATTAAAAAACTTCGCAAACAACATTCATTTTTAATAATAAATCAAATTTATGGTCGGCATTTTCGTTGAAACAAATCATAAATCAAACGGTTCAAAGACAAATTGACAATCCTACGGCTGTAATTAAAAACAGAAAGTGAGAGAATCATTACTTTCTAAGCTAAACTGAGAATAATGGAGATTGAAGCCAGATGAATCGGCGGAGGAGATAATAGGCCGCCGGCCTTCCTTTGCATACTGCCGCAGAGCCGCCGTAATCAAGTCATCCACCGTTGCATCCGGCGACATCAACACCTGCACGGCTCCAAGGCTCCTCTGTATCGTCACATTAAGAAGCAGCTTCGTCAGCGTCGGCTTTCCCTGCGCCAACACCAATTCAGTTGAACTCGCAATATCTTTTTTCCTAATCAACAACTCCGGCACCGTTCTTGGCCTCGGTAGCATCTCCGCCACTACACCACCGTTTATCTCATGAAACGACGATGCCTTTTCAGATAACCTTCCCTTCTTGTTCTTCTCGTTGCTTCCTTTCCGATTAATCTTCGGCGACGGCATTTGGAAATTTATATAAATATGTTCCGGCGTATAGTAATTAATTACCTGAGGCGGCGGTAGCGGAAGAAATGGAGGCAGGGGAAGCCGGGAGCGGCAGAGGAGAGGAGGGCCTCAGATTCCAGGTTGCCGGCAGCGAACATATATATGTATAAGCCGAAGGGTATTACTAGTAATTACAAGAAAAACAAATGGCAGTCGGCAGATGTTTAAGGTGTAAAGGAAAATTGCAGAAAGTTTAGGCGACGCAAAGGGGTATTTATATGGGGCTAGGAATGAAGAGAGAACTTGGAAGGAGTCGGGAATCTGGATATTCACCTTCACTGGTAACTGCCTAACTGGTGTGGTGTCTATGAAAATTGTTCGACGTTAAAAAGTAAATTTAAAAAGTGTGGTTAATTAAGTAATTTTACTTAGTGCCACTTAAGTAAATAATAAAATTGTCGTGTAGCAAATACATTTTGTGGTGGTAATATAATTACCCAAATATAAATGTATTATATTTTAATTACATTAATTAATCTTTATTCTTTATTACACTTATATTTTTTTATATTTTTCTTAATCAAATTCTTATTTTTAATATTTCATTGATAAATTTTTTTTGTCCTTAATCATGTTTTCATCCAAAAATATTATTAACGTACTTTAAAATGATGGTCTACTGGTCAAATATTTAATCTCATTTTTGAATTATAATTATTTTTCTTATTTAAATTAAGATGAACAAATGAGTCTTTTTGTTCTATCTTAATGAAAATTTTGAAAAAACACAATAATAAGATGTGTACCAATGATTTACAATTAGCTTTTTTCTTGCCGATTATATAGCGTAGTGTAAGGCTGTTGTACGTGGACTGAATCTAATGAATAAGAATAAACGGCCATCATGACTACGCCTTTACTTGACACGTGTCCCATGGCGACAAGTTGAAGCTTGAATCTTTTCTCCCATTGTTTATCGGACCATTCCACATGTGACATTATTTAACATTAATTTTCTATTGATATTAATTAATAATGATAATTAGCTCATACATGTAAAAAATAGTTTTAAAAAATATTGCTTCTAAATAATTTATTGACCACCAAAAATTCATATTCACCTCATTCTTTTAAACTTATTAAATGATAATTTTTTTTAATTAATAAATTTAATCTTTTTTTTTTTTTTTTTTTTTTTTGTATTTTAGGTGTCTAATCTTCGCTCTACTAATTCTGAAGAGTGACGGTCTTCCTCCTGGTTTACCACTCGGATAAATTTGGATGCAATCACAGCTTATACACACTTGGGCTAGGCATTCGAAATGCAATTCTCTTCCATGTGAATCTCCATTTATGACGTGCAGACACGCCTCTCTGAGAGGTGACAAAACGCATCATAACTTTGTCTTCTCAGAACATCTGTTTTCAACATAAATGTTGTCTTCCAACTACCGCGGGGATTCGAACCTTCGATACTCTATAGAGAACCCTCATATTTTACAACTACGCCATACTCATGGAGACAACGTCTCTCGTTTTTCATTCCCTTGCTGCTTGTCTCAATGAGGTTATAAGGTAAAAAAATATTTTTATCAAGTTTAATCGTAATTAAGTTTTGCCAAATATGCACGAAAAATCACCCTAATATCCCAAACTCGTACAATTGTATTTTTAAACATCAAGCCGCCAGGACCCTTCTCAATAACTCTTAGGAGACTTGATTATACTTTTATAAGTCCAAAGAGTAGTCAACATCCAGCAGACATGCATCGTGTTCGTGTATGGGGCAGGATTAGGATCATAATGTACATTGATTTTATTTATTTAAAAAATTGAGTGTAGAGTTACACTCAAACAATAAGAACCCCAACAAAATGGGTCCCTGTATTACAGTATGCATCCATTAAACATTTTCATAATGACGAACCAAGTGCAATGAATCGAATTCGAGAAACGTAAATTGTCGGACCAGATTAAATTAACCAAAATGAACACAGTTTTTTTTCTTCAAAAAAGTGTAATGAACAAAATATTATATTTGTAAAAAATGAATTTTAATTTTTCTTTCTCCTTTTGCTGCTTGTTTTTATTTTTAGTATGTATTAGTTTATGAGTAATACTATCTAGCCATACTGAGATTATAATCCTAGTATATATGGCGCTAATGTATCATTAAATGATAGGTTAAATAAAATAAGTCATTTAATTCATCTTTTCATTTAACCCATTATTTAATGCAACATAAACTGAGATTATAACCAGGGGAAAGACCCAGACGTCTTGTACCGTGGGGTCAAAAATTTAAAAATATATATATATTCTTCCAAAATAACATATTATTAACGAAAATAAGTCAATACACAACTACAAATACAATTGTAAAAAATCTCAATATTTGCAGTGAAAAATAAGTCAATGTTTTCAGTTCCTCAATTTTAGACATCTAGTTCCAATATTTTCAATCTTCAACTATCAAAAGCAGTTTTACAATTGCGCTTTAATTTTCTTTTAACAGTTTCAACCATTTCTTCATCACAATATTTTTTTTATACAAGATATAAAATCAAAGCATCTAAATAGAAATAAGGAAACCCATTAATCTTCCAATCCACAATGTAACGTCAAAACCCTTTAATCTTTCATGTTTACAGAGAATTCAAATATATATATATATATATATATATATATATATATATATATATATATATATATAATCAAAATGACAGAATCTAACATATACTTGATTTCTTGTGATGTTATTATTCAAAAGCCATATAACCAAACAAAACATACCAATTACTAAATGCAAATAGCATATATTAATTTATCTATCACTTCGATTGTTCGGCTTCGACAATAACCATTAGCAATAGCAGAGGCGGAGTGAGGAGGGTTTTATTTCTTTTGTGCCGTGAAGAGAAGACAGGAAAAGAGAAGGGAAGAGAGACAGTCTTACTCTGGGATTGGGAAGTAGGGAGATTATAAGTCACTGATCACATATATTTAGTTGGGTAAATGAAAATTGGGTTCTAGGCTGCCAGATGGTAGTTGGGTTAACTAGGTTTGTAGGTAAAAATAAAAAAAATAAAATTGTGAGGCTATTTGACGGAAATAAAAAATAGATTAGTGACTTGAGTACAATTCATCAGACTTCAAATGGATCACATTTCTTCCACCAGGCACCAACTCTGATCTCCATCTAACGGTTCCAGTACAAATCCCACTTCACAGAAACTCATTTGATCATCATTATCATATTCATCTATTTCTTCAATTACAACATCATTAGCATCAGATGATCCATCAAGAACACCATCAACATGATCATCTATATCACAATCATCATCCATGTAAGGATAAGTCAACTGATCCAAAATGTCAGAGGCGGAAGACCCCGAAAACTTGAATCCGGGTTTAGCATCCACGACCTGCCAAGTGATCATTCTGAGCTTTTGGGCACCCTTGGCCTTGTCCTTTGCCTTACAAGCTGGATGAATATGGTACCCATTGCAACGGGGTCGCCCGCATTTGCTTGCAAACTTGGAGTGGTTCGTGGGCTTGGATGAGACCTAGGTGAACATGCCAGGAGTTGTTGGTGAGCCAAGCTTGTTAACATGCCAAGCCACGGGCCTTAAAGGTGGTGGTAGGACAGCGGTGGTCCGGACCATGCCACGCTGGCGACCCTCTTTCTTCATCTTTGGTTGTGTTCTTGATGGAAATCGTAGTAAAATGTGTTTATGAATGTAGGTTTAAATAGAGAGATTCTTGAAAACTTGGGTATCAAGGAGGCTGATTGGTCAATTGTTCATCCATTGATGGCGTGGTGGTCAGGCAAAGGGCTTGTTTGGGTGTGCTTAAAAATAAGCAAAGTCCTGTTTTCACGTTAAGCCAACATGTTACAAGTAAAATCAATGCGACCGTTGACCAAAATTCCTTTCTAAAGGTGTGTTTTGGAATTGTTTATAAACCATATAAATTATAAATCAATAGAAATGAGTAATTGATAAATGAATAATACTTAAAAATCTTACTGATGAGTAATAAATGGGTTAAATTCACCATCCAACTTTGTATTTAGTGTCACCATGGCCATCCAATTTGACATATAAGGGATAAAAGAAATTTGACAGATTCAACACCCGGCGAGCACGGGTAATTGTAAAGATATATACATGTACCAGCCCAGTCTCCATGCATACATTGGCAAGAAATAATAAAAATAAAAAAGTACAAAGGACGATCACGCACAAAGCTAACCATGATATTGGATGAAAAACATCTAAAAGAAATAATTATGCACTAAAACAATATGTTAAGGACATCAGTGCAACAAAAATAAAATAAATAAAGAACAGGAACCGAGATTACACAGAGGCCATAAATTAGGGATCATTTGCACAAAAATACCAGAAAAATACTAACAGCTTACTTGTAGACAACGATACATACAACAAATATCAATAAATGAAAAATAAATAAGAAATATTCAAACACAGGAAAAGATGGAGAATAATACGATAAAAAACCAATTACAACCTGATCCTGTTAACAGTAAATGAAATGCACGAAAAGAACAGTGCTAACCACAGACTCGGTTTCTTGGCAGAAAAGCTGAATTTCAGACAATTGCTTGTCTGCTTTCATATTTATGGTCTTTGATAGACATATTTTGTCCTTGGATCGACAATAAGGCCCTTCCCTCCATTTACTTCTAAATCATGCCTGCATCAATGTTATTTAGGGATAAGTTAAAAAGGGCTTTCCAATTTTCAGGAGACGAAATTTGACATCATGCCAGTATGAATTCAAAGGGACGAGCACGGAAACACCAAAGGTTTTATCAGCTGCTAGTAACAAACATGGCCATTGTAAATCCTCACTTCCTATCGGTAATAGAAGTTGCATACATTATTAAAACAAACAATAAAAATGATTAATCAGAAGTGTGAAAACTCAACTGGAACACAAAATCTGGAATAGTTAATTGCTCACGGGGGACATATTTGAATAGTTGTAGAAGACGATCAACGTATATCACCTTCTTCCACACCTAAAATCAGTTAAAAAAAATTCATATGCCACGGAGAAAGGACACAAAGTTACTCAAAATTTAGATTTGTTATATTTTTTTTACTGGGATTGGTCATACCACATTATCCACAAACATTTGCAGTGCAAAAATTGCAGATTTCAGCCCAAAGGTTGGATGGAGTACATAAATAGCCTACACCATGAAAAGAGATTAATTAACAAAAGATGGGTAATAGCACAGATAAATCATAGGCCATATTGTGGGGGTTGGAGGAAGAATCTTGCACGGCATACATGCAAATTACGCTGTGTGTTTTCGGCCAAGTATTTGCTGTAATCTCTTCATCCATCCCAGATCTGGTTGCCTGTTACACAAATCAGAAATATGAGTGAGCCAAACTTGATAATATCTGGTAAGAATCTTCACACCAAGAGCATCTCTGGTAAGCACAAAAATTTTACTTACAAATTTGCTTAGAAGTAACATGTCTGTTTCACAATATTAAGTTTTTATTTTTGTTTAAAAGCTGAAATAATCAAGTTACTAATTCGACAGAAAGGAAGATTTACTTTTTGAAAATATTAACAGATACAACCATGTTTGCAAACAAAAACATTACTTAATGTAACTTCTTTTTCAGCTTAGCCAAACATGTACCATGGGTTAAAACAGACTAAAATATGGAGAGTGAGCCACAAAACTTTATTTAGTGCCAGCCATAACCTATGATGCTTGGACTCGGGTACGGGTATCGGTTACATATCTAAGTGTCGGATCCTTTATTTTCTAAACTGTAGGATACGGGGACATGGCTAAAAAGAGTCCAAATTTTGGACGCGGGTACTTGGGTACACCTTTCAAATTTCAATTTTTTACTAATTCAAGATATCATTTTGAATATATCAAAATCAATTATTCACAAAGAATGAAATTAATATTGAATAAAGAGTTAAGACGAATAAAATAGAATTTTGGAGCTTAGTCTTCAATTATGAGAATTACTAAATGTTATATAAAATAGAAAATGAGGGACTGGATTGCAATTTGAACTTAGTGAAACTCATTTTTATTTTATACAAACAAAATCCTAAACTATCGATACATAAAGGGAAGGAAGGAAAAAAAAGAAAAAAATGGAAAGAAAAAAGAAGAAAAAGAAGGGAAAACTTAGAATCGCCGCCTTTCTCTACCCTCTCGGCGGCAACTAGCGTTTATAAAGAGCGGAAATGGGAAAGAAGCAAAGGGAAAGAAAAGGGGGGAAAAAAGAAAGAAGAAGAAGCAAAAACGATGAAGTGTCCGATTGAAACTTGGAGGATCCGACACATATTCCATATCCATACCCATGTCGTGTCGTGTCCGACACGGGTACTCCTACTATTTCGAAGAGTCCGAGCATCAGAGGCCATAACAGCACAAAAATTCATCCATCTTTCTTTTAACTTTTAAAAAGTCTTTTTCCAGATTGCACAAATGAATTAGAGAAAAATGATGTTTTTTAGATAAAAAAAACCAATAACCCAGAATAGGGAAACAAAAGATAGTGAGGAAAATTAACTCACGTCTGTAATGATGCTGCAGAGTGGAAATAGACAATAGAATAAGGCTTCTGTATCAAGGGCTCAAACTCCTGAAAATGCAATACTAAATATAATTATCTGCTGCAATAACATGAGTACAGGTTCAAATAAAAATGGAAGCAAGGCCATGAAGCATTAAACAGCATAAGCAGTACATACATAGAAATTATGAAAAATTTATTTTAACACTTGTAATTGTCACCTTTACTACATATAGCACAAAACGCTCTAGATCAAGACATCTTAGCAGAAAATGTGCTCCCACAACAACCATCACTGGACGACCTTCACTGTCAACCCCACCTCGGTAGCTGAAACAGAAATAAGTGGTATTTGGAAATCAATACAATTAATTTACTGTTGCTGATTTATTTAAAAAAAAACAAACAGAAATAAAGAAAATACTTTAAACTTTTGGAAGACAAAGGTTAAGTGCAGAAGGCAATTCTTCTCTGAGATTACTATGGAAAATCCACCTATTTTTAGAATCATGAAACAGTCCTCAATGCAGACCCACAAAAGTGATTAAACTTCACAAGTGTTGCAGAATTAAACTTCACAAGTGTTGCAGATTTACATGAGTGGAGGGCCTCGTGAAAATTCCTTAACTTAGGAAGAAAAGGAAAGCAGCCTACAAGCTCTACAAGATTTTGCTACACATATTCGAGTTTAGCCAGTTCATTGTATTCTAAAGTAACAATAAGATATAACACATAAAAAATCACATTCTCAGCACAAAAATAGACCACAACAAGTATTAAAAATAGTTTCCTTCAAAAACTTCATATCAGCAAAACTGATGAGCACATTGAAGATAACAACTGGCATCTAGTTTAATATTTACAATTGATTTCAATTTTACCAAATTGTGCCATATGATGGTTACAAAGATGAAGTCAGAGACTGAAGGAGTAAAAAATTATATGTTTTAGAATAATAAAAAATACAAGTTTAAGAAGATATTGGACTCAATGCATCGAGGAAACAAAGGAAAAATTAAGTGTATTGCATACAAAACACAAACAGAGAAGTACATAGCTGGCTTACACAATTTTCATTTCAGCAATTTCAGAAAGATTAAGTGATTTTGCTTTAGATAGATATCGAGAATGAAGCGAATATTCTTCAGCAGCAGATAGAGGAGGGCCCCCAAGGTCACCATATCCAAGCATTTTAGCAAAATTCCAACCATTTCGTGCTTGTGCAGCCTTTTCCCATCGTTCTTTGCGTCGCTGATCTGGATCTTTGATAAGGGACATAAATGCAGGATCCAGATATGTATCCAAGTATGATGAGTTCCTGTTGAATGAGAAAAACAGTAAGGTCATTCCAACTATCAGTGGAATTCACAAAATATATAAACAAAGAGAAGCTTCTACACCAGAGCTATACAATTGACACTTGAACATGTGGAAACTTAATCACCAGGAAATTCGTCCAAGAAATAGATAAAAATATGCTTTAGACAATGAATGTAATAAGAACGCAACATCAGGTTGAATTCAGTGTTATGAAACAAGGAAACTTCAGTGTTGTTTTGATACAAAATGTTAGCAAGGCCCATAAGGAATTACTCTGAACTACACACGCAGGGGGGGGTGGGTGGCATGGAGAGAGATATGCAAGCTGGGTTAGATGCAGGCTGGGTTCATTCAAACTCCATCAAGAAATTTGTCTCCATGAATCCCGATATATCTTTTACATTCCACTGAAAATTCTTACTTGTATCCATCTCAAAGGATGGTGGCCAGTCGCAAAATAAGGTAAGTTTCACTTATGCCAAATGAGTAATTTCTCAGAAAAGATTAAAATATGCTCATGAGCAATAAACAAAAGGGAGGCACATAAAATAACCACAATGGTATCTGAAGACAGGGCATCACTTGGTACTGTACAGAGTAGGAAAAATGAAAATGTTCTATTCAATGCCATGCAATCCCATTTTTGGTTTGTCTTTCTTGATGCCAGACCACATTCAAATTTAGAACAAAGCCATATGTGGACAGTTTCACAAACGATCTGGGGCAGGACCAATGACAGGGTTAAACTAAAACATACTTTTGCATTGCTCGGACCAATTAATGATACAAAATGAAGTGGGAGAGGAATTTTAGGTCACTAACCTTCTCGTCAACACAACATCACTGACTGGAATAATATCACTGGCTGGAAGATCAGCAGAGGCTTGGGAAAATCTCGGGCCAGTCTTCTTAACATTGGGCAATGGCTTTATTCTGATTTTCCGTTCATCTATGACTGTCTCACCATTTTCATCTCCAACATCTGCAGGAAGTTTTGAAATAGCCACCTCCTCCTCAAGTTTATCCCGAGGAAAGTAAAGTGGAAGCAATCTATATAGAGAAGTAATAAATGATTGTCCAATTTAAAACAAATTATTTGATTCGTAAATAAAGCTAACAAATCTCAAAACCATAAACTGTTTCGGAGTTATATGTAACACATGCATCCCCAGTCTAGTCAGTTGACTTACCTTTTATATATCTCAGTGTCAGATGCTGTTTCAATGCAAAAAACAACTGCTTGGATTTTATCTTTCTGTTTCTCAAGAAAACGTCTTACGGTTCCTACCAAATCAAATAAAAGTTAGATTTGGAAAGGAAGAAAGATGGAAATGGGAAATCATCACGAGCATGCCCAGAAACATGAATTAGACATAAAAGAAAACCCTAAGAAAAATTTATAACTTATTGGCAGTGATAAAGCTTTATGCAGGTAGATGAAGGGATCTATTCAGATACACAAACATGAAATATAACTTTAAGAAAGTATAAATCAATTAAGTAACCAAGAATGCCAGTTGAATGCACAAATAACAAAAGAGTTCTTACTTATTGCCACATGAGCAGCAGGTTCTCGAGGATAATTTTTGGCTTCTGTATATATACAGCCCATTGCAATGCTGCATTTGTATTGTACAAGAGTGTTGAGTCAAGATTTCCTACAGACTGACATGGGAAGAATACTATTTAAATGGATACAATGTATATATTAAACCACCTTTGCAGACCATTTTCAATGAGAAGTTCAAGGCAAGACCGATAGCAGTGGCTCAGAGCATTCTCTGCAGCAGTATGATATTTTACAGCATACTTAGGACCAACAGTATGTATAACCCTCCTGCAAATTACAAGAAATACCAGTGTTAACTTAAATGTTATCGACTACATAATGATAAGAAATGCTCAAGTGTCGTTGTGCTCATCAAAAGAAAAATAAACTAACGATGGACTAAATTCCATTCCAGAAAGAAGTTAATAGGTCTTTTTAAAACTTTTATCCAACTTGAGTCAAGTTTCTCAAAGATTCAAATGACATCAGCAGTAAAGCTTCCCCATTCCAAACCAAGAATGTTAAACTTAGTAATGCAAGGTCCAAATAAAATTTTACATATGATACCTAGCTCCTGGGTTATTAAACAAACACAAATTAAGGGCATCAGGATACAAGTTCCGGCTTTCTCTATCCATTAATTTTAAAAATCTCCGATTAATTGCTACAAACTGATAGCTGATGACATGAATACTTCAGTGAAAGTGAATAGAGTTGCACTACCAGTTTCTTTTTCTCACTGAATCCCACACAGATGTAACTAGCAGAAACGATATTCTTAGTTTCTACATCACAATAACACTCAAGTACGAGTGAAAACTTTGATATATGATAAGAGCATTTTCAAAAGATTCTTTAAACATGAGATACTATCTATTTTAAAGAGCTAACATTTAAAATCAAGCTCCAAGAAACTCTTTAAATTAACATTACATTCTCCATCAATCTACTATTCTAAAATACATTTTTCATAAAAATGAGAATCAAATGAGACCTAAAATAATATAAAGAAAAGCTAGTTAAAATAAATGATAAAGAAAGATAATAAATATTTTTTTGCAGTAGTAAAATTAAGTGTTAAATATAAAGAGTTTGTAGGAGTACTTCAAAATTTTAACTCTCTAAATTTATAGATACTCTTCAAATGATAGAATATACTCTTTAAAAATAAAGAGTTTCTTGAAGATGCTCTAAGCACTTGCCAAATATATTCAGGTGTAATGCCCTAAGTTCTAGCAAGCCGACGCGTTACTAATAATTCATCCTCGAACATTTATGATCTGACAATGGTCTATTGTTTAGACTGATGAAGTTGTAAAAAAATATTTGTTTTGCGGAAATAACTAAGAGCCCGTTTGGGCCACATTTTCATTTTTCATTCTCATTCTTCTACTCATTTTCAACCACACATTTTTCAATAAAATAATATTTTTCATCACATCAATAACTTTTCATTCTTTTTCAACCACACATTTCCCATCATATTACTATTTAAAATACATTCTTTCCCCAATAATCTCCATCAAACACACTCTAAACAAGCTTTTACAAAAGAGCAGTGAGGTGAATTTAATGAAAACCAATTAGGTGTTTCGTTCCAACCAGTGGCAATAATGTCAAAATTTATTTGATCCTCAAAATGGAAACGAAAATTAATCGAGATTTGAAACTCAGTGACACGCACATGCATCACATGTCAGAATTTCAGGACTTAAATCAACGTATAAGGTGGTTATTTAATTTAGAACCTAGTTGGTCACTGCACCCGAATACAATCTGGTACAGTGCTCGAAAAGAGACAAAACTAATGGCACAGGTCTCAGATTGATACAAAACCAATTTCTGTTGTTAGATAACTTGAAGAACTATCTAATCTCACTGGTCTTGATCAATAACCCCAAGAATGTAAATGATTAATTACACCCTTAACAAGTGAAATGATTAGTCTTCATCAGAATATGTATAATGTTAGTACTATATTATCATTGAAAACATTCAACTTCTATTTATTGGTTCTCGAAACACAAGTAATGCAGCAACTACAGATAGGCATGGGAATAGCACTTAATGAACCAACTGATCTACACACCTTGCAGGAAGGTCATATGCCTTAGTAACTTTTGCCATCCCTGTTCGGCAGCCACCCTGTAAAGACAAAGCATACTTGTTGCATGACATAAAACTCCCAAACAAGTCTTTTGTTTTAAGGAGTGAAATAGCAGGTCAAATTCTTCAAGATACTGCAATATTTGTAAAATTGTAGTTGCATATCTTTAAAAAACAAAATGCATATTACTAATACCTTTGAAAATCATTACATGCAACCAGAATATCAATGGTGCAGAACTAAAATGTGAGCAAGTTTATGTAGCTTACTAATGTAGCACATTCTTCGGCAAGACCAGGTCCAGCTGCAGCATGCAAACCAGGACTGCTGTGTGCTTCATCTAAGTTCTGTCATAAAACATGAAATATTCAGGAGAAGTAGCCATCTCCAAATCATCTGGGTTGAAGCACTAAAATGTTGGGGGGTAGAAGGATCTCAAACACCCACTTGGACAAAATGAAACCGAATTGGCTTTAGAGCTAAAGTGCAATTGATCACATGATTCAGATCAAAGTTTGCACAATTAAGGGCCTGCTTGGGAGTTTTGGAGAAGCGGTTATTAGTGTTTTTTAAAGTACCGTTATGGGCATTTATGAGTGAATTGGTTTTGGGTGGTTTTCAATAGCGGTTTTCAAAACACTCCAACCCATGCTTGAGAGTTCATTATCCAGCGGTCCCGAAAGATGTATTAAAAAATAAAATTACATATATACCCATGTTATATGATTGCAATAATCCTTGATATATTCTTCTTTTAGTTCTTTTTAACCCATGTTAAGTTGATTTCATGATCATCAAGAGAAATATAGGCTAACTAATTTTGCATTATTTTTTCTTATTTTGCAGCAAGTTCAACCTTCTATTTTCATTTTGAATCTAATATAAAGAAAAAGGAATGGACTTCAGTTTTGAGACTTTTCACATGATAGCATGCGGCATGCCAAAGGAAGTCCTTAAATGATCCATGCATATCTTCTTAGAATCAGAGAAGCTGTCAAAAGCAAAAAATAGTTCAAAACCAGCAAAAGAGGATGTAATTGCAATGAAAAGTTCAAAAAACAAAGTAAAAGTTCGTCAACTCTCACTGGGAAGAAAGGTTGGATACGAAATTTCAGTTTGTTTGATTTATTAGAAAAATGATTGTCATAACTAAAATTGAAAAGGTCAATGTTCAGTTCCCTTAGAATCATCCCCCAGCATTTTTGCACCAAGGGAGAGAATTTAAGAAACGACCAAAACCCGCCGATTTGGTGGGTAGAGAAAAAGGCCAAAATTACACTACACTGGTGTAAAAAAAACTCTCAAACACTGATTTTTCCAACCCTTCATAAACGGTACCACCCAAAACCAGTCAAAACCGGTGAAAAAAAAAAAACTCCCAAGCAGGCCCTAATATTTCACTGGGATAAACAAAAAGCAGGTATTGCATGCAGTGGTGGAGGGTCAAAACTAAACTATGGAAAAAAAAAAAAAAATCCTAACACCAAACATTATAATATCAAAAATTAAAATTGAAAAACAAAAAAACTAATTCAGATTTCAGTGGGGGCCCCCACTGAAAGGGAAATGGCATTTGATTTCATTGAAAAAGCAACTAGCTCATCATCAACTGTCAAAATCAGATAGTGCACATTGACATAGACTCTCTTGAGCACTAGAAGAACAAGCATTCTAGATCCTTTTCCAAATATGATGCACTAACAACGCATTCGTTCAAGAATGTAAGAATAGTCCCCCAACCATGGCCCACTGGATTCTGTCTCAGTCCCCGACATGCTCCGTGTGGGATTTAGCGAGTATTGCATCAAACATATTAGTACCAGAATTCAACTTAACTATCCCTTGGTCTCGGGGTTCAAACAGCTAGAGAAGCGAAACAAATCCACATTGGGGCCCAACACCCAATGGACAGTACGTATGGTGCAATACAGAACGAACCCCGCATGGACCATGTCAGGCCCTAGAACGGAATCTAGTGGGACATGCTCGGGGATTTATCATTACATAGGAGGCACGAAATATATTTATGACCACTCATCTACAATGACAAACAATATCAGGGCAAGAACAGCACACATTCTTGCATTTCAATAAATAAAAGGTCAATCCAATAATATCACTGGTTCTCACAAACACGAGTATTAAAATAAAGCAGGGAATCGTGATCCCTCTAAAACAAAGTTATGAGAACAAGCATGCATACACAAACATGCAAATGCTCCATTAAGAAAGAATCATCACAATAAGTGCAGTCATGCCGATAAATATAACCCAGTACGATTACCGCAAAATAACTGCTCACCTCATTTGTCGAATTAACTACAGCATCCACCTCAAGATTCCATGGGTTTCCCCTCCAAAGATATAGCTTCAAGTTGACTTCGTGGTCCACAGGAAATCTAGAAACCATCCCATTTCCACTACTGCCTCCCTCAGAAGCAGATGCCAGCGGGTCTGGAAAATGTGAGTTTGGGAAAGCAGGATCTTCATTCTCGTACAAGTATCTATACTCTGCATCACTCCAACGTGGAACTTGGTCGAGTGTCACAACAGAATCTCCACTACCTGTTGGTAATCCGCCTCGGGTAGTGGTCGCAGCCCCAGGGCGGTACATATTTATGACTCCAGATTCAATCTTCACTAACTCGGCCCTTCGGCTAATAATAAATAACAGATACCTTATGCTCCCCAACTATCACCAAATTTGGAGAATCGCATTGAAATGTCAGTTTCAACAATGCCCCCGAAATAGTCTATCAGGAAAAGATTTAGAACTCCAGAAGTAAATAGAACTTCTGATACAAAACATAAGACTCAGTTAACATTAGAATCATCACTAAACTATACATATTCATCCAATGAAAATCATTTAATTAACTAAGACATTAATTTTCAATCAAAATGATATCTTTACATAACTGGTTCAAGAGGTATTCTCAATTGCAGCTGAATAAGCATCCTTTAAACATGATTCAAGTACTCTAATAGTTTTTGTATCATTTCGAGCAACAACGATCAGAGCATAAACAAAACTCATCAGAAATTTGAACTTTACAGATTAACACAACCAATTAAACAATAAAAATACAGAATCATAAACGAATTGATGTACTTGTATACAAAAAACCCTAATAAAGTGCTTGGACATAAATGAACGAAATTGATTGAAATTTGACCAAAATTGATATTTTTTGGCATATGTATAAAGCAAATACATCTCTATTACTCTATATATACTGATTAATATATATATGTTCTGAATGTGCAAATACCCGACAGTAGAATCTAGATTTGGGGAAGAAGCGCAAAGAGTTTTTAGAGATATTGATTTCAATAATTTGACGATAGACGGGGCTGCTATTTCTCTATATTTTTTTTTATTTTTTTTTTTCGGTTGGATTTTTTTGTCTTTTTCTAAGGTTTTTGAGTTGAGTTGTCAAGAATATCCTTCACTTTTTATGCTTATTACATTTTCATCACGCACGTATTTAACCTGACATTTTTTCTTGTTTTTTGGTTTCTTTCTATTTTAACATCCTTTTCGGTAATTTTAGGTGGATAAAGATATACGTACAAACATATTTGTACAAAATATGTTACTCCTTCTCACAAGGACCATGCTATGTGTACACAATAGTGTACACAATAGCTTACACCCCTCTCACATGAGAGGGGGGCCCACACATAATAAAATATTAGTGGGCCCCTCTCCATGTGAGAGGGGTGTAGGCTATTGTGTACACCTCATGGTGTACACATAGCATAATTCTTCTCACAAAAGATGTGAATTTCACGTGAATTCACAAATGTTGGCTATATGGTCCCCACCCCTACTGTGTGTAGTGTGTAAGAGATTTTGTAAATGATTTTGTACGTATAACATGATCCATTTTAGATAGTCAAAATTAGGCTTATCGAATTCTGAGAACTAAAATATCACTACAATAAGATAAATGAACTCGTGGTATTTTGTAACATTAATGTCTTAACCAGTTTTCTTTTATAGTCACAACACAAATAAAATGATGAATTATTAGAAATTTAAATTTTTTAAGGACCGAAGGTAATATGTAATTTTATTTACAACACGTAGAGTGTTAAATGGGACGTGCCAAACTTCTCAGCTTGCCTATTGTCTGGTGAGTCAATCAAGAGCTGACTCGCTCAACAAAAGTGTAGCTAGGCTCACCCCAGGGGAGCCGCTAATTTTTATTTATTTATTAAACTTGCATATTTATCTCTATTTAGCGAGTTGACTAGCACATGAGGGCGACTAGCTCGTCTAGTTTGTGAGCGACTTGCATGGTCAAATCGATGCTGGACTCGTTATTCGGATGAGTCGAGCCGACGAGAGTAACTTCCCACTTAACACTCCTATGTAGAAGGCTAACGCCTCACATCTTACTAATCTTAATTTTTAGATTGTAGCTATAATGTCTATAGATTTGCAGCTAATGATCGTAATTTTAGCTCATTGTCATCATGTGTTACAGGAATCACGATTCCATATCAGGTCCAATTGGTATTTTGATATGAAAAATTATGGTTTGGGAATTCGTTTTTTAAAATTTGATACTTTCTTCTTTTTTAATGTTTCAAATTGGTTTTCTTTGTGGTGGTTTTTAAGGATACGGAGAGTAGGTGGTAGCTGGCTGAAGGCGATGGTGGTGAAAGTGAATTAGGTTTAGAGGCTGCTTTATTATGGTGGCATTGTGTTTTATACTTTGGAGGTTGTGGTTATGGCGGAAGCGGCGGAGGTTTGGTTGTGCAACAATGAGTGTTACTAGTGGTAACGGAGGTGGTGTAACAATAAATATTATAAGTGTTGAAATAGGCAAAAGCAATGTTGTAACAATTGATATTATAAGTCGATGGGTCATCATTCACGATGGTGTAACACTGAATGTTAACAGCGATGATGGCATCAACGGTCACTACGATGGTGGAAATAGGAGGTAAAACGTGTATAAACATATTGTATTACTAGTGATGATATTAGTGGCGATGGAGAAAATACAGTGATGAAACGCGTAATAATATTATAACATGTAATGTATTGTGTGATAACATTTTGTACTAAAAAGTCAAAATAGTAATAAACAGTATTTTAAGAAGAATAAAAATAAATATGAAATTAGTAAAATATTTAATGGTATTTGTCAATTGTTTTCCTAAATTTTAGTGAAACCAATCCATGAACATCTTGTTCAAGCTCAGCATACACGACGGGCCAATAGATGTCAAAAGTATGTTGGGCCTCAATTTGTTGGATCATCCCGTACTAATCCCTGGAACTGTCCAACCCACGGTCCTTGAAATATTGGCCCATTTCCTACACGAATTTGAATGAGTGAGGATTCGGAAAAGAATTCCCAACCGGTAAATTTCAAATGCATTATTCACTATTACAAATGTATTGTAGATAAATAAAACTATATAGCTAACATTGTATGTTGTTGATGAGATTGTATTACATTGTATAGAAGACAAATTATGTCATTACGATTAAATTAATTTTCAGATATATATAATTTTTTTTTCATTTCTAACGACTTTAACTTCTAGATGATATGGTTAAACACATATCATTATTTGAAACTCGACAAGTTTTGAAACAAGTTATTTTTTATCCACATGAAAGACGTAACTATATAGTTAAACTTTTTCCGAAATAGTGAATTAAATCAGAATATTCCATGGGGTGGTCCAGGCTGCAAGATAATGCAATAAATAAGGACCTCAAGTCTGAATAAAACAAGTTGGATGGTAATGCAGCCCAACATTGTGGGCATTTAGAGAAAGGAGCATTTGGTTTTTGCCTTGGAATTATTCATTGTCATTGTTAGAATTAGTGCAATAATGGGAAAAGGGTGGGACTGCACTCCAGGATTGAGAAGACACCTAAGCAAAAGAAGATTAGTTATGTCTTGTTAGTAGGAATGTGAAATTTATGTCTTTTTTGAAATCTTACGTAAATTCTATCGAATTGCTTGGACGATGTATCATAGTCTTGAGGGGGCAAAGAATTTATTCATGAGTTGACCTGTTTAAAATCAAAGCCTAACCCAAGTGATAAGATCGAAGATTTATCAGAATAATAACCTCGAACCTCTTTGAGGAAGGAGTGAATTCCATGATTCATTGTTTATCGGGCATATTTAGTATAAGTGCATAGTTATTTGACAAATAGTTTGCTAATTAAATATTATTACTTATGGTTGTTCCTTGTATCACTTTAACACTGAGATACCTCAAAAATTGTAACTTGGCCTTGATTTAGGATAAGATAATGGGCTTGCACTTCCTTTCATCAGTACAAGCAGAACTGAGAAAGGCTAATGCTAATACTTAAATGAGAAGAAACTCACATAATTGAGCAATTTCATGCCCAATCTATTGCTTAAACCTGGGGGGAGACGAGTATTCTTAAAATATTGACTACTAGAATAAACCTTGTACTTGATAGAAGATAAGATTATAATTATATCAATAATTCGTGTTTGAAGACAAAAAAACATTAGAGTTTCAATGAGACCTAAAGGCACGACAATAATTATTTTCTTGTCCTGTCTTTATACAAACATATAGTAAGCACACAGAAAAGTTTGAGTTCAGTTCTTGATTCGTACCATTTTGGTTTTGTAACTTTCTTAAAATATCCTAGAGTTAGGACACGGTAAGAGGGTTTCGACGTAATTCCTTAACAAATTGAGTAATGTTAGTTGTACGGAATAAATCCTTACAGAATGTTTACAGACAAGACACAACACTGTCACTGGGGTGGGTGGTCTATTTTTTGAAATAAAATATTCACATGAGGCCCAACCCAATGTGAGAGTCTGTAAGACTTCTGTAAAGAAATCTCCTATACACATGAAAGTTTCCTAACAAATTTTCTATTCGAATAAGTGAAAGAAGTTCATTTTTATCTGTAGTATAAGTAATCCCCTTTTCTCGTAATGGGTTGAAAAATCCGTTAAGATTTGGATTGATATTTAACTTTGTCCATGTATGGTTGAGATTAAAATTTTTAATAGAATTTAATAAAAGTTAATGAAATATTTGATTGAAAAATTGTGAATCCCATGAAATATGTGATTAAAATTAATGGTTGACTTTGACGTGAATTACATTTTAGATTTTAATCCTTACCAAATAGGGATAGTGATGGCAAAAAAATCCGCCCCACCCCGTCACGAGTCGTCATGAAAAAAAATTAAAAAAAACTAGAATTTTGATAAATTGTTAGTTTTAAAATATGTTGAATGTATTTAAAATTTTATATTATGTTTCTAATCCAAAAATTATATTATACAATTGTCAATTTAAATTTTTACCTAACTCACAATTGTTTTATATAATTTATAAATTTAGGAATCCAATGTTTTTATTATAATTAAATTATATAATCAAAGTCAGTTTATAATATCTTAATTGAAAAAATTAGAATTTTTTTAAAAATATATGGAATGATCTTTAGGTTTTGTATTAATGATTGAACTTTCAATAATATCATAACTCAAAATTTTGAATTTGTATTTTAGGGAAATGCTACACGAAACATAACCGTTGACATAACGGTTGACATCCCCCTCACACATGAGGGAAAAATGTTATTTTATTCAAGTGGGACCCTCACACCCATGTGAGGGGGATGTCAACCGTTATATCAAGTATTATGTTTGTTTAGCGTTATTCCGTATTTTATTATCTAATAATAGCATAACTCGAAATTTTAAAAATGTAAAAAATAAAAATAATAATAATAATAAATGGGGCAGTAAACGGGACAAACTCTTGACCTGCACCCTCCCTGAACCCGCTCCATTATATAAGTCCCGTTTGTTTCTCATTATTCATCCGAAAAATGAAAAATATGACAATTACTCATCACATACAGCCACCATTTTTTACTTTACATCTTTTGTGCGGGGCCATAACGACTATATTTTTTATTCTCATTCTACAAAGAATGAGAATCAAATAGGCCTATATAATGGAGTTTACAATGTTACGAAACTTTCGAAAACAACAACCAACTACAAATTAAGTTTACTAAAAAGTTGCTTTTGAATTTATTAGGATAATTATCTCAAAATGTTTTGTCTAACTAAAAGAGTTTTGAGAGAGAAAACATAAAGTGACTTCTTTAGGAAGCTTTTCTACAAGAAACAGAAGTTAAAGCATAAATCATGCCAAATGACCCCTAATGTATCATATAACCAGATAAGATTGTATTACTACAAACTTCATCATTGTTTGAGTCCCATTGTTTTCATCAAAATACATTTTTTCAACAGTGATTTGACTTCATTTCAACCATACATTTTTCAATAAAACAATACTACACGCAAATCCAAAATTTTTCCTTATTTTTTATCCATACATTCTCCATCGTAATACTATTTCAAAATGCATTTTTTCAAATAAATGGGGCTCAAACAACAAATATGGGAGAAAATCATACAAATTCTGAAATACAAAATGACTAAAAATGCGTTACAAAATAAAATACACTGTCATCCAACTACAAGCACTATAAACTGGATAACAAAACATTAATTGCATGTTCTCTGTTTTCCTTATGGAATTTCTGCTGCTTCAATCTTTTCGTGACTGTATAATGTGCAAACTACAAGCCCCTTTGTGCACACTTTCCGCTGTTTCCAGGGCATTTTGCACTAGATTTTAAAGAAGTCTTGATCAATTTCTGCTGTCCTAGACAAATGATTTGTTCACCTTCTGAGTAATATATTATAGAAATTTAACCAAACTAGACCAATCTTGTATACATTTGTGTAGACTAGAAATACACGACTCTGCCGATACACAAATTTAATCAACTTGGTACTATTGTTCCCACGTAGCCAAATCCCGCGATTGTGAAGGTGATAACTTGAAGAAATAGGTATATGAAATAGTTGTTCTTTCCATATAGAAAGTCGTAGCATCCACAGATGAATAGAAATACAGCGAAGCCCAGCTCGTGTATTAGTATTCTGCACAAAATGAGGACATGGATCAGTTTACATAAACATTCAAACACATAGATACATATTATTGATAAGTAACACACTTCAAGAATTACGTGTAAATTTCACTGTCATTTGTCAATATACTCTCTTGACCACGAAATAATAACGTAATAGTTGAAGGATTTACCTGTCTCCGAGTTTAAATCTGAATTTTTTTGGTGCTGGTTTGGTGTTGGATTTGTTCTTGAGAGCATCTCCGAGTTTTTCAGTGACAACCCATTCGTTGGCTCTCTTAGCCTCAAGCAGACCGATGATGGTAGCCTTGGTACGGTGAAAAGACATCACGTTCTCGAACAGGATCCAATAAAACAATAAATGAAAAGACCTGAAAAACAAGAAAATTTTCATTAGTTAATCATATCGTTACAGTTTTAACACGAATTCAGCATTGCGTTTAGTACAAAAACCCGACCTTGGAGTTCCAACTGAGTTTAGAGTTGTGATGATGCAAGGAATATAAATGGCTCCCCATTTTGGAACATCAACTTCAGGTACCAAAATTGTCAATGGGAGTACAACACAGTAAAAGAAGAAAGTGAACATGTGAGCTATGAGCTTCCTTACAAAAAAGAAGCTGTAGATTACATAAAACTTCTTCCATAGAGACACTTTCTGCAAAAAAATCAGTAAAAACAAAAGATTTTGAGTTCCTTGTACAATAAACCAAAAGACAATTATAAGGTTATCAAACAAACCTTATTCTTAGCAATGTCCATAACCATTTTTCTGAATAAATTGGCAGGACCGCAAGACCACCGATGCTGCTGAAATCGAAAGGCTTTAAACGTACTAGGAAGCTCGCTCTTCACCTAATGAGAAACCAAACATTGATTAGAAGTTGACATACTAGTTTCTGTCAAAAAATCTTGAATATTGTACTATCCAATCCAGTTCAGTCTAGTTATATTCAAGACAAAGTACCCAATGTGACCTAAGTGGATAAACAGACAAATTGACTAGACAAACAATTTGATTTAGTACCTGGAGGTCTCCAAGATAAAGAAATTTCCATCCCTTGAGACCAGCTCTAACAGCCAGATCCATGTCTTCAACTGTTGTTCTATCTTTCCACCCTCCTGCCTCATTGATTGCTGCTATTCTCCATATACCACCAGTTCCTGAAATTTCGAAATTTTGTCATAACTTTCTCCATTTTATTAATAACTATTACTATACATTATTCGATATGCATCAATCACTTTTTGTTGAAATGAAAACAAAAAAGCATTCACATAACTCGATAATGAAGCTAGGCACGTGCATATATGCGACATTGTAGCTTAAGTATCTTTAGTGTTAAGTAACAATTAAGTAATTAACCAATAAACTAATTAACTAATTAAGTATATAAACTTACCATTGAAGCCAAAGAAAGCATGAGTAGATGATCCCACTTCTTGCTCGACGGTAAAGTGGTAATCCAATGACATTTCTTGCATTCTTGTCAACAAACACTCGTTCGAATTCACTGCAATACCAACCAAGTTTTAACAATTTTCATTAGCATTTCGATTGTTTGATTCCAATTATTCGTATGTTCTAAGAGTTGTACCTTAACATAGCATGTCATATGAACAATTCATGCGTTGTTTGAGTCATATTCTTTCAAAAATACATTCTTAAACAGTGATTTGACATCATTTCAAACACATATTCTTCAATAAAATAATATTACACGAAAATTCAAAACGTTTTCTCATTTTTTAATCACACATTCTCCATCAATCTACTATTCCAAAATACATTCTTTTAAAATAATGTGGCTCAAACACACTCTCAATATCGTCTTATTATATTTCAAGGACATTAATATAACTAGGCAAATCATGTAAGAACAACTTGCAATGAATAGATACACACGATCTGTCGGTGTACAAAATGTTAATAATATTTTTATTTTTATTTTTTTGGAAAGGGTGAGGAGTGAACGTGACTGGTGGTGAGTGAGTGGGCCAGTGAAGGCCCACTAATGTGTCTGTCGGTTCTGAGCAAGCGCATAATAGCACGTGGAGTAATATTTACTTACAACTATATCCTTCTTGTTACAAAACGTCAAGGAATTTTAATTGTTTCTTTGTCAGTTCAGTAAAAGACAAACCTACCCCGGGTATTTAGCACTTCCACACCTCCTAATCCGGAGGGACTCTTAAATTCGGGATATTTTCGTCATTAGGACAGGTGAATAAATAATGATATATATTAATAACAGGCTGACATCGCTGCACCTCATTAGGCTAATTAAAGATTGTTAAACAGGCTAATTAAGAGGGTTTTGCAAAATCAAGACAATAATTAATATTTCATTCTTTGACCCTTAAGAATAGGAATTTTATTTATACATAAATGTTACAAATTAGTAATGATCACAAACGAGTTGGCTCGTGTGAAAAAAAATGAGCTTGACTCAGAATGAGCTCAAGCCACTCATGTATCGAACCAAGACGAGCTAAGCCGGAAAGTCAATCCATGACTAAGTGCTAGGTAAAGATTAGTTATTATTTTTTCGGGTTTGCTAGAGAATCAAGGAATTTGACAGGATTTGATGACCAACGTCTATGTGGCACCCCCTATTGGAGGGGACGTTGATTAAATTCCCTGATTCTCTAATATTTTTCTTATTTTTTTAATATTATTAAGTGTTAGTTGTTAAACCCTAAAGCAAACCCACCCCACTTAATCGCCGTGATGTGTGGCCGATGGGCACGTAAATAGACCATGACATGAGTAATAGAGTCTCGGTGGACCCTATAACTGCACACGATTTTACAACATTCCAAGAAGCACCAATTTAAAAAGAAAAAAACAAACCAAAAGAATATGTAATTAATTATATTTTTAAAATTACCAATATGCCTTGACATTTACTGTTACATATAATAGCATTAATTAATGACAACCGACACTTTTGCATATAATATATAAGAGAGGGTAGCTAATTGCTATTAAGAGTGTGAGACTTACCGAACCTCCAACGAGCTTGTACGAGGGCAATATTAGGATTGTGCACTAGAAAAGGAACGGCTCGCTGAAGAAAATCCGGTTCGGGTCGAAAATCAGCATCGAAAATAACGACGTATTCACAATCTTTGACATAGTCTCGTTTGAGGCCTTCTTTAAGCGCTCCTGCCTTGTACCCTCCTCTCGTTTCTCTAATTTGGTACCTAATGTTAATGCCTTTGCTTGCCCATCTAATGCATTCTTTCTCGACCATATCCTACAACATGGGGTTAGATATTAATTACAAAACCAAGAAAAAAACAGCCAATAATAATGTCGGTTTAAGACACGTAATTAATGATATTCTCAAAATCTAATTAATAATTAACATATTTATAATTATCTTACATAAAAAGGAAAAATAAATGGTAAAATGTATTTTTTTTTTTAAATAATAATTTCTTCGTGTATGAAAGAATCAAATTATGGATTTGTGAATTGTGATGTATACCTTGATTAGAAGATCAGTAGAATCATCAAGAACTTGAATAATCAAACGGTCAGCAGGCCATGAAAGATTACAAGCTGCTCCAATGGAGATCTTATAAACCTGTCAAAAATCAAGAAAATGTCAGCAATTTTTTTCACATTCCAGTGTGTGTGAGTGTGAGAGAGAGAAAGTAGACCTCTTTTTCATTGAACATGGGGATCTGAACAAGAACCAACGGAAAAGCTGCATTGCCAATCTCCAAATCATCACGCATTGGCTCCCATTTGTATCTCTTTTCGGGCTTTTTCATAAACAGTTTAACAAGGATTATAACGACTCCCATATAAAGTCTCTCGATGAACACCATGATGGACATGGCCAGGCATATGTATACAGAAATCCTCAGCAGTGGCACTATCAATGGAGCTTTAATCAGTTCCCATAGGAGACCGATTTGGCCGGTAATATCACTCGTCGAGCCCGGGAATGATTCCGGTATAAAACTCTTCGCAGAAACCTCAGACATTTTTGCTTCTCTCTCTCTCGGAAACAGGGGATGCTCACTGCTCAGTACAGATCTGTACTTTACTCAGTTTGAGCCAAGCAATACTTCTTGTTATTTCTTTAGCTTTAAGATAGAAGAGAGACAGAGAAGTATTGCGGCATTTTGCTGAAAAGGATGAGAGAGAGAGAGGGACAGAACTGGTAAGTTAGTGTGGAGCAAGTAGTGAGTCACAAGAGTGTCTTTATAGCGAAAATGCGATGGACTTGCTGACTAGCAAGTGAAACTGGTGGATATAAAAACCATAGTAAACCTAACCTTGATTCTTTACTCTATATTATATTTTTTTGGTAAAATAGCGTCAAAAAGGGTGTTTATTGAAAGTACTACCATAGTAATCTTCTTCTTTTACTTGTTCTTTATGATTAATTAGTCAAAAATAAATTAAGACAAGATTTAGTCATATATTTTTCATAAAGTTTTGGCAATGAAATTGAACTAGTTACAGAATAGCAACCCTTTTCACAAATAGAAATATAATCAATTACATGTGAGTTAACTCCGATGGTATAAATTCCTGTCTCGAAATTGACATTTGGACAAAAAATAATTGACAGTATGTTATAAAACATAGCGATCAAGGATATTCGAGCAAGTCTCGGCTTCCCCATTAATAGTAGTGCTAGGTTGCTTCGGCATCTAAAATGTTGCATATACGCCTATTTCTTATGTTGATACTTCGAGAGAGAATATAGGGCATAGGGAAAATCTTATGGAGATACACAAAGGTCAAATCTATATAAATAATACTATCTAGCACTGGTGGTGCTATAATACTAGTTTAGGTAATACTGTATGATAACTTTAATGAAATATAGAATTAACTTACTCATTAACATCACTTAATGTCACCTAAGTCTGTATTGTACCGTAGTACTAAAAACCATTACTCCATCTCTATATATAGATTTGACCTTTGCTGATATGGTATGAATGTTGTTATGTGCGAAAGTTTTCACGCTCTTACCCGTTCTTAAGAATACGGAGAGTATAGGAAGTGGTGTCTCTTGATACCGTAACCTTATGAAGTGTATTCAAAGCGGTTAATCTCCATCTCTTTGACTTTTCTTGACGTCACCTTTTCTCGGCCTCTATTAATGAGGGGAAAACTTAAATTCTTGTATCATATTGCATTCATTTTCAATTAGCTCCTATCTACCTAGTCAAGTAGTAATATTTTTATTATTTACCCAATAACGTTGACAGAAACTAATCACCCACAAAATTATCTAAAAACCTTTTTATAAGTTCTGGTGAAGAAGGTTCCAGATGTGCAAGATTCATGTGAATACAGCCAAAAAAAAAAAGTTGAATTGACCAAACCCTGCAGTTTGACATCAAGAACAATGGCACATGATCTCCCCTTACCATTGAACACTTTGTATCAAACACACTAACCAACCTTTTTTGTACTTTTGTTTTAATTGTTTATAGTGCAAGTACCTCTGATTTTAAGTAAAAAAAAAAAAATATATGAAATGTTTAATTCACGAAGTAAAAATAATTTTTTGAAAAATAAGCTAAATCAAATTTGGAACAATTTAGAAATGGTACGAAAGAAAGTCATCACATTATGATTAATTAAAGTTATATTAAATAATTATTTAAGATATAAATTATTATTTTCAAAGCTTAATGAAAAAAGAGAAGAATAAATTTTGAAACATGTTTTTATACAATTACGAAGTTCGAAATTACCAGGAATCTTTCAAACAATAATTTTGCAAATCCCAGAAAATAATGGATGCCATATTATTATTTTTGAGCAGTTATTATGCTGTAGAAAAGGATACATACGCAAGGACAATTAAAGACAATTTTGCACCATCTGTTCCCAAACTATACCACCTGTCACAGTTGAGTCCATGTTCAATGTTTTGTCACATTCTGATGCCCATTCTTTCATTTTTAGTGTAGGTTGGTCCAAATTAGAATATTGGCAACGTCTCTCTCTCTCTCTCTCTCTCTCTCTCTCTCTCTCTCTCTCTCTCTCTCTCTCTCTCTCTCTCTCTCTCTCTCTCTCTCTCTCTCACACACACACACACACACACACACACACTAGCAACTAAATTGTTTCACCCAAACCTAAACTACCAACTAGAATATCATATTAATAATAAATTATTTTTCTTGATAACTCTGAGTTGACCTCTCTCAACAGTACAAACCATGTACCAACTAAAATGTTTTGCAACAAATTTTTTTTTTATTCTTGACAAATTTAGAATCCGGCACATAAATTATTAAATAGTGCTATTTATCATTACTGTTACGCCTCAAAATCAAGGCTCAAGAAGAAGTCCAGCCTCAAAATCGAGGCTCAAGAAGAAGCCGAAGCGTAGGCAAGTGGATGAAGCCCTGAACCGAGGCAAAATGTAAGTGGCCGAAGTCTTAAGTCGAAACACTATCTAAGTGGCTGAAGCTCTGAAGTCGAAGCATTATCTAAGTGGCCGAAGCTCTAAAGTCGAATCACTACATAAGAAGTTAAAGAAGAAGCCAAAACTTTCTGTACTGAAGCTCTTCACACCGAGGACCTCCAATACGAAGCTCTCTTTGGCCAAAGCCCTCGCTCCAATCTGAAGCTCCCTTAGATTGAAGCTCTTGTTGTTTTTTAGAGGATCTGCAAACAATTTTTAGGAATGATTGATGATACATTCATAATAAGTATAAATATCAAGTCTTGTCAATAAGGTGACTGCTCTGTATAAGCATTAAATGCACCACACTCTAAATTATTTCGTCTCTCCACTAAATTCGTCACAACAAAATAATTATCAAAAGAGGAACACAAGTTTGGGTTGACAAGACTCGCCACTGAATATGTCTCAAACTTGGGTGTCCATAAATATATCCATAATAAATTTGCATAAAAAGTAATGATAAGAAAATCATTGGATCAATTGTATGAAATGTGTGATGTCGATTTTGATTATTTAGCCAATATAGATGGCCATTATTTCGTACGTTTTAAACGTACTAGCTGTCTGGCTTACTTCTAGACTTCTAGTGTCACAAAATGAAATAAGTCCAATTAAAAATCTTGTATTACGTACAACATTATAATTTTTTTTTAATATTAAAAAAGAGGGTGGTGCATTTACCAAAAAAGCAAGTCAATAATAAGCACGAGAAAAAGGAGGTACCTATAGTTGCTTTTGTTTTCTTTAGTAAAATATTTGAATCTTTTTATAATTTTTGAGTCAAAAAGTAAATGCATGAAGGAGCGGACGATATTGCGAGATTTGCTGTTGGAATGGAAACTTAAGGAATTCTCTTTCGGAGATTTGTTAGGTTGTCCTCTTACTCATTTTCTTGGTTGAAAGTGACTACCAAACTCCATTTCTTTTAAGTAACATTAATTGCGGATTAATTAGTGCAAAACAAAATGTCAAACGTGAATGCAGCCTCGTAGAAGGGGGACCGACATTAATGCAAAGAAAGCACGCAAGTACGTAACTTTCAATTAGTAAAGAGCTTTTAATGATTTCATGTAATTATTCTCTAATAGTTTGGATGAGACGATTAACGTGTCAATTTAATTTATACAGAAAATTTCTCTATAATTATATTTTATATAAGAACAACCTCTGTATGATCATAAAAAAGGTCCCAACATGGACAATGTTGAGTTTTGATATCCAATAAATTCAGGCGATGATGTAAAAACGAAGTCGGATATTTTGTCGATACGAAAAGTTGTGGCTCGACTCGAAAACAATTAATACATATTGAAGGGTGTTTGGTTGGATTGGTAGTTGGGTTAATATATGGATTTGGTTGTTGTTAACACATTAACTTGGTCAATTATGAATGAGTCTTGGCCCAAACCTAAACCTAATGACAATATACATATAGCCATATGTGTGGTGTGTGTGATTGTGCAAGAGAGGTGAGAGTTGAGAGAGGTAGCCGAGAGGAAGAAGAAGGCTGCCGAGTGAGGGGCTTTGTTTAGCGATATTCAACCATTGTTTTCTCTTCTCTTTCCTCCATTTGTGGCTTGCAAACCATCACCCCCTCCCCTTTTGTGTCTTTTGTGGATTAGAAAAAGAGTAACTAGAGTGGGTAAAACTGAGGCAACCAAGGTGTAAAGGGTTGTTTGGTTGAGCCGATTGATTGGTATTAATTTGATTGATTTTTCTAAGCTCGGATCAATATCTCTCGAAAATTTCCATGACAAACAAATTATAAAGGGTTAATTTTACAAACGGTCACTGAATTTACCTCAAAATTACAAAACAGTCATTAAATTTCAAAACTTGCAGAAACAGTCACTAAACTTACCAAAACTTTCACTAACGGTCACTAAAGGATCAAAACACATGAATTGGATCCTTGAGGATCTCAAGTGTAAATTTCATCTAATTTAATTTAGTCAAAACCAACCCTTGATTTTAAGAAATTGAGCCATTTCCTCCCACCCACATCATATTTCGCCTGCGTCGGAAATTACCAAATTCGACCGGTCTACGGCCAAATAAACCACCGGATTTTCACACAACCAACACCTCCTCACCCCCCTCCACAATCCTATACCAACAAACAACCAAAAAAATATCAAACATAAACCAAAATTCATGTTCAAAAAGTCATCCCCACGCACGTTTTGAAGGCAACGAACAACAATCTTTCCTCCCCAATTTTCGGCGCTAGTGTCAACAATTACGGTAGCTCACCACCACCATTACCTTCTACTCATCATGGCTAACAAGATTCACATATGGGTTCTCACCAATTTATCTCGAATTGGCCGGAATTGGAGGTAAAACCAGCGTCCAAAAAACCATATTCGGCAGCAAACAACGAATTTTCCTTCCCAATTTTTCGTGTCAACGTCAACAATTACGGTCGAACACCATCACTATTACCTTCTACTCATCATGGCAAACAAGACACACATATGGGTCCTCACCAATTTATCTCGAATTGGCCGCAATTGAAGGTAAAAATCGTGCGTCCATAAGTTCTCCGGCAGCGCGAACAACTCAATTTCACCCATACATTCATTGGGCTTGACTCATGGTTGGGTGAGGTGCGCCAGGTGGAGAGGAGTTCAGTCCATGTGGTCCGAGGTCATGGGTCGGCCGAATGGCGCCAAAATCTGAAAAACTCGGACCCTCATTCGCACTGTTCACGACTGGCGGACATTTCTGGGTTTGTTTCACATTGCTGCCCTGTTGATTAGAGTGAATTAGGGCCATGGTTGGAGTCGTCTGAGGTTGGGCAATCGATTGGTGGTGGGTTCCGATCAAGATGGTGGCCGAAGGTGGTGATTGCAGTAGTTTTATCATTTTTGAGCAGCTTACTTTGTACACTGATTTTGACCAAAATAGTTGGTGATCCGGGGAGATATTGGGTTCCGATTGAAGAGGAACTTAAGGTCTTTCAAAAAATGTCAATATTCAGTAGTCTTGGTGGCCGTAGGTTGCCAGAAAATTGATCTATAGTGAGGCAGTGGTGAAGTTTGCTGAGAGTTGAATTGAGTTTGATTTCTTAAAATCAGGGATTGATTTTGACTAAATTAAATTAGATGAAATTTACACTTGAGGTACTCAAGGATCCAATTCATGTGTTTTGGTCCTTCTGTGACCGTTAGTGAAAGTTTTGGTAAGTTCAGTGATCGTTTCTGCAAGTTTTGAAATTTAATGACCGTTTTGTAATTTTAAGGTAAATTCAGTGACCGTTTGTGAAATTAACCCAATTATAAATAAGAATATAATCCACATTTTAATAAGTTACAAGTTTTTTAGGGTCCATCTTAAGAAAAATTGCCAACATATAGTAATAAATATGGCCCTATTTGGTATAGCTAATAATGAAATTTTTAGTATATTTTAATAAAAGTTGAAAAATGAAAAATTGTGGATCTCATTAAATATTTAATTAAAATTAATTGTCAATCTATTTACATAAAAATGACTCTATTTGCAAAAAATAAAAAAATTAAAAAATTAAAGTGGCCATTTTTCAAATCTCAGCACCAATTTGACTGCAAATCCAATTTTCCTAATATATATATGCCCTCAGCCGACAACTTTGATTTCTTTGTTTATATACGTGGAGCCCAATTTTACTCTTTGATTCACATGAAAAATATTTTTCTTATTTTGAAAAAAATAAAAATCTACATCCCTCAAAAAAATGTTTTTCTCAAAAAATACGAAAAATTAGATATATTTTCAAAAGTTGAAAAATATTTTCTATAAAAAATAATGACAATTAAATACTTCAAAAATTGAGATTCGAGTGGAAAAATATAATTTTCCATGAAAACTTTTCCAATCAAACACACTCTAAAACTACCAAAGTGAAATTTCATAATCATTAAGATTGCAATAATCATACTTCTCAAGGTAGCTTGATAACAAGGTTAACATTAAATTAATAATTCTTTTTTCCCCCTCGTCCTGTTACACATTTCTTTTCAATATTTTTAAATTTAAAACATTAATATTTAATGCAAATTGGGGACTTTTTTCCAATACACATGTTTGCGATAAACTTTATTTATTTTTTCTTAATTTTAAGTAAAAACATGCATATTGTGAAAATAATATTTTATCATAATGTCATAAAAGTAATCTATAATAAATATCATATTAAGTGAGAATAATTCATTTCATAATACGTTCAACGCTGACTAGTATATTCAAGTTTCATTAGTAAAATATAAGTGTAATTATATTATCATCACAAAATTTACTTAGCCCTTATTTGAACCCTTTTTTTTGTTCTATCAAAATATATTTTTCAACAGTGATTTGACCCACTTCAACCACATATTCTTCAAAAAAATAATATTACACACAAATTCACAACTTTTCTTTATTTTTTAATCACACATTTCACATAAATACACTATTCAAAAATTCATTTTCTTGACAAGAATGAGATTCAAATAAAGACTTAATACACCACATTATATCCATACCTCAGTTAAAATATATTTTTAATAAATATATCACAACAAATTTAGGCCCCGTTTGACCCACATTTTCATTTTCATTTTCATTTTCATTCTACTACTCATTTTCAACCACACATTTTTCAATAAAATAATATTTTCCATCACATCAATAACTTTTTCTTCTTTTTCAACCACACATTTCCCATCATATCACTATTTCAAAATTTATTTTTCTCAAATAACTTCCATCAAACACACTCTTACTATTATGGGTTTTGCCACTTTGCCACCCCCCTTGACAGAGGGGTTGATCGAACCCTCCCAATATAATTGGCCCCACCCCCCTATTGGGAGGGTTCGGTCAGCCCCTTGACCCCACCCTCCTATTGGGAAGGTTCGATCAGCCACTCTGTCAATGGGATTGGTACCATAGTATAACCCTACTATTATATATCTAATTTAATAAATAAAAATATATTTTTCAAACTTCATATTTTTCTTTTCTTCCTGCCATTTCCTTCCAATTTTCACTGTGTACCTTTTGTATGTGAATGATGCTTCAAGTACATTATTCTTGATATGAATTTATCTTGTGGTACATAATGGTGCACCTAAGGGCTGTCATAATAAATACATGGCAGCCCCCTATTGGGAGGGCGCCTGTAGCGGCAGGCGCCTCCCCAATAGGGGGGCCGCCATATGTTTATTATGGCACTCTTTCGATACACCATTATGTACAAGTAGCACGGTTGTCTTGATATTATATTTGACATTCCACTCACATACAAAAAGTGGGACCCATTATTAAAATAATCGCAAATCTCATAATTGTGAGTAAAGTGTCAAATATAATGTCAAACATAGAATGTACATAAAGTTTTATTCTTTTTATATGGTCTAAAACTACTCTATATGGTCTATGGATTGGACAGAAAAAGAAGTCAAAAACCCTTGGTCCCTTACCCATTTCTCTTCGCACAGCATACTTTTAGGCATCTTTGATAGGGCCTTTTTTTCCACAGAAAATAGAATTGAAATTTCATTTCATACTTTTGTCCCGTTTGATGACACTTTTTTTTCTAAGATTTTGTTTTCCACTTTTTTTTTTTGGCCTTTTCTTGCTTTTTATGAAATTGACTTTCCCACCATTTTGATGAGAAAAACAATTTCATTTTTTATTTTTTTGACAATTAAAACAAATTCTAACCTCAATTATAAAGAAATTTATCTTTTTAATTGCCAAATTACATGGAAAACAAAGTCAAAGAAATGGTATTCAGTTTTCCAATTTTTTTTTTGGCAATTAAAACAAATTATATCCCTATTTGTAACAAATTTTATCCATTTAATGCACAATTTTCATAAAAATAAAGTCAAACGAATACCAAAAAATTCAAAATTTCAATTTTTTCGAGATAGAAAATTATATTAATCAAACACAATTAATCGACAATTATCGGTAAAATAAGTTTTAAGCAATTCAATTTCCTATAATTTATTTTCTTTCCACCTAAATTCCATATTGTAATCAAACGGGCCCTTATTTTTTTCAGATTAACTACAAAAAATATATACATACATGTACACACACATTCTTGACTTTCTGGATCCCATAATTGTTCTTTAGTATTTTAAAGTTGGAGGGAGGATTTGATTTTTAGATGAAGGGTATGTACCCTTTGAATTTGAATAGAAGGGTGCTGATTTAGAGTTTCTTGTTTTCAATACTAACAATTTTAGGGCTAATTCACCTTGGTAGGAGAACAATAATTTGTGCTATCTCTTCTGCCAAGACCCACTCTTGTAAGAAATAGTTGAGAAAAAAAAAGGGATGTTGAAGGGTAAAATAATTTTCACCTTGCACCACAACCTCAAAGGAAACAATGAACAAGTTAGTTAATGATTGTGGTGTCTATAAAAATTATTTATTTAAAAGTGTGATTAATTAAGTAATTTTACTTAGGATCATTTAATTAAATAAAAATATTAATTAAAATTGTGGTGCAACAAGTAAATTTTGTAGTGATAATGTAATTAATTACCCAAAATATAATTATATAAAACACTTTATGTATTTATAAGTAATAGGTATTTTTTATTTTTATTTTTTAAATGGAGCTGTCTCAAGCATTAGGCACACTATGGAGTCGTCTAAGGCTCCCTATTTACCGAAGGTCCACGATTTTTAAAATGAAATTTTTTGTTGGCGGTTAATATAACATTAAAAAATAAATACAGACTATTAATTTCAATATGATTCACCAACAGTTATATTGTTAGCAATTTCTAACAATATCTTTGATGACAATGTCTTTGTTAATCACTAACGAATCTGTGTGGTAATTACCAATAATATCGATGTCGTTAATTTTTTTTTTCTAGTCATCAACACATGTTTATTTCAATCAGAATCACCAATCATCATACCATCAACTGTCACCGTTGAAAATTCAATCCGTGATGATTTGCTCCATTCATTATTTTATAATTATCTTGAAAGACTCTCTTAGCTATGATCATTTGCTCCATTAATTATTTTATAATTATTATTGAATTTTTTTTTTTTATTTTTTTTTTTTTTTTTTTTTAACGATTTTGCTTATGACTTCAAATTGTTTGAGCCACTTCTATTTTTAAGCACAATCAAATTATCGACTAACCACTAAACATAATTATTCTCTCCATAATTTAACAAAAAGTTCAAGTACATTTCTAACAACCTCGTGTTGTCAGGAATTAGGCCATTTACAAACAATGAGGGTATATTCTTTCCAAATATTCTTTGTTTATTTATTTATTTTTATTTACTACTCACTTTGGTCTCACATTATAAATTACAAATCTACTATATGTATATTTTTTTTGTACATCAAATTTGACATTCTTTATGTGTCAAAATCATGGCTCTTAATTTGAAGAATAATGCTTTGTGTACACTCTATGTTGTACATGAAATTTGACATTATTTGACTTTGTTTGGAATTAAAAAATGAATAGGTTGGAAACTATGTTTTATTTTTAAACTATCCAATGTGTGACGCCACGTGGTACAATATCAAACTTGATGTTAAATTTAATGTACTTATAGTATGATTGTAATTTGAATACACACAAATACAAATCAAGAGATGTCAAATTTGATGTACAAAAGAGGTGTACAACTAATTTAATTATATAAATTATGAAGAAAAAAGCCAGTGAGACAATAAGAAAATACTTTGATTACGTCAACACATGTTTAATTGCTTCGAAATGTGTGATAATTAATCAAACATTTTCAACGCTAAGCATATGAGAAGTTAAACTACGCCCACATGATAAATTAAGTTTTACATTTGATAATACATCATTTATCAGGTAACTACGAATGATTTATTCACCGTTCAACTATACATCATGAATAAGAGTCGGAAAACAAGATCGAAAACACGGAGAAGACAATCTCTATACAACCTATTTGAAGACTTTGATTAAGGAAAGTTTTTTTTTTTTTTTTTAATCTTATATATTTTTGTTACTAAACTATTTTTTCCAAATGATTGAATTGTTATGGACAAACACAAAGAGTAGATTTCGATTGGATCAATACTCACGTGACGACAACTAGCATGCATGTTAATAATGTAGAAAGAGCATATGATACCACATGCATTTGGTAATTAATTCACAAAAAAAAAATAAAAAAATAAAAAAAATCATATATTCATTCCCCACCCACAAAACATATTTTAAAATATATAAAAGCAAGAAATTGTTATTGACTTCTCGCTTCAACTGCCAAGAATTTTGTACAAATTATATTTATTATTTAATGAAAGTGGTGGCAGTTAATCACTCAACTTACATTGGTTTTTGAATTTTTATTTTATTTTATTCAAAATAGTTACTGAAATTTACTTTTTATTTCAGATTGATCATTCAATTAAAACCCAATAGTTTTTCTAAGTCTTCCATGTAAAATACTCAGATGAATGATAAAGTTGAAATAGAAAATAAAATTTAGTGACTATTTTGAAATAAAATAAAGTTTGATGACTAACATAAATTCTATCTGTAACTCCAGGGAATCTTTTTTTTTTTTTTTTCTAATTCAGTCATTTTGAAGTGCCTCTAGGGATCATTGTTTGGGCCTTTTTCCTTGATCCACATTTTTTGTTTTTTAAAGTAATGGGCTACTCCCCAAATTTCCTATCAAGATTCAGTTACAAGAAGCCCATATTTCTGGAGATGTAATTAACACAATTAGCACTAAATGTGATGAAATATAGCGTCTCTTAGATTTTTGCTTTTTAATCGCAAAAATAGAGGCGTAACTCAAGTCAATCGTAATAGTATTAAAAATTGATATATCTGACATGATGTGATGGATATTTATATTTGTTGACGATATTTTTTATTCAAATGACAAGTCTTTTTGGCACTTCACAATTGATTTTTTCTTAATGATATATTGTGGAAATGTATCCCAAATAGCCCATAGCTTGAGTGCTACATAGGGATTATTGTTCCAACATAGCCAAATCCCACAATTGAAAAGGCGATGGCTTGAAGAAACATGTATATAAAATAGTTTTTCCTTCCATAGAGGAAGTCGTAGAATCCACATACAAATAGAAACATGGCCAATTCCAACTCGTGCAGTAATATTCTGCAAAAATGTTTTAAGACACATTAGTTTACATGAATACGTCATCATCCAAACATGTAGAATGTCACTAGTCTTGTGACCAAATTGCCACACACATATATAGACAGATATGATCGATAAGTGACACACATAAAGAATTACACGTAAATTACGCTGTCAATATAGTTTTCTAAGCTATAATGCTAAAAGTAAGAGAGTGATAATTTACCGGTCTCCAAGTTTAAAACGAACCCTCTTTGCTGGTAATTCTATTTCTGTTTTTGCTTCGATATTTGATTTGTTCTTGAGAGCATCTCCAAGTTTTTTAGTAACAACCCATTCATTAGCTCTCTTGGCCTCTAGCAGACCGATGATTGCCGCCTTGGTTCGATGAAAAGCCATCACATTCTCAAAGAGGATCCAATACAACAATAAATGGAATGACCTGAAAAATCATAAATATTCGTTAGATAACTATACCACAAGTTTAGTCACGCGAATGTGCAGTTATCATAAGTAACTACAAATACCCGACCTTGGAGTTCCAAAGGAGCTTAATGTTGTTACAATGAACGGAATATAAATTGTTCCTAATTTTGGAACATCAACTTCAGGAACGAAAACTGTCAATGGGAATATAACACTGTAAAAGAAGAAATTGAACATGTGAACCATGATCCTCCTTACAAAGAAGAAGTTGTAGATCACAAATACCTTCTTCCACAAAGACACTTTCTGCCAAATCAGAAAACAAGAGATTTTAGTTTCTTCATTCTTGTACAATTAAATCGGCCTCTTAAACAGATAATAAGGTTATAAACAAACCTTATTCCTAACAATATCCATAGCCATTTTTCTGAATAAATTGGCAGGACCACAAGACCATCTGTGCTGCTGAGAACGGTAGGCTTTAAAAGTACTAGGAAGCTCACTTTTCACCTAATTAATATGAAATACCTTAAACTATGGCAGTTTGTTTGCAAAAAAATCTTGATATTATAATTTCCGGTCGCGTTGAACTCTGCTTACCAAAGTAGCAGAAATGATTCATGTACAAGGGAAATTCAAAGGGAGGTTTATAGGTGCTGAGATAGCAGCACTTGATTGACTGTTTTAATTATGTTTTTTGTCCAGAATTTAATGAAATGTTGCCATGTCACATCCTGTAAATTTTTCTTGTACATGTAGCATTGCTCCCAAAAAAAAAACTTGACACGACATATAATTTGATTTAGCACCTGGAGGTCCCCTAGATACAGAAATTTCCATCCCTTGAGACCAGCTCTAACAGCCAGATCCATGTCCTCAACTGTTGTTCTATCTTTCCATCCTCCTGCCTCATTAATTGCTGCTATTCTCCATACACCACCGGTTCCTGAAATCGTATAACTTTCATCTCATTAATAACTACAAATTACAGTGTAAAATTTTAGAATTCCAATCACTTAGAATGATTCATAAAACTAATCTGCCTAATTGTTTTTCCAACATAATTAATTGGTTAATTACTTTTGCTAATCAATTGCATAAACTACCATTGAAGCCAAAGAACGCATGAGTGGATGATCCTGCTTCTTGCTCGACTGTGAAATGGTAATCCAACGCCATTTCTTGCATTCTTGTCGACAAACATTCATCCGAATTCACTACAAACCAACAAAATATTAACAATTTTCATTAGGATTCCATGATTTACTTAAAACGATCATGAAAAAGAAACCCTTGCGTTATTTCCTTTTGTTTTTTTATGCATCAATATACTTTCTTTAATGCCTTTTTGAGGGATTAATTGTTCCTTAGAGTGTGAGGCTCACCAAACTTCCAACGAGCTTGTACAAGGGCAAGTTCCCGGTTATGCATGAGAAAAGGGATGGATCGTCGGAGAAAATCCGGTTCAGGTCTGAAATCAGCGTCGAAAATGGCGACGTATTCACACTCTTTAATATAATCATGTTTCATACTTCTTTAAGATTCCCTGCCTTGTATCCTTTTCTTGTTTCTCTAGTTTGGTACCTAATGTTAATGCCTTTATTTGCCCTCCTAATGCATTCTTTCTCAATCATATCCTGAGATAAAACCAAGAAAAGAAAAGAAAAAATATTAATAATGTAAATCGATTATCGATAACATAATTTTGTGATTAAGGTCGGATATTCTCGGATACTAAAATTAGACCCTACGAATGAAAACAAATGCGGTTTTGAAAAGTACCCTTGTATTTTTTTGGTTAGCAAAGTTGAATAAAGATCCAGAACACTTAAAATAGATTTGAACTTGCTCAAGCCAATTCGAGAAAGAAACTGAAATTAATACTGCGAGCTCTAATCTTCGAGATATAAATCGCTTGTGCGAACCAAGATATTGTCTGTTTAAGAGTTTTACTACTGCATGCACGTGCTATATGTTGGAAAAAAAAAGTTATTAATA
Source organism: Osmanthus fragrans (assembly GCA_019395295.1). Taxonomy (NCBI): domain Eukaryota; kingdom Viridiplantae; phylum Streptophyta; class Magnoliopsida; order Lamiales; family Oleaceae; genus Osmanthus; species Osmanthus fragrans. Next base: position 954,153 of record JAEDXY010000106.1, on the reverse strand, counting down.
GGCTGACTTTGGCACGAGTTTTGAGCGGGACCCGCTTGGCTATTTTGGAAGATGAAAGTTGATTTGTGTTCTCCTCCGTGAGTACATCGAAACCATATAATTACTTGCCAAAATTGATGCTCGGGTGAATGAGAAATTGAGGCTCAAAATGTGCCACTTGAAATGAATTTATGTTGGTTGGAAATGAGAAATGTGATTGTCCCACATAGGAAAAATATGAAAGCAAAAATCATTATATAAAGGATTACACTTTAAAATGGTGTGATCAAGTGAAGCATAGAAGCTCTCTCCATGTACGCGCGCAGGTGGGTGCAAATCACGGCCCGAAATGAGTTTCGAACCTTGAACTTGTATGCGAGTCCGACACAAATGTTGGACCAAGTTGGCCACCTTAGACGGGCCTCCGTTTTGGAATTTTTTACTCGCCATTGAAGAGCCTATAAGTGACTCATTTTCTTCTTCCCTCAACACATGAAAATACAGGGTATTCATCTGCACACGAAAATTTTGTTCTGCATACTGTCTCTTATAGTTCTGGTGCTAACTCAGTTCGTCGGAGTAAAATTTGTGTTGCTCGAATTTTACTGGTTTACTGTTGTATCCTGAGAAGCAGACGCTTAGTTTATACCTCAAACATGTACGGTAAGGGAGCGAATTTATTTTAAGGAAACTGTGTGCTACACAGGCCTCGGTTTGAGATATCTTTTACTACAATTTCAATTTATTCGTTCTGTTATTTGCTGCTATTCAGTTATTATCTATTTTGTTGTAAAGATCATTGAAACTTGTCCTACACTATATATTTCATAAGGAAAAGAAAACAATTTTTAGGTATAAAACTAAACAATTTCGAGTGGGATTTGAATTTCTTCTTTATGCGAAGAAGGAAATTGTAAATTTCTGATGTTTACCTTGATGAAAGGATCAGAAGAATCATCAAGTACTTGAATCAGTAAACGATCAGCAGGCCATGAAAGATTACATGCTGCACCAATGGAGATCTTGTAAACCTGTCAAAAAAAAAAAAAAAAAACCAAATATCAGCGTTTTTCTCACAGAGGGTGCTCCTGTGACAGGGCGTGTCACGGCCCCTGTTTGAGTTGAATTACTCTTTTCTCACACCCCATTTGACAAAAAAAGAGTTTTGAATAGTGATTTTTAGGAAAATATAGGGTTAAAAAAAGAGAAAAATTTTGGTTTTACGTTCAAAATATTTTATTGTTTGAATGTATGATTAAATATGAGTACGTAGAAAAAAGAATTTAAAAAGTATGTTACTGCAGGGCACCAAGTTGTGGATCCTGAGAAACAGAAAGACCTCTTTTTCATTGTACATGGGGATCTGGACAAGAACCAAAGGAAAAGCTGAATTGCCAATCTCAACATCTTCCTGCATTGGCTCCCATTTGTACCGCTTTTCGGGTTTTTCCATAAACAGTTTGACAAGGATTACAACGATTAACATGTAAAGCCTCTCCACGGATACAATTATAGACATAACCAAGCCCATATATACAGCAAGTCTCAGCAGTGGCACTACCAATGGCACTTTGATCAGTTCCCACAGCAACCCAATTTGGCCTGTAATATCCGCCGTAGAGCGTGGAAATGATTCTGGAATGAAACTCTTGAGAGAAACCTGCGCCATTTTTTGTTTCTCGATCTCCCTTTTTCTCAATTCAGTTCAATCAAGAAACTGCAGTGGATATTATCCGTTTTACACTTTATTTTATTTTAGATTTATGTGCCTTCTCTCTCTTTTCTATTACATCAACATAGAAGCGAGACGGAGAAGCACTGCGGGCATTGTGAAAATATACAACTTGTGGTCTTGTGCTGTAACTGGTAAGTGAGAGTTGAGCGAGTAGTATGTTTTTATAGCGAAAATATGAATACTGAAAAAATAAGTACAAAACACTCTAATTAATCTAAAAATTAGGTTTTGATCGAATTTTAATTGAAATCAATTAAAAGTAGACACAACGCGAAACAGAAGAGCTTAAAATCTTAAGAGAGAATGAAAGTAAAAAACACCACACCTACTTCTAGTCGCCTTTTAGATTCCGTTAATTCATAAAAATTCTAAAAAATTAAGCATCAAACACTCATTGGTTCGCGCACAAATATTAAAAAAAATATTTGATTTTAAAAAAATTAGATATTTGGTAAATTTTGATAAAATTTGATTAAAATCTAAGTTAAGAATCAAAAAATCATTTTTTTAACTGAACCAAAATGCTACTTAAGAAATTGGAAAAAAAATCTCAAATTTTATTATTAATTTTTTTTTATCAAATTTATAACAGCTCCTTGCACAGTGTACACTCTTGCGATTTTTGATACATAATTGAAATTGCTCCCCTAGTCCCTAGACTCTTATAATAATATAAAATTGAGAAACAAAAAATATCACTTCAGTATAAACGAAGACTTTCTGAGTAAGCATTACACAATCTCGAAGACGATTTTTTTTGGTTAATCTAAACTCTTAATTAAAGTATGAGTGGTTGCGGTCATTGATCCAAAGGGAATTGAACCAAATTGATCACCAATGGAAATTTTTAAAATTGAACATTGGTTTCATACTTAGGGTTCCATTTCTAACTAGGGAACCAAATCCCAACTTGTTTCAATTTGGTTTAATCCGGTTCCTTGTATTAAAAGCAACAGTTATATTGGGTAAAGCCACCTAGCCCGCATGGATGATCTCCTACTTGACCGCGCCCTCACATGAATGCGTGGGTTCCCACGTGAATAAAAAAAGTCACTCCCTCATGTATGTGTGGGGGTGTCATCCTCGTGGTCAACCGCGAGGTTCGCGTAGTAAGGTCCCAGTTATATTAGCACCATTTTTTTCTTCATCATTTTAATTGCACTTAAGATGCTCAATCTTTTCCCATTTAACACTTAAGTCTCTAACTTTTTTTGGTCGAATTTTTATCTTAATATTTTCATAATTAGCACAATTAATCGTTGATGATGTTTTGTATCAAAATATTCAATTTGTGTATTTTTAAAATGAGGGAAAAACATTGTCACACTTTTCTATTTATTATTTTTAAATAATGATGGGAACATATGTTATTTTACGCTATTCTAACGGATTTTTTCGACAATAGCCATTATCGGAGATAAGATGTGTCAGTTAATGGGAGATTGAGAATAAAAATGAGATGAATAAATTGGACACAAATGTTACAATGAGAAAAATTTGAGAAACGCAAGTGGAATTAAAATATGGAGGAAAAGAACCAATGAATGGAGACTATGGTCCAAGCAACCCTTGTTGTACATTTTTGCCTTGAAATTAGATTTTTTTTTTTTTTTTTTTTTTTAAAATTTATGTGAAAATAATGTTTTTTATTCGTACACACCTAGTCCAAATACTTTATTAGTTCACATCTTGACTCTAGCGGCATTTTTCATGTATTGTCAAAAAATTTCTAGCGAGTTCTTTCTCTGATATTTATATACTTCATAAATCAGATGGAAAAGGCATAAAAATAGAGTATCAAATTATTGTTATTTTTTAAATCTAACTTTAACAAGAAAAACAATTAAACAAAGAAAAATGCTAAATGAACACTCCGATTGACACCGTTGGTGACCGCATATGAGTGTGTAGGTCCCGCGCGAATAAAATAATATTTTCCCGTGTGTGGGGTGTCAATCGGAGTGTTTGTGTACCAAAACTCTTAAACAAAACCCAAATAGAATGCTTAATGTACTTTTTATATCAAGCACTAACTTGCGTATTAAAATGACACTTGTTGTACAAAATATTAAAACACATTAAAAAGTATATCCAAATAATATAATTTTTTGGTTGCTATTATAAAGCAAGCACTGAAGACTATACCGTAAATAACACCAACTATTAAACAAACATATCGTTAACCTACAATTCCCACTAAATACTTAACAAAAACCACCAATCTATTAACAAAGTTTGATTTCACCTCTTTAAACCAATTAGCAAGCACAACAATCAACATTGATATCGCATAAAATATAAGGGCAAAATCAATGTAGGGAAGGTGACTCGAAATCTCACAATAAAGTTTTTGTGCTAGTTGAAGCGCCGCACTTCATGAATTTTGAGAAGTCAAAAGGAACTTTCGAGATTACACAATCTTTAAGATGATTTTTTTTGGTTAATCTAAACTCTTAACTGAAATATGAGTGGTTGTGGTCCAATTCTAAAGGGAATTGAACCAAACTGATCACCAATGGAAATTTTAAAATTAAACATTGGTTCCATTCTTAGGGTTGCATTTCTAACTAGGGAACCAAATCCCAACTTGTTTCAATTTGGTTTGATCCAGTTCCTTGTATTGAAAACAGTAGTTATATTAGGACCATTTTTAAATTATTTTTTTTACTTCATTATTTTAATTGCACTTAAGATACTCAATTTTTTCCCATTTAACACTTAAGTCCCTAACTTTTTTTGGTCGAATTTTTATCTCAATATTTTCATAATTAGCACAATTCATCGTTGATGATGTTTTGTATCAAAATATTCAATTTGTGTATCTTAAAATGAGGGGAAAATATTGTCGCACTTTTCTATTCATTATTTTTAAATAATGATGGGCACATATATTATTTTACGCAATTCTAACGAAAACCATTATCAAAGACAAAATGTGTCAATCAATGGGAGATTGAGAATAAAAATGAGACGAATAAATTGGACACAAATGTTACCATGAGAAAAATTTGAGAAACGCAAGAGGAATTTAAATGTGGAAAAGAACCAATGAGTGGAGGCTATGGTCCAAGACTCCAAGGCAACCCTTGTTGTACATTTTTTCCTTGATTTTTTTTTTTTAATTTTTGTGAAAATAATGTTTTTTATTCGTACAAGCCTAGTCCAAATACTTTATTAGTTGACATCTTGACTGTAGCGACATTTTTCATGTATTGTCAAATAATTTCTAGTTTGTTCTTTCTCTGATGTTTATGTACTTCATAAATCAGATTGAAAGACATAAAAATAGAGTATCAAATTACTTGTTATTTTTTAAATCTAACTTAACAAGAAAAACAATTCAACAAAACCCAAATAGAATGCTTAATGTATTTTTTTTTTTTTTTTTGTATCAAGCACTAACTAACATATTAAAATGACACTTATTGTTCAAATATTAAAAGAACACATTAAAAAATATATCCAAATAATACAATTTTCAGTTGCTATTATAAAGCAAGCACTAAAGACTATACCGTAAATAACACCAACTATTAAACAAACATGTTAACCTACAATTCCCACCAAATACTCGAGTTAACAAAAACCACCAATCTATTAACAAAGTTTGATTTCAACCCCGATGAATCTAGCACCTCACTAAACCAATTAGCAACAACGACAATCAACGTCAATATCGCATAAAATATAAGAGCAAAATCAATGTATGGAAGGTGACTCGAAATCTGACAATAAAGTTTTTGTGTCAATTGAAGTGCCACACTTCAAGAACTAAAAGACCGTTTGACATGATTTTTGAAAAGTCAAAATGAACTTTTGAGATTAAAAGATTGCTTTTAAACCAGTTTAGCTAATTTTATAAATAGTATTTCTTTTAGTTAGAAGAGTTTTTAAAGAAAATTGGTCTAAGGTAACTTTTTTAAAAAGTAAATTTGAAATATGAAGCTATTTTTAAAAAAAATTAGTTTCCAAACAAAAAGTAAGATATCTTCCTTAAAAAAATTTCTATATGAAACAAAAGCAAAAATAAAAGTCATATGAGACATAACTAAGTCGAAACATCAAAGAGTTCCAAAGTCATTTGCGTCAAATCAATCAGGACGAAATTTCCACTCTTGACATCGATTCTGCATCACAAAAATTAAATGTCAAAATACAAACAAAAAAATCACACATAATAAATTAGAAATAAAATATAGTTATGACGATACTTTACTTCCCATTAGATCATCAATCAAGTTTCACAGCCATCATATGTGTAAACTAAAGTTGACGATGAAGACAATAAATTTTTATTATGCGTAGATGTTAATCTAAGTCAAAATCAACAATTAATCTTAATCACTTTTTCAATCACACATTTCATCAACTTTTATCAAAATTCGCTAAAAACTAATTTTAATTCCCACCAAACAAGGACTATATATGTGAACTCAAGTTCAATCTAGGAATTAGTTACCTTCGCTCTTTTAAAATCCAAGGTATTATTCCATCACCACATCTTCATTGTGCAAGCTATTAAGTAGCACAAGTACATATATATAGTAACAAGATACTAAAAATCATAAAATCTTCACTTACAAATGAATGGAAGATTATACAAAATATATGTATATGCCTGCGATATATAGTCTGTAGTATCCTTCAAAATCGAGAACTATTGTTTCCAACCCTTTATTTTGGTTGCACCATTAATGCTGAGTAGAACTAAATCGAGTGAAAACATTGTTTACCAGGTCATTTCCTTGCTACAAAAGTAAAATGCAAATGGAATGAGCACGGTTATTATCGATGATAAAAAATTATCATTCCTGCTCATCTTGTTTTCCAAAAAGATCTTTCCAATGAGGTGCTGCTTCTTCTGGGGACCGAAAAGACCATATATGAGGCTTGGTTTTTCCCGAGTCCCTATAATTTCCTGCATTCAGAAGTTCTAATTGTTATTCCAATTCAAAGCAACAAGAATCAAAAGATTCTCCTATACGAGAAGTCTTCAACTTTGGCAGGGAAACCCTTTCTCATCCTAAGCCTGGTGAAAAGTAAAGGTGCCTTCAAAAGCTCATTAAAGATGACAAGGAAATTGTGATGCTGAAGACTATCGTGATAAGTGAAGTGAGAGTTTTGAAATTGAATTGACAAACTTGAAGTGATTTTGTAGCGCTATGTAACCACAATTATATCCAAAGCTATGTTTGATATGTAACAGGTAGTTAAAAACGGTGGACTGAAGACACTATACATACCAGTTTCACTGATCATGGATAAAAGCTTTTAGCAGCTAATCATAGGTAGAAAATGAAACGTAGCCTATGGCAAAACATATTCCTCATTTGATCTTGTAATTTATAGCAACTAAACTAATACTTGTAACATAAAATTAAAAATAGCATATTAAAAAGCAGTTACACTGAATATATTAAAGTAAAAGGCAAGGTCCAAACTCCAAATATTTTGCAGGCACATAGGGAGAAAAAGCAGAATTTTCCAGAAAATTATCCTACGAGTATGATGATAACTGAATTTATTTGTTTTGAGACTTAAACACCTCTACTTCAGAAAATCTTTTTGTTTTGAGACTTAAACAATCAACAAGAGCGGTCCACTTTCCAGAACAATTGTCAAGATCACCAAGCCGACAGTATTGCTGCATCTGATGGACTGGAGCTGCCAAAACATGATAATCCATATATTTGATGATTGTAAAATGGATTGCAAGAATTCACAAATAAGTTTAAACATTAATTCAAGGGACCTGTGCATCGACAGGAAACCTTAATAAAAATAAAAATTAAACATTGCAAATGAATTCAACAAAAAGATCGTTGTGCTTAACCCTAGTAATAGATGATCTTCCAAAACCGTTGGGATTAGTTGATGTCAGTTAATTGAGCAAACTGAACGTTCCTACTACGCCCGAGCCCAGAAATTTGCAGGATAAACAAACTGGTGGTTCCGCTGATTTGTTCATGCTGTAAATTTGCTTAAACCTAAACTGCAGTTCAATTTGAATACTCGTTCTGTTTTTGTGCCCCTGTTTGTACAAATTCTTTAAATTTTTCTCAAACTCATTTTCTATTGCAAATTCTCCTAATAAAATAATTTTGCTCATTCAGACTTTTTCTTTAATTTTTAATCACCCATTCTCCATTGACAAACCTTCCAAAGAAAATACTAACAAAATGGGGCACCTCCAACATCTAAAGTCCCCATAAAGAAGAAAAGAATGCAGTTCATTGAATTTATGGTGGTTAAATGTGTAATGACTATGAATCGTATGGAGTCCCATCCAAGGGGTTCTGAAACCCATTGATCTGTTCTCGACTATTGGTAACACAATTTTTCTAATTTATTCATATGAAGAAAAAGATCTAAATTTTAATTTCCGTTTAATCAAACCATATCATGAATAAATACGCAAACTTATATAAGTAAGGTTAATTTATTTAATCACAGAACCGAATCGATCAATTCATGAAATTATGGCCGCAGTGCCAAATCGTGGTAAAATTAAGAATTATATGCGATTCATTTAGTAGAAAGGAGAAGGAAGGAGATTGCGGCGTACAATAGCAAAACCAGAGGAAGTTGAAGTGAGTGGTGCAGGATAATCGCCGCCATGGGACGGAAGCATCTTCCCTCTCTAGACTCATCCAATTCTCTCCTCCTATCCAAGTCAAACACAAAACTCACAAGCAGGCCCTACATCAATTTGGATATTTGTACAAACTTTAGCCACCATTTGTGAAATTAACTCCAAAATCTTCCATATTGTATTCATTTTCCAAATACCCGTTAACCCCATGGCAACTACAATGTAAATTTCCAACTAATGGATAAAACTGTCCTATAAGTACAACCAATTTGTGCAGAGTACTAATAAATGGTCACAGACTCACTCACAGAGACTTGCACTCGAACAACGGCGGCGAACCCTACACCCAAACAAAAAACGCAGTCAAACACCTTCAAAAAAACGCGCAATCCTATTACTGAGAGATTTTGAATTGATTTTGGATTAAAATCATGTCATCAATTTGTGTTCCAACGGGCCTCGCTATCTCCAAGCTTTGCAATTCACCGGACGCTACCGATTCGCTGCATCATTGCACAAGCAGCAATGCCTTTTTTCAATTTAAAATCTTTGCAGAGCATAAACCTTCGAATCACCTGTCCTTTAAGAACGGCAATCAAAAACTCTTCCGAGTCAAATGCAGCAAATCAGAATCCGTGGTCAAAACGATTTCGTTGTCAGAAGGTTCTGAGGATCCGAAAGTTGATGGGAATGGGGACGGCGGGAATGATCTGGTTCCGCCAGGCGGCGGCGGAGGCAGCGGCGGTGGTGGAGAAGAGGGTGATGGTGATGAAGAGGAGTTTGGGCCCATAATGAAGTACGAGGATGTTGTAAAGGAGGCGGAAGTTCGAGGTGCGAGTCTGCCACCGGATATGCTTGAAGCTGCAAAAACCACGGGGCTTCGGGAGCTGATTCTTGCTCGTTATTTAGATTTGCAGGTGAAAATGCATGTCAATTAGTTTAGCACTAAGTATGTATCATTAAACTGAAAACAGAAACATTAATTTATTTTAGGTGAATTGTAATCCTGCAGTTTCAATTGTTGGTCGTTAATGGAAAACTGAGAGAGCATAAGCATATACTAATTTTTGGTGCATGTTAATGTTTATAAATAAAAAATTATTACGTGTATGCAAATATTGTTAGTATATATGTGATCGTGAATCTTCATATTGGTTATAATGTTACTTTGATTAATATTGCAGGGTTCTGTTGGGCCATTAGGATTTCTTATGAGACATTGCTCGATGCTTAGGAATCGCATGCTGGCAGATCCGTCATTTTTGTTTAAAGTTGGAACAGAGGTTTGTTTGAGTTTTTGTATTGTGTATATGGTTTAGTGTATATAGTTTAAATCTTTAATCAGACTTCGTCACTTTCTGATACTGAAAATGTCAGACACTAACATTATCTAATTTCTACTTTAGGGTCATTGAATTTTAAGAAATGATGTCATGCTTGATAAGTTTTTTTTTCCCTGATTGTGATTGTCTTATGGAAGATAATAGTTTCTTATTATAGCAAACAATTACTTTTGACGGGCTCTGTTAACAAAAGACACTTTTGGTTATATGGTGCATTAAATTTACCGCTTATAAGGTTATAATGACTTCTACAAAGTTAAGTTGACCTCTGAACTTTAAGCAAAGCTATAAAAACACAAAATTGTTCTTCCAACCAGGCTTATTCTAAATCCACCTTGCTTAAACATAAAATCATCAGTCCCTACCCCCCACCACACCACACTGCTTCCACTCTGCCCCAACCTAGCCCTCTCTCTATCACCCTTTCAACTTCACATGCTCCCATTCACCTCACCATTAGTGCTATCTTACCTCCTACCATGTGGTCCAGTTGCCTCCATCTATATCTCTTTCCTTCCTAATTCTATTTGCGACAATTCTCCGACACCTCACCACCAAGTTTTCTTCCTCATGCACCTTGAATTTCTTGCCCCCTCACATGCACTAATAGAACTAGGAAATTTTACAGTGATCTGTAGTGTCAACTTCCTCTCTCTTGTTGTGTCTAAAAATATGTCTCTCTCTGAATAGAACTGACTTCCTAACTCTCTTATCCTTTTCTAAATTCCTTATTCTCATCTCAACAAACATGTGTAATTTTCTACTGGAAAATGACACTGTGATTTGGCAAGAACTTGGATCCTTTGTTCCTTTTCTATTCTTTCCATTCTGTAGAGAAATCTAAGGTATCTTAGACTCTCCACAATGGGGGAAAGCTCTTTGAAGTCATCCACACTTTTGTTCATAGTAGTGTTTGCTTGAAGTGTTTATTTGGAATAATTATTTACACGCAACCTGTTGCATATAATTTTTCCGTCGACTGTTTGGTGGATGTTTGACTATTGGTTTGGTTGTGTTCCAGGTGGTAATTGATTCTTGTTGTGCAACATTTGCAGAAGTTAAGCAAAGGGGGAAGGATTTCTGGGCCGAGTTTGAATTGTATGCTGCTGATCTTTTGGTTGGCATTGTTGTTGACATTGCTTTGGTTGGCATGTTAGCACCTTATGCTCGTATAGGCAAGCGGTCAGTTTCCAGTGGTTTCCTTGGGCGTGTGCAGCATGTTTGTGGAGCTCTTCCCAGCAGGTGAGTCATGCATTTCTAGGGCATAGATCTCAACTAGCTCTTGGAGTCCTCTAGATATATTCTGCACTAAGTACTCTTCTTGTTGCAACTTGTTTTCTCTTAACCCTTTGCTTGATGGTACTGAAAGCTAAGTTATCGGTTAAGTAGAATTGTTGTCTGATATCATTAGAATGAACAGTGGTTGGAAGTTGGAATTACATTTTTCTTAGTTTTAATTGTACTTCTGCATGTTAAGAGCCTTCCCTGCGGAATTCTATTTGTATATAATTGAACTTAGACATCTGGTTGCATTGATATGGGGATAGTAATTTGACTGTACAAAATGTAAAATGTAAAGAAAACAACTATATTATTCGTTGTAATAATCTTGATTAAAACTTCATTTCAAATTGCCTAATAAATCTAAATGATTTTCTGATCAAGCCTTGAACAGGTTGTCTCTAGCATCCAATTGAACTGTTAACCGCATATGTTTTGGAACCTTCATAGTTTTCCAATTTTCAAACGCCCTTTTTGAGATGCTGTTTCTGAGCCAATGGCAATGCAAATTTTTCTTGCCACAATCAATGATCAATGGATATGTGATTGCAAATATTTGTGGTCATATAGTGTTTTCGAAGCTGAGAGACCAGGAATCAAGTTTTCGTCACAGCAGCGGATCGCAACATACTTTTACAAGGTAATATCTGCTAAGGACTCATCCAATTATCTTTATGCTACCATGAATTACCTGAAGAAATGTCTTTGGTTTCTCATCTTCTATGCCCGGTCATACATGAAGCTTGACAGACACGTGTAGTTACATGGTTGTTGTTGTTGATTGCTGATGTGCCCATTTGGAATGTAGGGTGTATTGTATGGCTCAGTTGGATTCGGTTGTGGCCTTATTGGCCAAGGCATTGCAAATATGATCATGACGGCTAAACGGTAAAGAACAATATTTGATCTCTCATCGTTCCTCTCTCTTTCATCCATATATTGTGTGTTGTTAAGATCTGGATTGATGCATTGGAAATCAGTTAACTGCTCTTTACTAGTGAAATTGTTGGTAATCTAGACTATGCTACTGAAGTAGACGGCGTGTTGATTCAAGAAATTTAAATCTAAATACTTTTGCTTGCCCAAGATAAAATTGATCTTAATTTTTTTCTACTAATCTTCACACAGTCTCCTGGAGAGCTTGGAAGAATAGAGATCTTTGTTATTTGTCTCGTGTTCTGTTGTATATAATAAACTAAATGTATCATCTAAGGATATGTTCAATCACGTTATCTGTTATTCCACAAACTATCAATGATTTCTCGTATTGGCTGTTGTGAGCTGCTGTTACCCTCTGTGGTTAATGTACAGTCATCTGGGTAAATGATTGTTTTCTCCATCTGTTATCTATATGACTGTATCTTTCTACATGACAGGAGTTTAAAGAAGTCAGAAGAAGACATACCTGTTCCCCCATTGTTGAAAAGTGCTGCTCTCTGGGGTAAGTAATTTTTTACTTGAAATATTTACTTTATTCTTTTCTCTTTTTTTAAGTCTTGGGAAGTTATGTGTACAATAATAATTGCAACATCCATCTTGATGTATAACAGCCATAGAATGGTCGTTCTCTTGAGATCAATAGGATAACAAGTGTCAGGATAACTGACATTGAAGATTGATTTACCCAATTTTAGAGGTGTAAACAAAGAGGAACATAGTAGGGTGCAAGGGGAATATGATGGGTATGGGAGGTTAAAGATTCAAAGTTATTAAAGAGGCAGAAAATGAATAGTTCTGTGCTCTCCATTGATGCTTCAAGAACTGTGAAATTAAAGATGAAAGAAAAGAACAAACTTTTGCAATTGATATTTTATATTTGAATACCTGATTAACCTTCATTTTCAGCTGACATGAGAATTTATTTTCAGTAGTTTCTTGTTGCTTGTCATAGTTGGCCCTGTTTACATTATTCATCCCTTTTTCGGTTTTTTTTTTTTAAAATCTCAATCAGGTGTTTTTCTTGCGGTATCTTCGAACACTCGTTACCAGATTATTAATGGATTGGAGCGTCTTGTAGAAGCTTCCCCATTGGCAAAACAGATCCCACCTGTTGCCATGGCTTTCACAGTGGGTGTAAGGTTTGCCAACAATATATACGGTGGAATGCAGTTTGTAGATTGGGCGAAATGGAGTGGAGTTCAATAGTTGTTCTTGGCAGAGACTTTCATATTTTTTCACTTGGGCATAAACACTCATTCAGAAATCGAGAAAGAAACACCAAAGAGAAAATGGGAATGAAAGAAATGATGAGCAGCAGCTCTAGGAGAAGCTTTTATTTTCTTTATATTGTACTACTAGCTTGAGAGCTCAATTGGAGCTCATGTTTAAATTTATTTTTAGTGGGGGCGTTCGACCCATATAGAAAGACTCTTCTTTGGTGAGGTATTTTTGAGGAGGATAGTGAAGTTAATGCTCCAGTTTCGTTTTCTATTGAGCTTATGTTGGGACATGTTCACTATACTGTAATCCGTTACACTATGGTAATATTGTTCGGCAGGGATTTTTTAATATATAGTTTTGCTCTATTTTTGGTGGCATATAATCCCCGAAAGATGGTCATGCGTTTGTAGGTTAGCACAAGTGTTGTGTAGTAACTAAAACAAGAGGACTTAAAATGCACAAGAGCATCTCCGATGGTAGTGTAAAATTGAATATACAATTCCATAATCATTTTTACATGCTCATTTATATTTCAGTGGATCTAAATTCAAATTTTGTTCCAATGTAAAGATCCAAAAAATTTGTGTGCAAGTGAATTGGTAGCTTTTTATCTCTTATTGGTCTCACTTGTAGAGATCACAATTTAGATTTTTTAGAGCACCATTGTAGATGCTCTATTGATGTTATTACACGTTTTTCCAATATTCTGCAGGTTGTATTCTATATGATTTTGAAATGGCAGATGGTCCGGAAAAAACAGCTAGCTATTGATCCCACATGGGATTCATATTTTCGACAATTTGGAGCTATTGCTCAATTACTTGAAGTCAGTGTAGATTTTATAAAAATAGATGCTCAAAAAGTTTTTCTCACGTCTTTCTTTATAGAATCTGTTTGGGATAGTTTGTGCTTCTAATTTTTACTTCTTAAATTTGTCTACACAGGTTCAAAAGTAATTTTTTTAATCTCAAAAGAAGCTTTTCACTATTTAAAAGTCATAACAAACACATCTAAATGTAGATTAAAAGAAGCTTTCATCTATAATCTTTATTCATTACTCGAACAATTTGTTATCCTAGTTCTATCATATGGTTCAAAATTTTTCATTAATAAAAGATCTCATCCACTAGATTTTAGTATAAAAATTTAACATCATCTCCAATAGACTCTTTAAATATGATATGCTCTCTATTTGAAAGAATCAACCTATAAAATTATGCTCCAAGAGACCTTTAAATTAACATTTTAATTTAGATCAGAGAGTCAAACTCATTCTAATTTGGATAAGTGTTAGATATAAAGAGCTTGTTGAAATTCTTTAAAATTTTAACACTCCAAATTTATAGATACCCTCCAAAAGATAGAATATGCTCTTTAAAAATAGAGAATTCCTTGTAGATGCTCTTTTATTATACCTATAGATTAAAGCATTTGTAACGAATGATAAAAAAAATTGTTACGTGCTATGGATTTTAAATTCTTAACCAAGTCTTATCAACCACTTCTTAAATCTTATGATGGTCTTCTAAACTACACCTAAAATCAATCATATGGATGTTATCTCTATCACTTCCACGTAATTTCAAACTGAAATGACTGTAATAAGGATACTGATATCTCTATTGTACCTTACTTCATTGACAAATTAAAAATTGTGGAAAAAAATTATAGTTCAAGCTTCAAATTTAACCACACTCGATCCTTCTTATCGAACATTCCTTATCAAATATGTCACTAGTGATTTGCATTTCCTTTTTCTTTCGTCTCAAATTGGAGTGGCCTAGCATTGTTTCCCATGAAGATGTTGAGAAATTCACCCACAACACATGCTCATTCGTTCACTACAGGTAAATTAAAAATGAAAAAATTACAGTTTTTTCAATGAAAACTAAAAGAAATTCACGAGTTCCAAGAATTCATGACATAGTACCCAAAAATAAAATTTCAAGACGGAAGTATAGCAAACTCATCGGCACAATTTTTGTTATAACATCCACGTCAAAATCATGGACTGCCTAAACTAATGCTAATTATAACTGCCATAATTTTCTTAGACAAGCTCTAGTAGATATGTATACAAGTAACATGACCATGAGGAACCGAATTATTATAATTTTGATGCTTCACAAAGTTATACATTGGTTTCATGGAGCTATACATTTATATACCACGAGTTTAAAATATGAGATACACAATATGTACTTGTTTGATGAGTAGAATGTCGCATTTACCTGTATGGAAGCTCTGTAGATGACTCTGCATGAGTTCAACCGTTCAAGGGGCAACTTCAGATATGTTTTTTTCAACAAAAAAAAAAAACCATCTTCAACTATTCCAGCACGTCGTTCAATATTTCACATCACAAACGCCGTTCTACGCAAACTACAATAGCAAAAAAGGGATCCTCAATTTGTGTTTTAACAATTGCTTCCTCTGTGATTTACCAAATCCCATATCCAACTTTATGGAAGCGGGTTGTGAGAGAGAGGCAAACTTCTCTTATTACAACACTCAAAACAAAGAGAAACTTTTTCGATGTCTGGAATGACGGGAGGAAGATTGTGCCTGCTCGACTGATGCTCTGGGAGTTGGTGCTGTGCTCTCCACGACGTCTAGTTCTGCATCTGAAGACCTGGAAAGCAGCTTGCATCCAATCCTCCGAGTAACGAACCGAGGGGAACTAAGGTAACTATGTGACTTGGTCACCTTTTTCATTTCTTCCTTAATTTTAGTGAATTCTTGCTCTAGCTCTCCAACTCGAGTTCTCATCCTTTCCATGTTGACTTTTAGAACCTGGTTCTCACGAACAACTGTTACCCACCCATCTCGTTGGACAGTTTGACCAGTTATTTCATTTGGGGCAGTCATTGAAGCCGCGGGGGCACTTTCAGTATCCAAACCGTTCAGGCAGCCGGCTAAAGCCCTCCTCAACTGCATTTGTTCAAAGAACAGAACTTGAAGAACAACTCTAAGGGGTAACCTTCCATTTTGGGATGCATGAGCACAGGCATCAATAGAAAGCTTCTGAAAATCAATAATGTTGCAAAGCTGCTCCATCTCTTTCTCTGAGAGCCAGGGATGTGCCTGAATAATTTCATGAAAATTCATCAAAATCAAAATGCTAGAAGCTTTTTAGCATTTGTTGACACAAAGACTTCTATAATAATATGTAGAAATGAGATTATACCTTCTATTCATATTACAATCCATTAGAAAAAAATATTCTCTCTCTATAACATATAGAACGGTGCTATTTGACTCCTTAACAGGACAGAAATGCTATGTTCAAATTTTAAGTAAAAGATGATTCGAACCTTAAAGTATATATCCAGTGCTCGGTAGAGTCCATCATGCAATGATCTTGAAGATTCTGGCAAGGCTTCTGCCAATGCACGTATCTTTCCAGGCTTCAAGTTCACATCAGAAGCAACCTCCGCTATATAGTTATCAACCAATCTAGCAACTCTCTTCAACCGTCCAGATGGTGATGCTTCTAGGTCCAATGATGATGGAGAAATAGAAGTTGCATTTGGTTCAGAAGATACAAAATGATGAATCATCCTTTCAAAGCAATCAGTGTTATATAAAGTATCGGAATCTGAGTAACTAGGTATAAGTAGACTATCAAGGGTTGCAAGTTCTAGCTGCATCCCTATTCTCCTTTCCAAAGAGTCCTGGCATGTGTGGTTAACCCCCAATATCAATGCAACACGTAGAAGTCCCAACAGAAAACGACAAAAAGATTTACCCTTCTTTTCGGGCAGAAGTTTCACGACGCTTTCCAATAGAACTCTCTGGTCAACAGCAGCAGGCGTCATGCTAAAACTAGCAACCGATCTAGATAAGCCACTTTGTCCACCCTGCCTACGGCCCAAACCAGGAATATACTTTTTGCAATAATACATTATAGCTCCAGATAAATTTTCGGGTCGTATTCCTCTGGCTTCCATAGACTGAATTAGTCTTTCGAACAACTCAACGTTGAGATATGAGATGTCTTCGAACCACCAGTCGGATTCTATGCTATGGATTCTTGCACCGGTGTTTATTCCATTCCACAGGATGCTACCTCCTGGGCTCTGCAGACTACCATACATCATCATAGGCCATCCGAACAAAGTGATGTCAGTACAGACCATGACAGATAAAGCGTTCAGACATCTACCAACTATGTTAAGTTTTTCTGCTCTTGAAATAACTGGTTCACAACTTTGGAGAGCCAAAATGCAGTCCTTCCAGTTTTGTAGAACATGTTTGTGGAAGAAACTCTCTGACTTGGGCAACAAATTATCTTCTCCATAATCATCTGTCATCTCAAGGTAATCTGCAGCACAATACACCATTACCACGTTCCTAGGAGTCAACTCTACTCGACTACCATAACAGAATTTAACTATAGCCAAAAATGTATCAGATTGACCAGGGAATTCTTCAAGATTAACCACGATACTCTTCTTGTTGGTAATCTGTGTTTCTTCAACAATGTTTGCAATCCTTCCGCATCTAGATACAAGAGGAAACTGGAAAAGAAGCATTTTTATGAGGCAGTGAAGAAAAACACTTAATCCTGATTAAAAACAATGACCACAGCTACTGTGGTTTACAGGAAAATAAAGATGCAAAACTTGAAGATAGACACTGATAACCAATAAGAAAGGTACTCACATGCAGAAACAAGCAGGAAAATGGAGAAACTTCAGAGGCGAGAAAGGGACAACCATTAAAAAAAACTACGGGGTACTTATCGAAGTCCAGGTGGAAAATAGATAAAAACCAGAGCTACAAGTTATCAGAATGAGCTGGGATCCAAGAAAATCATTAAAACAGCACTAGATTAATTGGAAACACGTTTTACACAAAGATCATCTTCACTCAAATACAAATGGTGATTCTTATTCCCAGTTATCAGCATATTGTTACAAAAAGAAATTCCCAAAACTTACGATCCAAATTAAGGCCATAATTATAGGTATAAACTAAACAACATTATGCTACTTTTTGCAGTATATTATGATATAAAACTTCTTCAACAAGCATACGGAAATACGACTTAAAGGTAGATAGTCATAACAGTAATTACCTCATGTCAGACTAAAATATTTTCTTTATTCTTTCACATGACCATAGGCCGGAAATGAACAGAGACATGCTTTTCCTTAAGTGATCATGGTTTTAAATAACAAAAACAATAAAATTGCATTAATTAAACAAGGGGAACGATCTTCGGGACTTTTGCTACAAACAGCAATTTTAACTCCTAGTTCTCAACCTAACAGCTCAACTTTTTGTACCCAGTAGAGCTAGAGCCAAGAAGGAAGTCTCTAGCTTGGTTCAAATTTATACACGAACAAACAAAAAATTGAGTTTCAACTAGTGTAGTGGTAAAATAAATCGTTATTGAATATCTCTGATAAATAATTAGAAACATAATCCAAATGCATCACACAAAATAAATAAACAAAACAAATAAAATTGAATGAAATCATGCTGTTATTGTCTGAAACACGTCATAAACATCAAAGTGCTACCAATATGTAAGATAGAGATAAGTTAAACCGAGAAACAACATGTTTTTCAAAAGCGCTCCCAATATAAACCCCAAATTATAAGAATTAAACCACCTGAACAGCCAAAGTCAACCACATTCTGTTGACTTTATAAAATTGCATTAGAATCCTCAATTCCTTTAAATCATTCTTCTAAGAACATGAAACCTAGACTCCAAACTATAAAACTTTTCAAAGGAAAGACTCCTCCCTGCACTATGGTTCTTTGTATTCTTATAGTAGCATCTTGATGAAATCTGGAAACCCCGTTGATCAAATGCATGTCTACATCCCAGCATATCAGCAAGTATCCACTCTTAAGAACTATCGAAGAACACATCCAAAGACACATCATCTTTCTTCTTTAGGTGAGATTTTAAATGCACGAAAAGAAAAATTACCTTGTGAAGATGAAAGCTTATTCCATCCACCACCAGTGTGATATCACTTGGCAGACTTGAATTGCAGAACCTAAAAGGAAAAGCAAAATTTGAAGCCAGTTGGCCCAACATTCAACAATAAGATCATCTCAATACCAATTCAATTCCCCCCACTCCCCAAAGAACATCCAAGACTACCATAGTTTCACACTTCTCTTCCCATCAATGACGAGCTTTGTAGCCAACCGATCTAAAATTTCAAATTGATAAAGCCTATAAAATATCTGGATCTCTCCCGTGAAAGTCAAACACCCGAACCCACTCATTTTTTCAATCCGATCTCAGGAGATTTATAATATGATCCCCACCAAACTTCAAGTCCCCATGAAGCATTACCCTTGGCAAGTCGCATATGAACTGAAAAAGGACTCAAAGAGTTATTTTCGCCAGTAGAGAGTGCAATTTTCCCTCGTCCCAGAACCGTTACTGTCCGTCGCATTGAACTAAAAAACATCACTCAAGCACACGTTAATATGAAATTAGTTATCCTCCCTCTGGCAACTTTTGCTGAGAAATTGGATGTCAAAATTCCTAAACTTAAAACAACAGTGATTACGCGAGTTTATAAACTCCTAGGATAATAGAACACAAATTCATAGCATAATAGAACGGCACACACCTCTCTCGACTCTCTCCCTCTGCGTGGGCGGGCGTTCATGGATGATCACGAAATAAATAGAATTCTCAGAAATATACAACGGATTTTAACACAGAGAGGAAAATTACCATTCATTTCCTTCGAGATAAAATCCAGTAATTTTGCCAGCAGGGGCCATCACCAGCCCAACCTTTCAATCCTCGATAGCCCTCCTCCTTTCTGAAAAATACTCACTTCAGTTCTTTCAAAGCAAATAATCGATTCAATTGAAATCTGGTTCTCTCTAATAAATGCCCAGCTGAATTCAAATTCCCTCTCTTTTTTCTCTCGCTCAAAATAAAAAATCACCCACTGCAATTCAATTGATTACTTACTACAGAACCCTGATATTATGATGCCCACGGCTCAGCACTTCATTAATTATTATTTTAGTAAGCAAACAAATTTCCTCACAAATGGAAGCCCACCAACTCTATCAACCACAGATACCCAGTTTCCCACAAAATAAAAAAGAAAAAATAAACTGAGTTTGCCGAGTCAACCTCGGCAACAGGAAAAAACAGCAATCATGACCCATAAAGACTCTATCTTTACAACTTCGCATTATGCTTTTGTGTGTTAAGAACAAGGAAAACAATCACTATTCTTAGCAATACGGCAACAGTATGGACCATACTTAATTTAATACACTACACATGTCTTATTATTTCATTATACGTGCAAATATAAGAATATAAAAAGTACCCTGTTTCTTATTGAAAAACAAAGGCGGTAATTCGTGCAAAGATTCGAGTTTTCACTCATAAGACATTTGTGTTTAACAATTCATTATGGGTCTGACCCATTTCATGATTATAACATCACACTGGAATACGTGTCTTCAAATTGTGTGTAGTGATTGAACAGTGAGAAGGAAATATATGCCGGCCGAGGCAAGACGGAGACAAGAAGACATGACTAATCATTAAGTGGGAGGTTATCTGATATTCGGATCCCAGATGCCTATTTTTACTGTGTTCCCAGTTCAGTCATTCTTTTTGTCGAACAGTTTGGCGGGGGAATCCAGGAGTGCGTAAATCAAGGGCAGTGAGGCTCTGTGTCTTGTGCTTTCTTTGTTCAAGTGCTACTTCAAATTGTGCTTTTTGAAGTCAGATTTTGCGACAATTTCGGATTACCGTCGCCTAACGAGACGTCTTCCAAGAGAAAATGACAGATGACCACACGTTGGACGTCACAACAGATTTGTGTCTAATAAAAAGAGTTTTGAGTGGCTAAGAGAATATTAGTAGAAAAAAATATGTAATTTCTAAGGTGGTGGACTATCAAAGTCGCTATTTTAATATTTATGATTCGAAAAATATATCGTTATCCTATTATTGACTTCGCAATAAGTTGCACGACTTTAGCAACAAATGTTTTTGTGCATCTCATTTATGTAGAATTCAAGTATTTAAAGTGATTCGGCATGACGTTTAGTCCAACATTTACTCTTTTTCTTGGATTGAGAAAGTAGGGATGAAAGAATTTTGTTATTTGTACAATCGAGGTTGATAACACCCTCATATGGGGGGATCCATGATTTTTTTATTCACCATGAGTCCCCTTCAATGTGAGAGGTTGTCAACCTTAATTGTACACATAGCATGACTCGGGTTGAAAGATCAAAGGGTAAGGTCAGACAAGTACAAAACATATATGAATTTAGTCACACTAATGGCCGAGCAAAAGTGGGAGTCCTCGCTTAATCAATAATTAATGATTGACATGTGCCTAACTTTTTTTAAATTAGTGGAAGTTTTTTTGTAGACTTCTATAAACTTTCATTTTAAAATTTTTATAATTCAAAAGGTTTTTTTAAAGAATTTCATTTAAAATAGAATTCACGTAGATTTAGTGCAATAATATGAAATTTTCACATATGAGATGATAGTTCTCACAATTTCTCTTCCCTTCCTCATATAATAAAAAATTATTTAAAAAAATGTAAGACCTTAATTAAATAAATAATAATCAAAATTATACATATACATGATTAAAAAAATTAACATTCAAATTATTTAAATTTAATTATAAAATTGTCATATAAAATTTTATAATTTAATGAAAAATAAACATTTTTCACAAAAAAAAAAAAAAAGGAAGAAGAAGATGAATACCACCGTGAATTTTGATATAAATTTTAAATTGAATACCACTTAACTTTTTAAATCTCAAAAAGTTATTAAAAGTCTCAATTGAATACACCTCTTTAAAAATATAAAAAGATGAAAGAGAAATATTTACGGACTGTCAAAGTTTTACATTAGTGAAAAAATTATTCCAAACCAGTGAATTTTTACCACACCGCCCAATTTCTACTCGCAAAAACTCACAAAAAGAACAAAATAAATTAGACATTACTGTCATTCCATTTGGCTTTCGATCTTCAAATTGATGCAGGGAGGAAAATGGAAATGTATTTTTCCGGTATTTATGTACCTTCCATGTATCCCATCTCAAGTGTGAATATCTTTGACTATGGAGATTTGTTGACCTCGTTTTCAGTTAGGGAGTCGTGAACAACAGATATCAGGTCCACTTGCGTGCACGTAAACAAATTCTAACACGTATGGGCAGGTTGCTAGTTGACAATACTCCGGATATAGACGTAGGATAAGCTTTATAACACAAGACGAATGTATTTGGGCACCAACAATATATTTTGGGGAATGATTGTATAATAATGATCAATGACAAACAACTTAAAAAATGGCAAAGTAATCCTAACTCTATCAAAGAAGGTGTATAATTAGCAAGAGAGAAGACAAATAGTAACTTTAAGTGTATTAGGTTTGACATATCATTCATTACAGGGGTCACATCAATCATTCGAATAAAATCTTTATGTAGAAGATCTCTTGGGAGAAGTGAATATGAAACATGCTTCTTTATGATTAGGAGGTTTCTGCTACGATAATGTGGGCTTCGACCACTTACACAATGTTTCGGTTTCAGGACTTGGGCCACTTACTTAGTGCTTCGGCTAATTACATAGTGCTTTCACTTCAAAACTTCAGCTACTTACATAGGGCTTCCGCTTCAGGGCTTTGACCATTTACATAATGCTTCTGGTTCAGGGCTTCGACCACTTATACAGTGCTTCCGCTTCAAGGCTTTTGCCACTTACTTATGCTTCAGCTTTAGGGCCTCTTGAGCCTCAATTTGAAGTGGGCTTTTCTTAAGCCTCGATTTTGAGACATGGGCTTCTTCTCGAGCCTCGATTTTGAGGCGTGGGCTTTTTCTTGAGCTTTGGTTTTGATGCATGGGCTTCTTCTCGAGCCTCGATTTTGAGGCATAACAATATTCGTGATTCAAAGTACATTTTTCAATATTCCATGGAGCTTATTTATCTATCTCTCTACTCCAATCTTCCAATATTATCTTCTTCATCTTCTCCTGTGCACGATTATACTGCAACTTTCCTCTACAGTGTTTCGTTTAATATTCAGCATCCAGATCCACGCCCTAGTTAGAGGTAAGGGGAGGAGTTTCTAACTCCAAACTATTGGTCTCAATAATTTCAAACAACCTAATTGTAGGTGTTAAGCTCCTCGTATAATTCAGTCCTCGTTTGATTCTCATTACATTATATTTCATTTTTCTCTCTTATTTTCAACCACATAATCTTCCATAAAATAATATTACAAGTAAATCAAAAAAAATTCCTTCTTTTTCAATCACTCATTTTTCAAAAAAACACTTTTATCATCATTTTCATTTCCAAAAAATTGGGGTCAAACGAGGGCTCAATATAATGTGCAATAAGAATAACATCCCACGTGCTTGACCTACATTTTTTAAGATTTATTTTTTTCTAAATTCATTTTCAACCACAGGTTTCATGAGATCTACAACTTTTAAATTATACATTGCATCAACTTTATCAAGATCTACTAAAAAATTATTTTTTTTATCAAAATGAAACATAAGCTCAATTTGGTTGGTTAGTTACCATGGACCAATTTCAAATAGGTAAATAAAAAAAATAAAAAAAGACCTGGTTGTGTAACTTTCCGAGAATTAAAATGCAATTTTCAAGGGCGAAAAAATCATTAGAAAATAATCGGAATCGTGTCTATAAAAACTCAAAATAAGAATTCATAAAGAAATAACGATTTATCAAGATACACATGTTCAACATTTTGCAAAATAATTAAATATTTGCTTTTGCTAAGAATAAATGGTAAAATATTCAATACAAGTCCCTCATAAGTCCACTTCTAATCTATCGAGTATAAAAATTGTGATTGAAATTTAGACAGAAATCCGTAAATATCCAACTTTTGCAATGGTCGAAAAAGCTTTTATTTTCAGAAAATAATTCTATGCAAATGTGAATATACAAGAAAAGCAAGAAATCTAATGCTCCTTCAAGTCATCGAGTCTTAAAATCATATTAGATATAGTGTACTCGTACTCTAGTTTATATTTCCATCATGACCCTACTTGCCCAATTCGCCAATTCTTTCCATACAGAGAACACGCACCAAAACAAAGTAGAAATGGAGAATTTAGAGAAGCAAAATAAAAGAACAAGATAAAGAAAGATCCCTCGCAGCCAAGTCTAATTTCTTATTGTGCCAAGAGTCGATTCCACGATTTGAAGATTGAATTCTCTCCAAACCTTTGATTCGAACCAAGTTCTGGCAAAGTTTTAAAATTAAACTCTCAACGTAATTACAGGACGAACACTAGAGCAGTTTACAATTCTCCCTGGAATTAACAGAAATCAAAACTTTATAGCTCGACTATTATCAACGGAAGAAATAGAGAAATTGCATGCTAACATACAGGGTAAAATACACAATCTTTTCTTAATCAAAGCTCTAAACATGCTTCCACTGTTTATTGTTATTCGTTAAATTTATTTTTCTAAATTAGTGTTTGATATACTTGTTAGTTGTTAGTACATGTCTATACGGACATCTTAATTTCGATTTTATCCTTCTAAATAAATCATAAATAATAAAGTATCAATCTTTACTTCAATTATCAAAAATAATTTTAAAGGGTTGAAGAGCTTATACAGTAGATAAAAAAATCATCAACCAGAGACATATTACTGTTAGAAAATGAGCATTTAAATAAAGTAGAAGAAAAACTCTCACAAGCTGCTTGAAGTAATACAACAAACTATACCGTTTGAAATGAATAATAAATAATACAACAAGCTCACTTAAAGGTGAACTAAAAAATGAAGGCACTAACAACAAAATCCCGAAGGAACAACGCCAACTTCTTGTACGACACCCAGGATGATACCGTTTCAGCAAAAAAGTGAAGTGGCACATTACGACAAACTATAATGCAGTATTAGACTTCAGGATACCTGAAACTGCGAGCTTAGGTTTGTGACTGGAAAGACAAAGAATGTTGTGTCTATGAGAAGAAACCATAGTGATATACTAAGAGATCCTCTCAGAGGACTGAGAGACATGAAAATGGAAGATGTTCAGATATTATACTTTTCTCTTAACTTGCAACTGGCTTAGAAATGGACTTCTTGATAGCTTCAGCATATGTCCTGTGTTGGTATGTAAGAGTGGATTCAAGCAGATCCCAAATTGATGTCTTTGGATTCCATCCTAACAACCAGACAATTAAATCTTACCGTAAGAAATATAGCCAAAACTCAAGTAACGGTCCAACTAAACAGATTATTACCAAGTTGTCTGTTAATTATGGTCATGTCTGGAATTCTCTTGTCACTGTCATCATATCCTTCACCGTAAAATTCTTTAGAGCTTACGTCAATGGTAGGTGTATCTAGTGGAGGCTCTGCACTAACCTTTGAGTAAACCTGCAAGTATGTAACCAGAAAGAAAGGTTGAGAAATTTATTAACAGGTGAATGGTAACAGTTCAAAGAATTAGTTATAGTATTACCTGAGTCATCATTTCGGCAAGCTGCCTAACTGTAACTTCGTTGTTAGGGTTGCCAACATTGAATATGTGACCATTGGCCCGATCTGGATTTTCCTGTGTAAAACCACACGATTCCACTTAGCTACTACCACAACGGTTCAACATCAAGAAGTAGTATGAGAAAATGAAATTAACATACAATCATCAAAAGAACAGCTTCAATGGCATCCTTGATATAAACAAAGGTTCTTTGAGATTGGCCACCATCCACAAGCTTGAGTGGTTCATGCCTTAGAAGATTCTGAACAGAGAGAAGAAAACAACATTAGGAAACAAGACATAGTCCAAATAATTGGACATGGTATTCGATCTGCACAAGAAAAATAATATTACATTGCTAAAGCATGCTAGAACTCTTGGAACGCCCTCACTGGGACCATCAATTCCAGGTATGAAATCCATTCTGGGACCAATCCAGTTGAAGGGTCTCACAATTGTAAATTCAAGACCATTCTCAGCACTCTCAGCTGTAGAACAAGGAAAATGAGAAATATTTAATGCAAATTTCAATAAGAAGACATAAAGTAATATAAATTTAATTCCCTCACCGTAGATCAACCTTTCAATCAACTGCTTTGCACATGCATAGGACCACCTCTGCTTTTCAATTGGACCAAAAATGCAAGGGGAAGCATCTTCTTTAAGAACAAAGTAATCAGGATCCTGATACAAGATGACAAATGATGATTCATAAGATTTTCACCAAGCAAAATATATATCACACCAAGGAGAACAAACTGAAACTTCAGAGATCTCCTTGGCAGATAACTGCAACAAAGAACTGTTAAGGCATGGAATAGTGCAGTAAAATGCTCCAGATAAAAAGCAAGTATCGTCAAAACACAAGCAAAGAAATTTACTATGAGACTCGTGGACAATACTAATTAATTATGAAGGCTAAAAGCCTAAAACTACATATGGTGTCTTTCTGTGTGCTGAGGAGAGACTTGGAGTCTAACATTGAAGATTCTTATGTGAAGGGTTAGTCCAAATGTTTCGTGAATTCAATTGTTACATACATTGACTTATTTTTCAAGATTCCAACAGAAAATCTCTAATTACTCAAGAATATTGGGAATCTTGTCAAGCCGTATTTCCAGATATGAATAACATTCTTAAATGGACCATGCTAATTGTACATGATCATTTACCCGTTTGTTTACTCGGTCTTACTCGTCCCTCTCACATTGGGAGCGGGTGGGACACATTTGTCGGAAGTGGGTCCCAACCCATGTGAGAGCACTGGTGGGGTCGGGTAACCCAACAGGTAAGCTGAAAGGTACAAATGACTTTACTCTTCTCAAATGGGATAATATAAAAAAAGACAATCCATGTAAATCATATAACCCTATGTTCAAATAATATTTCAAATCCCAGTAAACGGATAATAAATTAATAAAGCAAGATCTACAGGCATTGCAATGATGATTCGATCAACACTGATCCTCCAAGATCATGCATCCTCTAACATGGAAGTTAAGACATTTAGAAGAAACTAGTATGATTTAACCATGACATGAAGAGTCAATATCAACTTAAAATTTCCACTTGCACATTATCTTGCAAACGGAATAAAAAAGTATTCGATCGTATGCAACAAAGCATGCAATAATAGAGGCAATAATCAAGTAAGCTTTCTCACTCTCTGGCTCACACTAGGAAAAGCAGTGCATTACTCCAGTTCTACCTAAAGCTTTACCGCAGTGAAGCAGCACTGAAATAAGTTGCACATTTCCCAAGGATTCTTCTTCACTTTAATGTAGGCCACCCAGATTGTTATTCTTTTTCTTTTTCCCTTCCAGACTGGAGCTAACTCTCCTCTAAAACCAAATCAAGCCCTCAGATACATGGATGGAGGCACCAATAAGCATCCACCAATATAAAACTAAAAGCACCAAGACAGCACGATGTATGATCTTACAATCAAGGAGTTTATTGCCGTAAATAATATTTCAATCAGCAATTTCCCATGGTTTGATTTGCAAACCCTACTTGATAGTATCCATCAACGGGTTATAAGCTCAAATAATATTGCAATCAGTAATTTCCCACGGTTTGATTCGTAAACCCTATCTGTATGACCGTTATCAACAGATATAAAGGTATGGCACAATTTATTTGAATAATGGAGTAAAATTGCCCACACAAGTCATGGTTTGCCCATTTTTTCAGAGAGTTTCCTTAATAAGCAAGTCGATTAACCTTTTATTTTCATGAAGGGAAGAATTTGGGTTTACTATTACATATTTATGTTCCAAGTATAATCAATCGCCTAAGGTCTAAATATAATCAATCGCCTGAGGATCCAAGGAGGCAACCTGATGCAGAATTTGAAAGGAAGAGGGAGAAAAGAAAAGAGAGAAGGGGACGGAAAAAGAGAGAAGACTTGGGAGGAAAAATTCAATATTTCTGTAAGTTGTAATTAATAATAATGTTGTGTCCAAACTGAAAATTCTAGGTTCCCTTTTACAGAGTTAAGAACTTAAATCTAAGGAAAACTTCTAAAATATACTAATCAAACTATCAAAGTCCTAGTTAGAGCATGTTTAAGTTGGATTATCTAAAAGATAAGCTCCAATAGTGTGGCTTATGCTGGCTTATTTTGTAGGTAGGTCCACACATTTAGAGCTAAGATAAGCAGTCCCAAAAACGCTCTTGGTCAAAACAACTCAAACCTAGTTTAAATCAACTTCTGTTTTTAATCTTGTTTATCCTATAATAGACTTTTAGTTTTGGATCACAAACTCTGTCACACAAGAATAAAAGTTCCGCCATGAAATGCGCTTTGCAGAACCTATTGACTAATACTTTTTGCATTGTGCAACAAAAATTAATACTAACTTTTGTCAATATTGTACAGTGGTGTGTAACTTGAACGATAACAAAACTCAGTTACAGGATGGAGATTTGGTTTACAATATAACAAATTAGTGATAGTCCCTACTAGAATCCCAGACTATTAATTTAAAGGAAGTCGTAGATGACTAACACGAAATTGTTGGGCAACGGACAAATAGGAACAACTGCAAACCAACAGAAGGCAGAATACATGATGCAAAGCACCTCCAGCGTCTCAATAACACCCTCCAATCAAATGTGCTACCGTTGTTGCAAGAAATTTTGAAGGAGAATAAAAACAGAGAAGAAAGTAATTCCATAATCAAGTTGTGCTCTCCACAACTTCCTTCTCTTTGTTTGTCATTTTGCTCCCATCTATTTTATGGCCGTACTATATTTTCAGTAAAATCTAAGTCATATTTCACTCTAGAAGTCTAGTCCTTGAAATTTAGTTTAAATATGAAGTACAGGGTTAGTTTAATCAAACAATAATTATTTATTTGTTTTGATAACTATAACTTAAAAAAAAAAAAAAAAGTCACCAGTAACATATGAACATGCCCTGCTCCTCCAATGCTTATCTACCAATATGATGCAAAGAATCTTCAAATTACAAAGCTTTATCCACTGAAAACATGCATATTACTTTTGTTTTAAACTTTATTGCAGAAAAATAAGTAGATAGGTGCAATCAAAACTGCCTGAAGTATAAGCGGAGTTTCAATTAATCCTCGCTTATGAAATGTTTGAATGTTTTATTTTAAATACTGTGAATGGTGCATACGAGTTATTAGTTCAATTAAGGTCCCGATGCACTAGTATTTGAAAAAGATCGGTTTTGACATTTACATGACAAGGACTTATTTTCTTGCCAAGAGCAAAAGGGATTATACTCCACTGTAGGGAAAATTCTTGGTTCTGAAAAGGTCACAACTCCACAAGAGCAGTTGGACTCTTACCAGCCAAAGATTTTAATTCATGGGGACAAAAGGTAGGAAATTCACCAATAGCCAATCACAATTGCTTTGAACATTGCAATGAAATTATGGATCAAACAATCAGTTCAGAGACCACTCACTAAGAGATCATTTACAATAGATCCTATATTTTGTGGTACGTCAATTTTCCTGTCCCAACAATCTCGATATAGAATATGGGAATAAAGATTTCTTATATGTATTTAAATAATTTTTTTTCTAAAGGAGAGGCATGGACTTTTAACTCCAGAAATGCCAAAGGCTTACCTGCCGCAATGGGCTGTCTTTGGGTAAAAAGCAACCAATGGTTTTCCCATAAACTTCACAAGTAGAGAAGTGTATGAGACGTTTGCTGTTTTCAGAACAGTACTTGACCTAAATCCAGAAAAAGCAATCGCATTACAAACCAACTTCACTTAGGCTAGAAAGTAAAGCTAATTGAATCTTTCAAATGAACAACAAATGTGACAGGAGGCACTTACCACGGGAAGAGCATCGATGAAGTTGCTGTAAATTGTGTCAAGGGGACGCGTGTTGTAATCAGCCGGAGTGCAAATTGCAGCAAGATTGATTGTCTACATTGCAAGAAATAATACACAACTCAATCCAAGTCAAATTCAGTGTATTATAAACAATCCATGTATAATATTGAACAAATACAGTACTTTCACAGCTGTAAATGAATATAAAAATCCACCGCAGCACATCTCAATAAATCAATATACAGTGATACTCTCCGACATGATAACACATAAATTCAGATGAGCGTAGATTCCAAAAATCCAGCATAGATCCAGATAAACTTGGAATTCAGAATTAAAACCAGTACGAGACCATACTAAACATCAATCACAGAAACTAAAATTAAGCATTTTCCTAGAATAGCTCAACACCACACAAAAAAAAAAAAACTGAAAATCGAAATTTCCAAAGCAATCGCAATGCGAATAAATAATAAGTTCTCAAAAGGAAAAAAAAAATCTCAGATAATCAAATACTCAGATCCGACGACCACAACAAAAAGCCAAAATGCCACGCAAATAAATCAAAGAGGTGAAGAAATGACAAGGAATCAAAGAACGTTACGAGATCCGCCATCTTAATGAGGCCTTCGAGTCGTGGGTCGTTCTTGATGTTGAGTCGGTGGAACTGGATGCGATCGGCCCAAGGTGGTGAGCCCGAGCCCGAATGCTCCAACAGGTGCTTGATCTTGTCACTGTAGACATCCACCGCCAGCACCTTGTGCGGCGTCTCCGTCATGAGCTTCTCACAGAGGTGCGAGCCAATGAAACCCCCGGCGCCAATCATGCATATCGTAATTGGCTTAATTGGATTACCGTCCAGATCTACTCTCCCGGTCGCCATTTTCCGATTTGATATTAATTTCTAACTTCGCCGCTTCTCTGCTGAGAATAATAGATGTAGAATTGAATGTGAGCGCGTAATCGACTGGAGAACAGGGGAATTGAGTTAATATATTTATAGCTCGAAAAAGGAGGGAGGGCTTCTCGGAATCAGTGGCTCTACTGCATTTATTTTGAGGCGTTGTATCTCACCCGCTAACATTCGAAGTTGTGTACTACTAGCTCTTGTTTATTTCAAGAATAGTATTGTAGTACTACATGTGCAATTTCCGTGTACACAATCTTTGATGCCTCTCATATGAGCTGGCCGCATATGATTTATTGAATAATTATATTTATACACTCAAAAATTATGTACCCTCTCTCACATGCACTCGAAACCTGTATGAATAAAAAAATTTCAAAATGTGGTTTCCACCTTGAGACCATAAGGGATTACGTAAAAAAATTCGATACATGTAACATAATTTTTAATTTATTATGCATGGACCTTCCTCTATATGATGGGGTATATCTATTACGTATTTCGAAAGTGTATAAATAGACTAATTCTTATTTCAATTAAGAACAACTTATGCCTTATTTGATTCCCATTTTAAAGTAAAGAATGCATTTTGAATAGTTGATTGATGGTGAATGTGTGGTTAAAAATTAAGGAAAATTTTTGAGTTTGCGTGTAATATTATTTTATTGAAAAATGTGTGATTAAAAAAAAGAGGAAAAAATAAATTTTGAGAAAAATGGGAATCAAACAGTGACTTAAAAGAATATCTGTAATAGAAAGTAATTGGATTGAACGCTACCTTGATTTTTTGTTCATGATTTTAGCATATATAACCAATGTAGTGTTAGTGATTGGTCCTTCATAGATTGACGTTGATGAATTGTGTGTGCGTGTTGATTTTTAAGGATCCTTATTAAGAATTAAAATAATCCTTACTAAGAATTAAGATGTGTCTATTTGACCTAATTGGCTCGCATTCAATTAGAATCGTAGAGACTCATTATTGTACAAGAAGAACTCTATTTGTCATAGTATTATCGATGATATGCCTTAAACATGCTCTTAACTATGTATGAGATTTACAGCTTAGTCATCTACAATTGTCCGACTCCCTCTATTGCCTCTCCCCTCCATTATCTCACCTTCATCTAATCTAGCTAGCTTGTCCTATTTTCACATTGTCTAAAACTCATTTTTTTCCCGGTCATTTTTCAATCACATTTTCTCAATTAATATAATTTTGCATGTGGAACCATAATTTTTTTTCTATTTTTAATTACACGTTTTTTAAAAAATTAATTTTACAAAATGTATTCTTCAAAAATCTAAGTCAAACATGTCATAAATTTTGTTATAGGTTGCTTTCGGCGCTTGGGATTTCTTGTGGTGTTCTATATGTATGACTTTGCTCAAATTAACCGCGTCATGTGAGTGGGGCTATGAGCTGTCTATATGTATTTCGTTTTCACGTAAGTCTCATTTTTTGTGCCAACTTAAGTGCATCATACTGCTCATCTTCTCACGCCCCCTTCCCAAATCCAGTTCTCGTGGGGAATAAGAATGCAGAAATTGCAGTCCAAGTTCTCTATCTATTGGTATTAGTCTGTTTGTCTTCCTTTTGAGTTTTTGAGGGAAAATAATTTTCGAATGGCGACTTTTTAAAGAATGTGTAGTTGAAAATAAGTACAGAAAAAAAAGGGTTTTGATGCTACTAAAACTTTTGGTCTATGTATATGTTATCTTAGTTGATTATCCTCTCACTAATGTCATGTAACTGCGGATGTGAATCTTGTCGTGGTCAAGCAGAGTGAGAGAGGCTTCTTGATTCGGCGAAAGAAATGGAAGATTTAATTGCCGTTAACCCTTCTCTTTTTCCATCTATTTTTCAATCTACAAAATGAATTTTAAATGATTTGTGCTAAATAAAGCAATGCCAGCCATCTTTTCTGCTAATCCAAAGATGACTTTCATCGTGCCATTGATTTAAGTTTGTCTGCTCAATTTATATTCTCGTATCACGATATGAGGAAAAAAAATCTTTTAAGTTGTTTTTTTACAACTTCTGTTAAGGTTCATAAAATCATTTCTAACTCTTTACTATCAGAGCAATGTCCTTACATAATTTTCTACTTAAAGTGAGGAAAAATTGAGTAAGCAGATACATTTGAGAAAACATTTTCTCGTCTTGAAAAATTATAGTATGTCTTAATCTTCTGTTAATTCCTTTCTGCTCAAATCTGTTCCGTACTTCGCAATGGCAATGGATCAAATACCAGGCTCAGATTATTCCAGTGTTTGACGATGCCATTCCTATGGAAACTGAACATCAAGATTCGTAGAACCTCACTGTCTGTTTTTTTACAACTTCTGTTAAGGTTCATAAAATCCTGCTGGCTGCCGGTATATTTGGCATGAACTTGAAGTCCTACCTTGAAGAGCCTGTGGTATGCCCTTGATTTATGCCTAAGTTTTTCTTCCTGATATTTGCTTTCTTATCTTATTAATTTCATCACTTTGGCTCTGTAGTTCGCATTTTGGACAACTGCAGGAAATTAATTTCATCACTTTGGCTCTGCAGTTCGCATTTTGGACAACAACTGCAGGAATTATTGTTGATGCGGTTGTTGGATTTTTCATATTGAATTCTTAACTCAGGAAAAGGGTAATACTATGAACACGAGAGAACAAGTTACACCCCCTACTTCATCATGTTACAGTACAGAATTTTCATGCTACTGTGAAATATAACAGGTACCAGTGTCGTTTTTATAGGAACCAAGGAGACATAAAACAAGGAGAAATGGAGGGAGAAATCATCTTATTTTTATAGTAAACTCAAATCGTTTGCAATGTTGTTACAAGTTCTGTAAACCTTTCGTGTTGCAGAAATTCAATTGTGCTGGAATTTTACATGAAAGCACCAAAATAATGTCCTCGTACCTGTCACTCTGCTAAGGATTTGGCATATTATACTTCTGGGAAGCAACATCAAGTTTCTCAAATTACACTGTTATAAAGTTCTTTTACAAAGCACCAATAAACAATTGGAGGTTCAACAAATCATAACCGGCAAAATCTGAAACATATGCCCCAAGAACAGAAAATAAACGTTGTACAGAGAAATACATCAATGCATTCTATTGAGAACGAGAAGTGACATACATTCTTCCAGTTCTCCATTCTCCTAAGCACTTTTAGTAAAGAATTGGAAAGAAGCAATTCCTTGAACGTAAAAGGGGGAATAGAAATAAGTGAGAATGACGGAATTTTTTTGAAGAGGAAAAGGGTCAGACACATTTGAAGACAACACAAGATTGACTATGACTGTTTTGGAGCGTTTACAATAGGCTGAGAATCTTTAATTGGTTTTGGTGCTCCATCAATAGCAATGTTTCCTACTCCAACCTCCACAGCCTCCCTCTCACCCTTTTCCTCATCTGCACAACCGTTTTCCATTGCATGGAGTTGAGGGATAGAAGGGGTGAGTCTCTTAGGGCCTGCACTGATCCATGGATGATTAAGACATTGTGCTGCTGTTGGCCTTTTCTCTGGCACAAAATCGAGTATCTGCACCAGAAAATCTGCCATGTCATCCGCATCTTGCTCACAAAACTCATACTTCTCCCTAAGCACCTTATTCAGAGGCCAAAATTTTAATCGTCGAATATGTCTCAAATCTCCATATCTATTAAATAATTCTCGGGAATAGCGCCCACCTAAGGCAACCTGCAAAATGTTTGTGAAGCATGGGAAATTGGTGACTTTATATGGGGAAAGAATAAAAGGTAGGAAGCTTCAAAAAATTGATCTTGCCCACAGATTTCAAGGTGGGAAA
Source organism: Osmanthus fragrans (assembly GCA_019395295.1). Lineage (NCBI taxonomy): Eukaryota > Viridiplantae > Streptophyta > Magnoliopsida > Lamiales > Oleaceae > Osmanthus > Osmanthus fragrans. The sequence continues at coordinate 919,498 of JAEDXY010000106.1, read as the reverse complement.
CGGATCATTCTAATTTGATTCCTAACAAGCGGTGTAGAAATGTTCTAACCTTCCGCGGCATCATCCCAAGAAGCTCCATCATCAGGGCCAAATGATCCTTCAAAGAAAAGCACTAATAATAAATACCAATCAACATTACCAGAAACCAATATATGTAACTTTTAAGCATTTTAGCTTAATTCTATAAAAATTTGATCCACAGGGTGATAAAGACGAGGCCTTATGAAAATAGCCATTGGGAAGGAAAAGAAATGTAAAAGCACAAGCACAGTCTGAATATTTTCAGTAACTGAATAAGAAGCCATAATTGAATCAAAAACAAGCTGAAGGAAAATAAGGCAGATGCAAGCTTAATATCAAATAACAAATACAAAAAGATAGAATCCGTAAAGGATATTTCATCTCCATCAAAGCTCAAAACTAGCACATCAATCTATAAAATTTGACTTCAAATTGAGAGATGCGTGGATAGAACCACAAAAGTAACACGTGACTAGAAGACATGAGACTGCAAACGAAGAGAAAAAGAAGCAAACAAAAGAAGGTAACATAAATATGCAACTACCACATCCATATAACATCACCACGCATACGGTTGTTAATGGACCGAGCAGCTGCATCATGCTAGCATTGTGGTGAACTGAGCACGAGCTAGCTCGTTTAAAAAAAAAGTAGTCTCAGTTGCCCTACCAGCTTGCCCATGGGTGGGGCGAGCATCTTTTTTTTTTAATTCAAAAACTTTTTCCTCGGTTTCAGGAAGGCAATGAAGATGAAAATCTATAAACCTTAAACTTGGAAAAATTATTTTTGTTAATGGGTTAAATAAAAGAAATTTAAAGTTATTCTCCACCTTTTATATGGGCTTGGGACCAAAAAAATTGATTTGGAAACCTCTATATTTATAGATGAAAATGTTAAAAATAAAAAACAAAAAAATTGGACATTTGAATTTCAAAATTTGAAGAGACATCCCAACCGATGGGCTGCCTGATTTCGACATGATGGCACCTGCCAGGTACCATCATGAATGACTGCAAAATGCAGCCATAGTTGAGCTGCCAGCCAATGTGAGCTGACAGAAAAACTTGGCTCGGCTCGGCTCGGCTCGGCGGCAAGAGGGTGAGGACTCTCCCCATTTCCCACCCATAACCACACATAATAATTCGAACACACGAAACTTTGCAACGCAGTCTCTCGTAGCCAACCTAGCCCAGAATCTTCGTGAAGAAATGGTCATCATTGTCCCGTTGCCTGATTCACTTTCCAGAAACAGTTTATACACTGGTAGTGAGAAAGTTTTGGTGGGGGAAAAAAAACAAAAGAACAAAACTAAATCTCAAAGAGAGAGTATCAAGAGTGTCTAATAGCAAGGTAAAAGCATTACATGTGAAAATAAAAGATCTATACTGATAAAAAAGATAAAATTAAACAAAAAGAAGTTATGAAAGCAAGTACAACTTCAATAGCAGTGCGCCTTACAAAAAGCAAACAGCGTTTCATTATTCGCACTACGAACACATACATATCAAATGCAAAATTATTGTTTATACAAGTAGAAAATAGCGGTTAAACTATTCCCTACCAGGCAGCTCAGAGAATAGTTGTTAGCTTATTCATATCTACAGTAGATCACATACCTCATCTCTTTCATAGTTGTCACCACTGTGAGGATCAAAAAGAACGTCACCGGTGGCCAGCTCGAAGCAAATGCAAGCAAATGACCACATATCAGCTGATGTTGAGTACTTAGATCCTAGGATAACCTCTGGACACCTATACTGTCTTGTCTGAATATCACTTGTGAATTGTTTATACGTCCAACAAGCATTTCCAAAATCAACCAATTTGCAATTTAGGTCAACCTCAGCCAATAGCTTCTGCCTTGTCGAATGGCTGCCTCTCCTATTAAGTTTAGTTCCTTCACATGCATCCTTCACTCCATTCATATTGGTCTGTTCTTCAATGGATTTACAATTGGATTTATCATCACTATGAGGATCGTCGGGACTACTAACCTCATTATCTGGCTCAGCATCCTCAGAAGCTTCCTTCCCCACACACTTTTGGGCTGCTCGCTTAGCCTTTTTTCGGATTTTCTTTTTCTGGTTCTTGGTCAGGTCACCATTTGAGCTCTTTGCATCTTTAGAAGTCCCAGACTCGGACAAGATCTTGCTTTTACTGAATGGCTTAACAAGAGGTGCACCTGATTTTGTCGGATCTTTAGTTGGATCAATCATCGAAAGAAGCAAAATGTTCTCTGGTTTCAAGTCTGTATGTATGATTGATAGATGCCGGTGCAAATAATCCAATCCCACTAAAATATGGAAGCAAATATCTTTAACCATATGAAGAGGAATTCCTTTGTAGTCCGAATATTTAATTAGGGTCAAAAGATTGTCACCCAAGTATTCAAAAACCATACAAACATGCTGCCCATTTGGCCCTGAATGCTTAAAGTGATCCAAAAGCTTTACAACACATTTCTTATCTTCAGGGTCTCCCTCAGCAATCTGTTTTAATATAGTGATCTCGTCCATTGCAGCTTCAGTGTAATGCTGCGCACTCTTTTGAACTTTAAGAGCTACGTACCGCTATCATCAAATATGTAACCAAATAAGAAAAAAATAATATATTCCCAGCTAATTGACAATAAGCAGGTTGTCAACCTAAATACAAGTAATAACATGCATCTCTCTCTCTCTCTCTCTCTCTCTCTCTCTCTCTCTCTCTGTGTGTGTGTGCGCGTGCGTGTAAGGGTGTGCAAGTGTGCACATGATAGGGAGAGAAGTTGTTAGTCGTGCACAGTTCTGCATTTGCTCCATTCGTTTCCCCACAAACATTGGTGACACCATCACCTTTTCACTTGCTTGAATCCAATAATTTCTTTTTCTTTCACCTAAACTACAGAACATAATCACATCTATAGAATTTACAATCTTGTTTCATATCCATCAAAGTGCAAACTAACAAATACATTTTCATTCTTTATCTACAATCACAATAACAAACTAATCCTTGCTCTCAATAATTTGGCACCAGCTACCTGAATCCTTTTTTGTCACTCATCGCAACATTTTACAGGAACATGTATACATCCATCATACGAATCTTAGTAAAATAATATGCAAATGTTTCATACTCAAATCACTGTGGTGACTTTTGAAGATCGAGACACAGAACAACTTGCAGCCGTAACTAGAAGCTGCTGAAGAAGTTAACAGGGGTCTATTGAGTATACCTTCTCGGCCCCCTAAACATTTTTATCTAAAAAATACAGACGATGAGTACAACAAATTCTACCAATAAGAATCAACAATCAACTTCTACTCTTGATAAATGTATTTTTCTATTTCTCAGGCTAAAATCTATCATCACAAAATACCTTATAAATATTAGCAATACAACTATAAAAAGTAACAGAGAATGGATATGATACAATTAAACGGAGACAATTTTTACATGTATTTGAAAAAATATATATTATGAAAAAGAAGAAAAATAAATCAGTGAAATGTACCGAATTGAGTGTATCCCAAGCGAGCCAGACTGTGGAGAAATGACCCCAGCCAAGCTTACTTTGAACTACATATCGGCCGTGCCTAAATGTGTCACCGATTCCCACGGCGTGGTACCCCCCGCGCCTGTAGTCCTCCGTCCCCTCGTCTTCCGACGTGTAATCACTGGTCTCACTCTGATAATCGCCGTTCCTCTCTACCAACGCCGCCTCCTCCGCCATCGATCGATATAGTCAATACGAAAGATTTGAACCACTCAAATCGGATATTAAAACAATTTCAAAATGCGATCTGAGTGCGGGAGCGCGATAGCAGAACCGAAACCCTAGTTGTAGTTCAAATTGTGCGTGATCGTCATTCTCGAAAGGAGTGGGAGATTAGGGTTTTGAATTTATTTTAATTCGAGGGGAGAAGATGATAAGTAATTATAATTTTATAGTTTTGATTCAATTCTTTTCAAAATACATTTTTATCTTTTTTTTTTTTTACAAATAAATCAAAAACTTTTCCACATTTTTAAATCATAAATTCTTTGTCAATTTACTATTTAAAAATAGATTTTTTCATTAATGGGCTCAAAATGGGGCCTTGTTTTCACTTAGTGAGCGTGGGGCCTCTGGTTTTGAGAACTATAATTAGCCAGAATTGCTCTCATTTATGGTGGGCAAAATAAAACGTGTTTACAGCTGACCAACGTAGTATTCAAGCCTTCATTATTGAAAATTCAACAAAACAACAACTGTATTTATTTACTCTCAATTTTCACCGAAGTAATACGTCAAAAGGTTCATTGGTCAAATCTTCAAAACAATTATTTAAATAATCCACCAAATTATTTTACCAATTAATAGTAAATAGAAAATAAGTTAAAAATGTTGTCCGCTAAAAATTTAAGGGAACTCATCACAAATTAGAACAAAACAACACAAGTACCAATAAAATATAGCAAACAATTACCCTAAATGAGAAAATTTGAATAAACTGGCCTAGATATCTAGTTGAAATTTGAGATTATTATTAGTAGAAGGAAGGGAAATGTGTAAGTTTTAATTAAAATGTAGATTTAATTGTTTATTCAATTGTAATGGACGGTCGATAAATATGATTCAACTGCAGTTGTTCAATGTTTCACCAAGTTCGAGGATTTTGCATTTATAATTGTGAAGATTGATGGTATTTGATTTCATAATTAACTAATTAATTGGGATGAATACTTTTCTATTTAGGCATTGAATTTAATTGTGTTATGTTTAATATGGAGTTGCATAAATTTAAAAAAAAAAAAAAAAAAAATCATATTTTTTTTTAAACAGTTTGACAATTTGAAATGATTTGTAAAGATTGAAACTTAAACCAAACTACTTCAAAAAGGTATGGTTCAGTTCAAAACCAAACGTTGACAGATTCACGAGGACTCAAACCAAAAATTTCAAAAAAGTAATTTCTGTTTGATTTTACTATTTGACAATTTTGTTGTTTAACCCTGACTGTAGGCACATTCTATCTTACTTATCGTGAACAAAAGATCATTAATACACCACTTATTTTGTTGAATTGAAAAGGAAAAATAAAAGAAATTGTCGGTAATTAATATTTGTAAGAATAATCTTGTTAGCTTATCTTTTTAAATATTCTGGTTCATGTGAGGGGGGCCTATTGCACTCTTTTATAATCCATCGTTTCTAATTGTTCAATTTAATTTTTTTTTATTTAATAAAACACTAGCTTTATCAGTGGTAATCAAAATATATAACATAGTAAGCAATTCATTGTCGGCTTTCTAATGAAGTAATAATCATCCGTCGATCACATAATTATATATAAAATGTGAAAGCCTCACAATGACATAATTCATGATTATCTCACAAAGTATAAATGAACAATAAGAAAGAGGTTCGCTTCTTTTCACATAGGAAAATAACTAACCCGTATAACGTATAAAAGAAACAAGTGAAATTCATATTCTACATGAAATATACAAACGCGCCACGTAACAAAATCAAAATGAGAAATAACCACTTCCCACGGCAAGGTTATATATTATAAAATAACTTAATCCTAGTTTAACTTAAAAGTTAAAACCAAGCAAAATGAAATTAAAATGAATGGTGGCAGTTGCGGGTCTCTCGTTATCAAATAAATGAATAAATGACGAACAATTCTAAAATTTGTCTCGTATGTTGGGAATTAAACAAACGTGTATAGTGAAAAAAAAAATAGAAGAGGAAATTATGCTACCCACCTTGATTACCTTTTAAGTTCAACAATTGCGGTTTCTAAACTCAAATCATTTTGAAGATCTAATCTTACATAATTGAACTTTCTAATATCTCTATCTACCACTACTATTAATCAATTCATATTAAATGTCCAAGATTAAGATTTATCAATGAGTCAAAATTGCATATGCAAAGAAATAAGTCATGTGGTATGACAAGAACTTAATTGCTACGTTAAATGAAATACAATCATTTCCTTAAGAATAATATTATCTAGCAACAATCTGTGTAGTGTACCAGCTTGTATCATTATGTGATAAGTTTAATTAAAGGTGAAATTATGTGTTATGTGATTTATTTAATTGTACATTTCATTAATATCACATAAATTGGTGTTATAACACTAATAGTGCTAAATAGTATTACTATTTCCTTGCCCCAAGCCACATCTCCAAGTGGTAAAAGGAGAGGGTGGAGAAATTCAATTTTGCTTGAGGCTGTCGCGTCAAGAATTCGAAACCTGAAATATGAATTTGGCTCTTGGGTAAGTGCAAGTGTACAAGCAGCCTTCCATCCTATACCCTTGGAGGCATAACCTGCGATTTACCTCCCTCGCGATGCTCCAGGGCAGGGGTGATATGGGATCCTCAAGGTTGGGGTTCAACATTTAGTATTACTATTTCCTTAACTTGACTAGGTATTGCTTGGTTGGAAATGTATTTGAAAGTGCTGCAACTTGCTTGGCAAGGCGAATAATTATTTAGGCCCCGTTTGACCCACATTTTCATTTTCATTTTCATTCTTCTACTCATTTTCAACCACACATTCTTCAATAAAATAATATTTTTCATCACATCAATAACCTTTCCTTCTTTTTCAACCACACATTTCCCATCATATCACTATTTCAAAATTCATTTTTCCCAAATAATCTCTATCAAACACACTCTTAATTGAAATGTTTAAACTTAGGCAAAGTTTATAATTGTACATAAATTGGTCAAACTCTATTATTATCTATATATTAGGTAAGACTATCATTTTCAACTTTCTTCTAATAAAATCTTTTCATATAAATCGACAACTTCTTATTTCTTTGCTTTTTCTGTATTGGGTAAAATCTTGTAAATGAGTCTCGACTATTATTAGCTTGATTGTTGCCTTTCCCTCTGCACCATCTTTAGCCACTTCCAATTTGAATGTATAATTTTGAAACCTCAATACAGTGTGTATAAACTGATCCATCAATGGTTTTACTTTAGTTCTCTCTAAATTGATGCAGCTGGAGACTGTGTGATGCTGCTCACCATGTCGAGTGCCACACATGGCTGATCAACGGGTACCTGGAAAATCACATAAATTTTAAAATAAAAAATAAAAAATTATTCATTAGTGTCTAATTATATTCAAGTATCATGGGGTCCAAGAGCTCCACTGGACCGACAAACTTAGGTTGCTTCCAATTATTGTAATCAAGACTCGAGAATCGAGACTATGTACCTCATACCTTTTGACTTCAATTATAATCATACAAAGGCCAGGCTGTTTTCAGCTCAGGTTGGACTTGGGGTCGGATTGGAAAATGGGTTTTTGCCTTGTTAGAGTTTTCATTCAATTATTTATAAGTAAAAGGGGCCGAATTTTTTATAAATCATCCATGAGACTTAGGCAAGCAGTTGCCCGATCAGGGTAATGGAGAGGTCATGCGTGTGACCACAACTCCATAAGTCATAAACGGCAGTGAGTAGATCTTGACCCAAAGAACAGCACCAAATTACAATACACAAAAATTTGACTCAAGGAGTACTAGAGAGTTTGATCAACTTACGAAGTGGCCAGCTCCAAGAATCCAATAAAAATGTAAATTCCTGTATGACTTCGTGAAACCCTTTGTTATTTTTTCATCACCACAATACAATGGTGTTCTGTCCATGCTAATGAATGTTTTCAGTCCATCCCATCTGATAGAATAAAGGAATAACAATTCCAATTTTGCACGTTAACACAGATTCGAGCATAATAATTCGTATTTTACACAACTATAACATCGTTTATTACATATCTTACTTGAGCTTTTCAAGCCACGCTTCAGTTCCCTTGGTTGAGCAGATCACATCCAGCTACAACAACCAAATAAAATTATGTAATCTGAGGGTATAGCAATGCTGCTACGGCTAGAGGGGTATTAAAATTTCTTATCGGTATTGATTACACACGAATATCATCCCTCAGTTGTGTGGTATAATTATAGACAATGAGAACTAAAGAATTATAAGAATCCTCTTACTTGACCACTGTATACTGTGATATTGACTCCTTTTGCAAGCAATTCATCCACCTCATTGATCCTTGGCCGCATGAAATCTCCTTCGAGTGCAGAGAAAACAAGACCTGATTGCCCTCCCCATCTGCAAATCAAACACCGTTTTAGTACTTACATATGGGTTAATCTTTAGACACAAAAATAACTAAACTCACTTGACATTGTCTGGGATAATCTTTAGCTTCTTTTTAATAGGACCATTCATTAGGCTATCAATATCCCCACCACCACCGGGACTTGGCCTTAAAGAGTTCAAGTATCTCGCGTAACGCTTTTTCGAAATTCCCCGTTTTAGTTCAGAAGCTGTCAAGGATACAGGATCCATCCCTGAATCCAACAGAAAATTGTAGAAATCCTGCAAAAATACATCATCATGCGTGATTTAGAACATTTTTCCATTGAGGAAAATGATTTTAGCCACAATTGAAATCATCAAACTGTCACTGGATTGAGTAGAGAAAAGATGAAATCTTACCACTGAGTTGCTGCTGGAACTAATAACACTCTCGAGTTCGTCCCACGTTTCTGTTGCCTCTTTGAACTTACCGGTATCAAGTTGTTGCTTAATTTGCTGCGCTAGACTGTTTCCTAAAATAAGTTTGTTATCCAACAAAAAATTTCTCAACTCTAAGTCACATTTTAAGAAGTAAGAAATGGAGACCTGTTAGACTTCTGTGCACCATTGTTGTCAAGCCTTGAGACATCTTTAAGAAGAGGACCCCATGAGAACTAAAATGAACATGTTAAATTTAGTACAACTTCACTTTCCTTATGTAGTAAGAGAATTAAAATATCTTCATTTAAATTTCATACCACAAAATCTTCTGGTGAAATCCAAGTGTCCCCCAATGCAATTCCTGCAAATAGAAAGCAAATTCAATGTATGTTTCATCCTCATTATTGGACATGGTTGAATTTGCTGTACCGTTCAATTCTTCTACCAAACGTGTCATCAAAATTTAAGAACTCAGCAACTCATAATGCAAGATTGAAATTTGATCCTTTTTTCACGTCTATATTTGAATTTCATCAACCTAAGATTCCAAAATGAAAAAATAAAATAAAATGATGATTACCTCCAAAATTGAGCTTCAATTTTCCTGCCTCTATAGCCTCTAGTGTTGATAATCCAAGAGTGACAGCAAATTTTCCTCCATAAGACTCTGCCACTAAATAAAGTGGACTCTTTTGGAGGCTCTCATTTCTATTAAAAATTTCGATCAACAATGTAGTTAAATCATTTGCAGCTTCAACATCAGTTTTAACAAACATATTTTTGTCATCCTGCTCCACAAAACTATATCCAGTCCCAACAGGATTATCCTTTAGGAAAAAAAAAATAGAAAAACAATTAAAAAAACCAAGATATTATAATTTTGTGGATATATAAAGAATTAAATGCTTACCACAAATAGAAGATCAGCTTTTCTCAGCCATGTGGAATTTCTAGGCTTCAAAAAAGTGTCTAAAGGCCCAATCTCTTCAAAATTCCCAATTCCAACACCAGAAGCACCCTGTTCATATTACAAATTTGTAATTCAAGTTCACATGTAAACATTTCAGAAAATTACCAAAAAAATAAATAAGAAAACTCTGGTTTTATAATGAAACCAAAGTTATAATAATTGATCAATTTCAACATTTTACAATGCTAGTTATAAATAAAAATAATAATAATACTTACAGGTCCACCCTGTAGCCAAAGAATGATAGGCCATGGCTTTGGATCTTGAGACCTGAATGGACTTCTGTAGTACCACCAGAACATGTGAGCCTCTGTCATATACAGAGACAGAAAAAACACCAATATAAGCATAAAATAATGAACAGAATTCTACATCTAAATCAAGAAATTCAGATCTGGAAAATTCTGCTTACTGGGCCTGACTTCAACGTATCCCCAAGCCTCAGATCCATCTGGTGTTCTTGCACCAGTGGCTATTTCTCCATGAACCCAGAAAAAAGCAAGAATAAAAACTACAACATACAACTTTTCCATTTGAAAGGAAAAAGAAAGATGAAAAGTTGTGTGCAGAAATGGGAATTTCAAGTGGTTTTATATACAAAAAGGATGGTGATTGGAAGGTGACTTTTAGTCCTCGTCTCTGACTGAAACAGAAATAGCAACAAAAGTGGCAGCTGCAATGAAATAAAACACCAGAATTTAGACTTTACAGATGAATTCCCATAATTCTTTCAACTAAGAAATTATTTCTTAGTTGGATACTTCACTGTGAATATCTAAATAAGAATTATTCTGCCGGTAAAGGAATAAATAGATAAAATCTGTGCAGGTGCTGCGTTGCCAGCACTTGTATGACTTTTTTTTTATTTTTTTTTGTCATCTTCCAATGATCATCTATCAAGTGTTCATCTGTATGATTTCTGTGAAAAATTTTCTATACCTATAGCATTGTTGTCTAAATGATATGGTATGGGGAGTCTGTTTTATATGATTCAATTTTAGAGAATTGATAAATTTTATCTCATATTTTTAGTTAATTATTTTTTTCTCAATTTCCTCTGAAGACAATCTTGTTAGCACTAGTGCAAGAGTAATATCTGTCTTAAAGAAGATATTTTATGACATTTATCTTCTACTTCAATTTTTTGCTTCATCTTTTGAATGTCTTAGTCAATTTTCCAACAATATAAATTTATTTGCTACATAAGTCTTGCGATTTGATACATCTATATCCGTTAAATCAATTTTCCCACAATATAAATTTTAATAGTATATGTGCCAATGACTTTATTGAAATAACTTTGTAAGTTCGATAATCATCTATAGTTAAAATAAGTTTGATGACTAAAAGTAACACATTTTTAAAGTTTAATGAACCACCAAGTTTCTAATCATTAAAAGAACATTGATTTAACTTTACCACATTTTTCACTTTGTACCAACAAACGCGTGTATCTTCTTTTTTTTGTTTCATGTATTTGTATAGTCATCTAATACAAATATTTGATCCATTTGCTTGGTGTAAGACTAAAGAAAAGAAAATTTTAATTGTCAAAATGAAGGTCAAGAAGATTTAGCAGTAGATTCCTAGGCCATAAAAGAAATCTGGGAATTCATATTATATTGAATATTTTACCTGAGAATATAGATTTTAATTTATTTTGTGATTAGTTGCAGCTGCAAGATGCCAAAAAATTCATACATTTGTAGGTTGGAAGATTGCGGGTTAGAAAGTTGTTTCCGCATGGTGTCAAGAAAAGGACACGAGAAACTTTTTTTCTCTCTAATATTCTCTCTCCTATGTTGGAAAATACCAATATAAATAGATAAAAAAAATATTCTTCACGTGCGTACGCTTCTTTTTTCTTTACGAGTTGAATCATAAAATATTAAAATGGTATCGTGTTATAAAATGAATCAATTTTATAGCATATTATGCTATGGTCTTACTTGTGAAAGAGTTTTGTGAAATTTTATTTTTTATTAATATATAGTACGAGAAAGAAAAGATAGAAATTTTATAGGTTTTAAGCTCAGGATTGAAGAATATATAAATCCACACCACAATTGATGTAATACAATCATGTTGGATATTTAGAGGAAATTAGCCCATTAGGGTTTGATGTTCAATACTCAACTTTGGAGATAGACGTGTAAGTTAGAGATATACAATATTCATATCCTTGGTAACCTATTTCATTTTTCTTGAACTCTATCTGAGGGAGAAAATATGAAAAATTTGTTTGTCCTTTGCCTATAAATTAGAGTCTCTTGGCTCCATTATAAAAACACACCAAAAAGAAACAAAAACTCTCTGTTTTGTGCTTGAGAAATCAGCAAGAACCGTTCCCTGCTTTGTGCTTGAGAAACCTATCTCCTTCCTGCCTTTGTGAGCTAGTTGTTTGCCCGTGCCTTAGTGTGCATCTCGAACTCCAAAATTCTCCATTTGGTGTTATCTTTGTGGTGTTAGATAGATTGATTTTCTTAGCCAATTAAAAGGGGGATTTATGTGTAGTGTTCTTCATTTTTTTTATTCATTTATATATTATGTTTAATTTCTTAAACTCACGTTGTTGATTTGTTTGATTGTAGCTAGAATTAGCTTCAACAATTGCTATCAGAGCTTGGTAGGGATTCAGAAATTGAAGAAATTACATAGCTGAAATTAGGTAGAAACTGGAACGAAATCTCCCCAGATTTCTGTGTAAAAATCGGACCTTCAAACTCGATTTTCGGACAATCTAGACGTCTACTGATGAAACGGAGACATGAACTAAGATGTGCAGGTGGAGGAGGTTCTGGGTGCGTGGCGCGTCTGGTCGACGGAGGCCGGTCGCTGGCGCGTATAAATTTCGACAGGGGCGCGATTCTCGAGACGATTTCTTTGGACAGAATCTTTATTTTGACATTTCTAACATTTGTGTGTAGTTAGTTTTTCGTTTTAGGTACTGTAACAAAAGTTGGACGATTTTGCCCTTGGGGGTCGTTGGTCGAAACTGCTGTAATTTACTGAATTACTTTAGGCCAAAAAAATCATGTTCCTAAAACAGTAAATTTGCATCTCTTCTATGTTATGGACTACAGATCTGGTCCGCTCTGGTAAACTGGCTGGAACCTTTACATTATTGCACTAGTATATCATCGTGTGGGATGATCATGATGAGGGTTGTCATTGCTTGGTAACCATTGCTTGATGCTAGAACCTAGGATTACTTGTCATTCTTTGTTTTAAATTCTAAGTGAAACTATTTATTCGTTGTCTTTATATTCAATTGTTGAACGTTGTTGCGTTATCTCATATTATTTTAGACTTGTGCTCAAACTCTTATTCTAGTTTCTTCCCCTAACCTGAGAACGTGATTCTCACGGAACCCCGAGATTCTAGAATAGCGTATTATTATAAAACAATAAGAATCTTGTTACTCTGTGAATTAGTGTGACCTGTGACTTTTACATTCCCGAGTTTGTGTTCTGTGCATTTTTTAGTAAGATGTCGACCCATCACTTTGAGTTGGATATCTTTAATGGTAAATAAGATTTTTCAATTTGGAAACAAAAATGAAAGGTATTCTTGTTTAACAAAAAGTTTCTAAAACTATTGATGGCTTTTTTCCTACAAAGTTGACTACTGAAGAAAAAGAGAATTTGGATGAATTGACATATACTATCATTTACATTTGTTTGATACGATATTAAGAAAAGTTGGTAAATTAAAATCAGTTCATGAGCTTTGGCAAAAATTGGAGGAGCTTTATCTGTCTAAATCCACTCCAAACAAACTTTTTCTACTTGAAAGCTTTTATAGCTTCAAAATCAATTTTTCAAAAGATCTTGATGACAATTTGGACGTTTTCAATAAACTCGTGCAAACATCACTAATTGTGGTGAAAAATTATCTGAAGAATATAAGGCTATCATTTTGTTGAATGATATCTCTGACACTTATAGAGAAATTAAAAATGCTATTAAATATGTGAGATATACTTTAACACTTGAAATTGTCATAGACTCATTAAAGTAAAGATATGGAAATGCGAGCCAAGAGAGTCGAGAGAAAAAGTGGTAAGGTTCATATGATCAGAGGTAAGTCTCAGTTTAGAACTAATAATAACCAAATTGGATATACATTTGATAACTAAAAAAAATAGAAGTCTATCTAGGTCAAAAGGTAAAGTTAAAGGTAGAAAATGCTATGGGTGCGGTAAAATTGGACATTTCATTAAAGATTGTTATGTTGAGAAAAACAAACAAAAATAAAATGTTCATAATGAGACATATGTTATTACTTCTTCTGATGAATGCTGTGAAGTTTATGTGCTATTGAACTCTGAACCTACTGAAGTATATCTGACGGTGAAATCACACTTGCACAAATAGATATTTGATTCTGGTGTATCATTACATGTTTCATCACATAAAGCATGGCTTGAAAATTTGTAAGAATCTGAAAAGTGGTAATGCTATTTTATGCAATAATCATGCATATAAAATTGTTGGAATTGGTGATATCACGTTAAAATTTGACACTAGTTATGTGCTTAAATTACATGGAGTCATATATATTCATGAAATGGCTAGGAATCTTATTTCGGTAGGAACATTTGAAATCGATGATTTTTCTGGTAAAATTGGAAACAACATGCTAAAAATGATCAAGGGTGCTCTTGTCACATGTAAATGTATTAAAAGAAATGGTATTTATGTGACTACTGCTGAAATTGTTAAAAATTCATCTTCCTCTATAAATTTGACCAACATGGACGACACACGCAAGTGACACAATAGATTAGCTCAGATAAGTATGAAATGACTTAAACTACTAAATGATAAAGGTGTATTTAGAAAATACAGTGTGTCTAATATGCATTTTTGTGATCACTGTGTGCTTGGTAAATATCATAAGCTATCTTTCTCATATAGCATGCACAAAACTACCAAAGTTCTAGAATATATTCATACTGATTTATGGGGTCCTGCTACTAATCATTCAATGTGTGGTTATAAATATTTTTTGTCCATATATGATGATTATTCTCGTAGGGATGTAGATTTATCTGTTAAAAGATAAAACTGAAACCTTTAAAACTTTCAAAATATGGAAATTGCGAATTGAAACTCGAATCGGTAAAAAGATAAAATATTTAAGAACTGATAATGGCCTAAAATTTTGTAATAACTATTTTGATGATGTGTGTGAAAAATGTGAAATTACTAGACATAAAAATGTTCCTTATACACCTCAACAAATGGGGTGGTTGAACATATGAATCGTACTTTACTTGACAAAGTTAGATGTATGATGTTAAGTTCTGGTAATCCTAAATCTTTTTGGGGTGAAGTTGTTATAACTGCATTTTATCTGATTAATTTGACACCTTCTATTGCATTAAATGGTGATACCCCACAAGAAAAATAGTATGGTAAATGTGCTGACTATACTGTGTTAAAAAAATTTGGCTGTGTTGCTTTTTCTCATCAAAATGAAGGAAAATTAGAACTTAGAGTTAGGAAATATGTTTTATTAGGATATCCTGAAGGAGTTAAAAGGTATAGGCTTTGGGATAGAAGTCAAACTAGAGTGAAGATTATCATAAGTCGTGATGTTACATTTAATGAGTTTGAAATGTCATGTCTAAAATCAGGGAGTGACACCTTGACAGAAAAATAACAAGAAAATACTAGTGACGAATCCCAAGTGGATTTAAGGCCTTTAAGTATTCAAACCCCTACCACCTCAATTGAGGTGGAGCATCAAAATCCTGAATTAGAAGATAATCAGAATGAAAATATTGAGAGAGATGAGTTTATAGAGGAATATGAAGGAGAGCAAAACCCTTTGTTTGATTACCACTTAGTTAGAGACAGAGTTAGGAGAACACATAGGGTGCCTCAAAGGTTAGAGTTTGATTTTGAATTTGCTTATGCTAGTTATGAAAAACTAGTTGATAGGGAACCAAACACGTATGAAGAAGCCTTGAAGAGTGGACAATCTGAGAATTGGGTGAAAGTGATGAAAGAATAGATAAATTCCCTCGAAAAAAATCAAACATGGGAGTTATCGCAAGACCTAAAGACAAGTCTATTGTTGGGTGTAAATGAATTTTTAGAATTAATGAGGGAATCACCAAATGAGAGGATTTAAGGTTTAAGGCTAGACTTGTGGTCAAATGTTACGCACGAAATAAAGTGATAGATTATAGTGTAATCTTTTCTCCAGTTGTTAATTATACCACAATTAGGACGATGCTCGCATCAGTTGCGCACTTTAATTGAGAACTTGAACAACTTGATGTTAAAACTGCTTTTCTGCATGGTGAACTTGATGAAAAGATTTTTATGGATCAACCTAATGGTTTTGAAAATAAACAAAAATCTGACGATGTGTGTTTTCTTAAACGCTCTTTGTATGGTCTAAAACAATCTCCTAGACAATGGTACAAACGTTTTGATTCGTTCGTTCAAACAATTGGTTTTAAAAAGAGTAAATTTGATCATTGCTTATACTATCAAGGTAATGCAAATAATAACTATGTGTTTTTGTTACTATACGTGGATGATATGCTTTTGATTGGTCCCAACTTGAAATTGTTAAATGATATAAAAACTACTTCGAGTAATGAATTTGATATGGAAATGCAAAAAAAATCTTAGGCATGAAAATTTAAAGATATATGTCAAATTCATTTTTATTTTTGTATCAAGCTCTATATATCATGAAAATTTTGAAAAAAAAATAGCATGAATAAATGCAAACCGGCAATCATTTTGTATTATCTAATGAACAATCACCTGCTAATGAAGAGGGAGAGAAATATATGAAACAGATTCAATATTCAAATGTCATTGGTTTTGTGATGTATCTAATAGTGTGTACTAGACTTGACTTAACGTTGCTGTTAGTGCACTTAGGAAGTATATGTCCAACTCTGGTCCCAAACATTGGAAAACTTTAAAATGACTGTTTAAACATTTGAAAGGAACATGCAATGTTGGCTTAATATTTTTAAGTTTAGTTCTGAATGAGTAAAATTGAAAGGCTTTACTGATGTCAATTATGCTATGATAGAGATAATAGAAAATCTACATCTTCATACGTGTTTACTTTGTGTAATTCATATGTTAGCTGGAAATCACAACTTCAACATGTTGTTGCATTATCAACTACTGAGTCTAAATATATTGCTGTTATTGAAGTCTTTAAATAATCTTTGTGGTTCAAAGGTGTACTAAATGAATTTGGTGTTTTTTTATGACAATGTGACAATATATTCTGATAGTTAATCTGCTATTCACCTATGCAAAAATCCTGTCTTTCATGAACGTACTAAACATATAGATATTAGATTACATTTCATTAGAGATATGGTTTCTGAAGAACTAGTAAAACTTGAGAAAGTCCTTTCAGAATATAATCCTGCAGATATGGGAACTACGGTGCTCCCATTGGTAAAATTTAGAAGTTGCATTGATCTTCTAAACATTGATACAAACTTGTAAGTCTCTTTCTTAAACTATTTGTTATCTTATCTGACTTGCAGGTTGACGCTTGCAGGTTGATTTGGCATCAAGGTTGAGGTTGTTGGGTATTTTAGTGATGTCCAAATAACCTCTAGACAATGATGAAAAATCGTGGCCCATTTTCTTTCATAGGCCTTAAACTCGGGATTGAAGAATACATAAATTCACACCACAATTGATGAAACCCAATCATGTTGGGTATTTAGAGAAAATCAGCTCATTAGGGCTAGGTGCTCGATACTCAACTTTAGAGATAAACGTGTAAGTTAGAGATATACACTATCCCTATCCTTGGTAACCTATTTCAATTTTCTTGAACTCTATCTTGGGGAGAAAATCTGGGAAATTCATTTGTCCATTTGCCTATAAATTGGAGTCTCTTGGCTCCATTATAAAACACACCAAAAAGAAAGAAGAACTCTCTGCTTTGTGCTTGAGAAACCAGCAAGAACTGTTCCCTGGTTTGTGTTTGAGAAACCTATCTCCTTCCTGCCTTTGTGTGCTTTTGTGAGCTGGTTGTTTGCTCGTGTCTTAGTGTGCATCTCGAACTTCGAAAATCTCCATTTGATGTTACATTTGTGGTGTTGGATACATTGATTTTCTAAGCTGATTAAAAGGGGAATTTATTGTTTACTGTTCTTCATTTTTTGATTCCTTTATAGATTATTGTTATTCCTTAAACTCACATCGTTGATTTGTTTGATTATAGGTTGAATCAACTTCAACAGCATGTATACACAAAAAAATAATAATTTATACCATAAATAAAATACAAGATTTAAGAGATTGGTATTCTTTCCTAATACTTGCAACAAATCATAATAGGTCTACAACTACTGATACATACAAATTAAAAGACACTTATAAGAGTTGAAAAAAATTGTATCATTAATATTTTGATTTAAATATTTTATCTTTTCACGCCGTTAAGTCAAAATATTCAATTTGTTATTATTTTAAGAGAATTGAAATAGGTTATTTAGATTCGAGGTGTTTCATTTTCCCTCTCACTCCTCCATTCCCCTTATTCCCCATTCTTGTCTGAGCAACGGGGCCAGGATTCGTATCTAGTGAAGGTCTATTTTATTTACTGTTAAGATTTGGGGGTCCATCTTAAAAGGTCAACCTTATTAAGAGGAATAGCCCAAGACCTTTATAAATTGGTCTATGTTTACATCTTTATTCGATGTAGGATTATATCTCTTAACATGCCCTCTCAAGATGGTGGCTCCTTTGAGCAGACCAATCTTGAAATCCATATGCTCATATTTTTGAGTCTTACAAGGATCGAATCGCTCACTAGAGTTTAATGAGCTCTGATACCATATTAAGATTTGGGGGTCCATCTTAAAAGGTCAACCTTGTTAAGAGGAGTAGCCCAATGCCTTTATAAATTGGCTTATGTTTACATCTTTATTCGATGTGGGATTATATCCCTTAACATGCCCCCACAAGATGGTGGCTCGTTTGAGCAGACCAATCTTGAAATCCATATGCTCATATTTTTTAGTCTTACAAGGATCGAATCGCTTGTTAGAGCTTAATGGACTCTGATACCATGTTAAGACTTGGGGGTCCATCTTAAAAGGTCAACCTTATTAAGAGGAATAACCCAAGGCCTTTATAAATTGGTCTATGTTTACATCTTTATTCGATGTGGGATTATATCCCTTAACATTTACGATTTTTTTAACAAATATATAATATTATAAAAAGAAACCAAAAAATGTCAGATTTTTTTTCCCTCCCAATGAATTACAGACAATTAGTAGCTTCTGAATCTACAATCTACATTTAAGTAGAATCTGCCATCACTATAGGCTGCATGGCAAACTGCCTGTCATAGTGGCTTTTCTCACAAAAAAAAAAAAAAATCTCATGCAAACTAAGATACAAATCTAGTAAGAATACTGTTGGATTGCAATCTCTTTCCTTATTGGTCATTGATATCCTTCCTACATAAACAAAAGAGGGAGTTGAAAGGTACTATTCATAAGCCAAGCCATTTTTGAGCCAGTCGAGCCGAGCTGTAGAGGTGATAATGGGCCGAACCGAGCTTCTGCTAGGCCCATGATTTTTTTTTTTGGCAACTTTTCATAAGTCTTTTTGTTAAAATTTTTTACGAGCCCACGAGCCTCTTGTTGGACACAACTTATGCTCGGCCTCTTTTTTGACGAGTTTGAGCCGCTCGTGGGCTTTTTTTTTGCGAGTCGAACCAACGAACCGCTCGGCCCCTTTGCCACCACTACCGAGCCATGTTCTTTTCTTTTCTTCCGTCTTTTTTTTTCTTTGTTTATTGTCATTTCTTTAACTTATTTGCACCTGTCATTATTAAATTATATTATTGTTTACTGACATTCTCCTTCTTTTCTTTGCATGTGAGAATTGAGAAGAGAGATGCGTGTCATTTCATTTCGTTGCGTGTGAGAAGGGAAATGCGTGTTAGAAATTCAAATTATTCAATTTTCTTCATAACAATACATTTGTCTTCGTTTTCTATTTGGCAAGCAACGTACTGTTTCTATTTACCAATAACTCTCACCTTTTTTCATTCTTGTTACGGAATTTTGTCTTCCATTTGACATTTCGTTATCATTCTTCTCGCTGCATTACTCAAACATTTTGACACTTCTCATTCGACGCACATCTCATTCATGCACGAAGATGAATGGATAAACATGATTTTATTTCATGAATAATTTGATTCGGATTGTGTGCATTTAGGGATGGAACTACGGTAAGAATTTAGAGTGGATTGAATGTTAGAAAAATGTCAATCATAATTTGAAATACTAGATTACTCCTTCTGATGGTAGTAACTTTTTGATTTTAATCTTATTGTTTAGTTTCTGCATCTAACAGTTCTATAGAATGTTAGAGATTAATATTTTTTAAAATAGAATGAATTAGTTAAATTGTATTCAATTTATGAGTTCGTATGTTGTTAGAACTTAATGTTATATTAGACTATATTGCTCGTCTTCACGATTTATGTTGTAGAGATGCTATAATTAATTGGGTGAATAAGATGATAGGCCCTGCTTTGTATAATATCACCATGACAGAGGAGGCTGAACGCATCTTGGCTGTAGAAGAAAAAATAGTATTGAGTTATTTAGAGAGCCTGGTGGTATGACTTTTATTGATATGAATTTGTGAGACTTATAATTAGAAAGCTCTACTTCCTAAATATACAGAACGTCTTGATGCATAGAGATGTTGCGCAAATGGCTGCCCAGGGAAGCAATGCAAGAGGCTTCTACTGCAGAAACTTTATTTCAATGTCTAAGGTATTATCTTCAAAGTGAAATCTTGAAAAGTTGTCAATTTCCTTTAATCGAAATAATTTTAGGGCATACCAACCAGTTAGCAATTGGTGTTAAGGGATATAATCTCACATCGATTAAAGATGTAAATATATACCAATTTATAAAGAATTTGGGTTACTCTTCTTAATAAAGTTGACCTTTTAAGATGGACCACCAAACTTAAACATAGTATCAATGCCCATTAAACTTCAACGAGAGATTTGACTCTTGTAAGACTAAAAAATATGAGCATATGAATTTCAAAATTGGTCTGCTCAAACGAGTTACCATCTTGCGGGGGCATGTTAAAGAATATAATCTCACATCAATTAAAGATGTAAACATATACCAATTTATAAAAGATTTGAGCTACTCCTCTTAATAAGATTGACCTTTTAAGATGGACCCCCCAAACCTTAACAATTGATATTGAGATATTGATAGATTTTCGTAGGGTAAATAACCCAGATGAAAAATGTATATTCCAATTCTCATATAATCTCTACTCTTTGTTGTTTGCTATCATATGAGAAACAATACTCATTTTGAGATTTAAATTTTTTTGAACATTTTTTCTTCTAATCTTCCATCTCACTTCATCCAATTAAGCATTTTATGTACTCTAATTTAATTGGAGGCGACATGTCTTGAACTTCAATTGCAACTTGAAAGATACCATCTGTTTACTTAACATTATATTTAAGTTTATTCATTAATAACTAATGACTCTTGTTGATTCTTCAGAATATGTGTCAGCAAATGCTTAACACAATTTTTTTTTTTTTTTTTTTTTATGTCTACGCTGTTATATAGTCAATTACGCTTTGGCATGTGAATTGCACGTGCATTTCACTAGTATACTTAAAAGAACGACTTAAAAATCTTTCTCACATGTACACAATGTGGAATGTCATAATCTAAAAACATTTAATTTTTTTTTTATTTTAATAAAAATTGATGAAATATATAATTGAAAAAATCGATAAAATATGTGATTAAAATAAATTTAGAGCATGTTTGTTTAACAACCATTATTGTTGAAAAAAGAGCTTTGAATAGTGACTTTTAAGAGAATGAGTAGTTAAAATATTAGAATTTTTTTTGATATAAGCGTAGAATATTTTATTGGACGAATTAAAATGATTATGTAGTCAATTAT
The DNA here is from genome assembly GCA_019395295.1 of Osmanthus fragrans. Taxonomy (NCBI): domain Eukaryota; kingdom Viridiplantae; phylum Streptophyta; class Magnoliopsida; order Lamiales; family Oleaceae; genus Osmanthus; species Osmanthus fragrans. Next base: position 897,991 of record JAEDXY010000106.1, on the reverse strand, counting down.
AAAATAAATTAAAGTGTGCCAAACGGACACTTGAGAAAAAATGAGGCTAAACAGAGTAAACAAACTCGAGGAAGTGATACTTATCAAAGTATTTCCACTCAAATCACGAGAAGTCACCCTTCCCTCTTTGCCAAAAGCAGGACACACCGAGACAGTCCAGTCCATTACTCTGTTTGCCCCCGTTGTCCACATATTTCCTTTATTCCCTTCCCTCTTTGCCTCTTGCTCTTTCACTCGTTTTCTTTCCTTCCTTCACTTGTTTTCAAATAATTCACAGTGAAACCATTCTTTTGGTGTTTGATTCAGAACAACATATAGTCCGACGCTTGCTTTTGAATAGCAAAAATTTTAAGCTTTAACCAGAATGAATCGTACCATTCTGAATAGAATGCTGCTTCAAGCAGACCTATATGCAGTGGACAGCACTTTCTCACCAGGCACTGCCTCAAGAAATCCCATTAATGGCTCCTCGAACACCGTAAAAAGACCCTTTAGATCAACCACAACTTTCGACTTCTCCATGGCCTTAATTGTTCTCGTCCTACTCGCCGTCCTTTTCTTTATGGGCTTCTTCTCTGTTTACATCCGCCGCTTCGCCGCTGAGGACCCTTCTTCTCCGTCGTCGTCCTCCTCCTCCTCCGACAACGTTACACCCCAGAGAAACGCACCTCCGACATCAAACAAATACAAGGGTCTCGACCCCTCTGCAATGAAATCACTCCCTCTTGTTCTCTACGGTGTGTCCGCGAAGCACCAGATAATTGGAGACTGCCCAATCTGCTTGAGTGAGTTTGAAGAAACAGAAATTGTTAAGTTAATCCCTTACTGTAGGCACGTGTTTCATCCCAGGTGTGTTGACACGTGGCTGTCCTCCCACGTGACGTGTCCTGTCTGTCGGTCAACTCAGCTGTTCAATAGAGTTGAGGAGGTTTGTTTGGATGTGAAACATGAGAAACTTGACATTGGTGGGAGTGAGATTGGTGGGAGATCAACGGTGATCAATGGTGACACGCTTAGAGATGAAGATGTAGTGCCGGTAAGAAGGACGAGTAGTTGTTCTAGTTTGGCCAACCATGCTGTATAGTTTTTTTTTCCTCGATATTTAGTTGAGTATAATTTTTTATTTTTTAAAGTCGGGGTGTGCTTATATTTTCTTCTTGTCAAATACAAAATAATCCATGAACTCAAAAGAGAGACGAATGATTTAACTTTTAACTAATAAAAATATGATTTTCAATGCTTGACCTAATCGACGAGAAACAATACTATAGAAGTTTAAATTTCTCTTATTAGAACCGCAATTCTATCATGTATTTGAAAATTGGGAACTTGCAGTTTGATCCTCACGTATTTCATTAATTTTTATCAAAATTTACTAAATATTGATTTTATCTAAATCAAATGGGGGCATATTTGATTGGTAATCTAAAGGGTTTAAATTTTAATATTTAATTATACACGATGTTGTTTGTGGTGGCTTTTTAAAATGGCCATTTTACTTTTTTAAAATAGGATTATGCTTGTTGTACACTCTTGTACAACAAGCAAGAGAGCTCACCTCACATGAGGAGCCCCACGATCAGTGCTGTAGATATATCATTTTCCTTTTAAATATCTAATTATGTACGCAACAAAGAAATGTCGACCACCATCTCTTTTTAATGATAATAATGGTCCAATCTCAATGAGCTATTAAATTTTGGGAAATTGCATTATTGGTGCTCAATTATCAAAATAGTAAGTTAATTTATGAACTTTAAAAGAGCAAATATTTTATTGCCCTTCTTCATAATCTTCAAAATGTTAATTAGTACAAAATGTCTCCAGTTTTCAATATTTTTGTACAAAATATTCATACATTTCATTTTTTGACAATTGCACCCTCACTTTTACCTTTTTATTGAGAAAATGATCATTCCATCTACTCACCATCAAATGCTCCGTTAACTGAACAAAAGATTAATTAGCACAAAACGTCCCCACCTTTCAAAGTATATTAAAAGATAGAGTTGTTACACGTAAAACGTATTACTTCCTCTATCCCATTTATATATGCTAATTTTATTTTTCACATGGATTAATAAATCTTACTTGAAATATGAGAGAGTCTTGGTGCAAAAAAAGAATTTACAGAATTTGTACATACAATATACAATGGGGGTGAGTTGGTGGGTATTTTTTGGACAATAAAATACTCACATGGGGTCCACCCATGTGAGTATCTGAAATTTTTCTGTAAAGAAAAATTACAAACAGAATTTTTCTTGAAATACTGGGTAAGACTATATTACCCTTGATTTTTGAAAAGAAAAAAAATCATATTTTTGTTGAGTTAACGGAATATTTGACTTTGGATGGATGTAATGACATTTTTCACAATGAAAGGTGAAAGTGAGGGTGAAATTGTCAAAAAAATAAAATGTACGAACGTCTTGCATAAAAATATAGAAAGGTGGGGGACGTTTTGTGCTAATTAGCTTTTGTTGAATTAACGGAATAGTTTTACGGTGGGTGGATGAAATGAACTTTTTCGCAATAAAAAGTGAAAGTGGGAGTTAAATTGCCAAAAAAGAAAGGCAATGACATTTTGTACAAAAAAAAAAACATTGAAAAGTGGAGACGTTGAGACGTTTTGTGCTAATTTAACATTTTAAAAATACATTTTTCACTCTCTTATTTTCAACCACATATTTTTTAATAAAATAATATTACACACAAATTCAAAACTTTTCTCTATTTTTTAACTATACATTCTCCATCAAAATACTATTCCAAAATGTATTTTGTTAAAAAATGAAGCTCAAACAAGTTACATTATCGAATCTCAACAAAGAAATAGTCCAAGTCTTCACACATAATAAGATATTTTTTTTTTAACAATTTCATAAAGCTAGATTTTGTGTTTGAACTTAGTCGTACCTAAAAAAATTTAAGTGAAACATGTATTCATGAAGGCTATGGAGATATTTTGTTAAGAATTAAAAATTGTTATTCTATACCACCAAAAGCAATTAAAAAGAACACGCAAAAATTGTATAGATTTGCCTCAATGTGAGACTACATCATGTATTAATTCAATATAATAAAAAGAAATTTACAAAAGAAAAATTACATACCCTATATTTTCCCCGAACCTCCCTCTCTTTGATAATAATACAAAACCCTAATGAAGAATCCCTGTTTATAAAATAAATTACGATAATCAAAATTACAAGTGTAAAATTTTGAAATTATTTTTAATGAAACTTTGGTCCAGGTGCTCCCACCCTCACAATCCCCCGGGAGTAGGCTTCCTTGGGGATGAGCTTGACATCAATAGTAGATACGACTTCTTCGACATTACGAAAAAATGTTAAAAATGTTTATAAGAAGATAACAAATAAGGATATTTCAGATAATTTCAGCTTTTGCATAGCATGCTTTCTTTCAGTGGAGTTGGAGTTGACGTTGGAGCACATTCCAGTACAATAAATATTTTTCTTACAGTCATCTTCTCAACGCATCAACACTATAAGCAATGCACAAAATCAGCAGTTGAAACTTCATCCGTCGTCTATATTCTCACCATATGACAAGTTTTAATTTCAATAAAGCCATTTCTAAAACTAATGACTTCCTTTCGTCAAATGTATCCACATTTCACCGTCAAACACGGCTGGAGTAATTGAATGAGTTCTGATTATAACAATGAATCAGTGATGCCATCAGAACATAAAAATAAATAGCAACTAACCCGATAATAACACAATCTTTCGCTTTTTCTTCACAGATTCTGTTTCTGGAGGACACCATGTAGTCACTTTCCCTTTCACGAATTTTTCATCCTCGTGAGAGAAGAAAATAAACTGAGAGAATCGAATCTATGAGTGTGAAGTTATTTATGTTAGCAGGACGAGAATCCAGGAGCTAGAGAGCTGTGTCTCTGAAAGGCAACCTTCTTATTTCAACTTGAATCATTTTTCTCTTTTCCTATTTTTACCTATTTATGTTTTTTCTTTTTCCATTACTGTATAAAGTATGCTTGGACCGCCTCAACTACTGGTGCCTGGCACATTGGACATTTCCCGGTACTTTGGACCAATTTTTGTGCACATTTTGAACAGGCGCACATGTGTCCACACCTGTATGAGAAACAAATGTCATTTTTAACACGGTCATTACCAAAATGAACTCGCAACGCTCCATATGGCTGTGCTTTAAAGTTCTTTTTTAAGAAAGTAAGTTAAGATTGACTTTCTAAAAAAGTAAGTTTTGTTAGTAGAAAGAGTAACTTTGAAAACTATGTTGGAAAAATAAGTAAATAAAACTTTGTAATTCCCTACCTGTACAGCAAGGAATCTATGTGGCTATCATGACATAGACAACATATTCCTTTCTTCACGTGATTCCATTGACATTCATTGTTAGGCACAGTGCCTTCAAGCTTATCTGCATTCATAATAAAGTCGAATTGGTCAATTCACACTAGAGAAGAGCCCCTATATATAAAATAGGAAGATGATTGGTGGTTGTAGGCAAGTAAGATAAGAAACACAAAAGCAGGAATTAGTTAAAGAGAGACACTTTTTGCTGCAGGAAAAATAATGCATGGAGAAAAGCTGAATTTAATTCAAAATTACTAATATTAACACCACCCCCACCCCCACCCCAACAACCCACCCAGCACGAAATCTAACCTGTAGATAAATTTGACCGATTTAAGGCAGAAGAAACCTCTTGACAAAGTGTGCGCTGCAATTCTATTTGCATGTCCATGCATACCTCGAGCATCCTCTGCATATTGTCCATCCTGTGCTGAAGCCTGGCCATATCAACTCTCAATTCATTGATGACCTCCCAATCCTGGAATGTTCATCAGCAGATTACGTGCTTATCATAAGTTAAACATAAGCAGGGGGAAGCTCCAAAAAACTCAATTAATCAAATGAGGGAAAATAGCTTATTAGAATTTTGTCACCTACGATATCAATTTAACAAAACAGAAATAGTAAATAAAGTAAAGAAAATTTCCATGCCGAGCTATGAGAGCAGAAGTGTGAGCATCCAAAGGGTAAGATGGTCAAATAACCCAAAAAATGTATCAAATAATTTTACCATATCCATTAGATCTAAGAAATATAAATTTCCAGTAGGCGCCTCAGGAAAATTAATTAATTGGGGTCCCCAAAAAAGATGGACATATATGTCTTAAAACTTTTGCCATGTTAGGGAGGGTACTTCATACGTGATTCTTAAATGCTATTAGGTTCTGAAATTAGCTAATGTGTGACCATTTCACATCTCTTTCACTTAATGGAATCAAGTAATTTGACAAACCAAATCCAATATTTCAATTTATATCGAAATATCCAATCTCAATTTAAATAAGTAAAGCAAATTCACCAATGGCGGAGCTTACAATTCCCATGCGCTGTTCAGAGTTGTTGCATGGCCAGTTCGCACCCTGCAATTCTTCATCTGAAAGTGGCTGTAAAGCATTGCCGAATGGAGAGGAGAAAACAAATGGATTTCTTTCTGTGCCATCCTGAGCCAAGTCTTGATCACCATTTATCTGTTCTTCAACTTGTTCAGTGGGAGCAAGAGAAGAAGATGCATTGTCCAACTCCCAATCACTAGAAGCACGACCTTGCCTTTCCACATGTGATTGTAGAACCTGGTTTAGACTTTCGCGGAAACCACTTCGAAGAAGACTAGAAACGCGTCTCCTGCAGCACAAAGAGATGTTCAGGACAAAAATCAATAGTTTACCCGAAATTCAATGAATATCAGAAAATGCTCAAGTGAAGAATGACAAAATCATTACCGGCTGAAAACTTCCCTAAGTTCCATGTTGTAAACATTATCATCATCTGGGAAGTAAACTCCTCCAATTCTTTCAATGGATGCATTGTCTTCTCCAGAAGGCACATCTAACCAACTACCAATAGCCTCTTGCAAGTCATGACCTTGCCAATCTTCATGTGATTCTTGCATCTGACCATGCTCCACACCATCATTACCAGATGTTTCTTGAAACCACCGATTAGCAGAGTTTCCCTGCCAACCTCTATCATCTGCCCACTCATTAAATGGAACACCAGTTAACTGTTGCCAGCTACTTTCTTCATTCTCAATTACTCTCTCTTGAGACCTGTCCACTTGAGCTGAAGAATCTTCCCAATCAAATTCTTCATTTGCATTTCGTTCCACGTTATCAGAGTAACCAGATACCTCATGGGCATAATTTACCTCAGTTCTATGTTCATAATTTTCAGCAAAAACTTCAATTTGTTCACTGCCATCAACATCCACATTTTCTAATGGCCGTTCATTGGCAATATTCTGCATGGTAGTTCCAGTGTCATTGATCTCTATACCATGTCGACTACCAGCCTGTTCAACCTCTGTTGATCCTTCTTGCAAAGTTTCCTCATTGTTCAAAATTGGCTCCTCTACTTCAGAAGTACGTTCTATGACAAACTCCTGTTGAATGGTGTTTTTATCTGTGCCCCTTTCTGAGTTTCCCGCTGGAAGAACCACAGTTGCATCCCTTTCCCTGCAAGTAGGCCATGATTGAGCATTGATTACCTCGTGTTCATCTATATGCTCATTATTGCTGTTCATCAAAATCTGAGCAGAATTGTCCAATCTGCAGAGGAATCCTTCCCTGCATCACAAAATTATGACATTGAGAAAAAAGAACTCGAGGGAGGAGTAAAAAAGATGATTGTCACATGACATAAATATTTTATATTTCAATTTAGACCAATAAAATTGAAATGATAAAATCAAGGTATGAGAACTATTACCAAAAAAAAAAACAATGTTGCAACAATTTTCTACAAGCTAATCATGTTCAGTGTCCATGCCTCCCAGGAGTTTTTACAATCAATGAAATGAAAGTATTGGATGGCGGGGAGGGGATTATGATTTTGCTATTGTCCATACATTTGGGGACTCCACTACTTATTTCAGGATAAAGATGAATTAATTAGAGTACTCATTCTAGCACTTTTTTGGCTCCTACTCCTACCTTATCTATGAGCTACATATTTTTGTGTATATGGATCCAAACATGTACACAAGCGTAAAACCATAGAGATCATCGATGTTACTGTAATTAAAAAAAAAAAAAAAAATTATGGTTATCGTGTAAATTCAATAAAAACAGGGCAGATATAGAAGGGAAGCAATTGAGGATCATCACAAATGAAGGCTGGCAAGATAAATATTATGATACAAGAATCTGCCCAGTTCAAATAAGTTAATGGACATCTTTTTTTCCCTCAGTATTCTTTAAATATCTATAGCATATATCGCTAGAATCTACCTGAGGTCAGATACTGCATGTCTTTGATTCAGCATACCCAATTCAGTTGCAGCTATTGAAAGTGGTCTCTCATCCGAGATTAATCTTTCATTTCGAAGGAACCTTCCACGAAGTAATGCCTGCAAGAGATGTATGGAATTAATGTGGGTGAAAGAGTTTTTCTATTATAGATTTCACAATGACTGACTCCCTAACATTGTATGCAGATCCATAAAGTTGGCTTCTATGGAAATGCATAGAATTAGATAATTGTGTTATAAGAAACAACAATGATTTGAAAAAATTGTAAATTTGCTTTATGGACACTGTCAATCGAGCCCACAAGAACTTGACCAAGAAGAGTTATGTTACAAGACAATATATAGATGTAAATGCTCACATCAACGTAAAGGGTCATACCTGAATGCGATTGCGATGAGCAAAGTCTGACACTGGCCTCTGCTCGGACAAACCCTGAAGTTCTCTTCTTCTTTCCTGTTGGGCCCTCAGAAGAAGATCAAGAAGAGTCTGTCTGCCACATAATCTCCGAATGGGCCTCCGTGCACCAACCTCGGAATGATTGACTGCCAAGCCATCACGTACCTGCTCAAATTGAGAACCAATTTCAGCGACTCCATCTCTACATGAGCCACAACTGCTCCCCTGCAGGGTATTCTTCTGGACCCATTCTCTTATGACTCTCACCCTTTCACACTCGTTCTCCGCAAGCCATTGTGGCCCAGATCGCTTGTTCATACACAGATCAGCAGCTGAATGACTCTTAGCACCACAGTTCATCCATTCGCGAAAAATTTGTCTTACTCGTTCTCTTTCAAATTCTCCGAAATCAATAGATTGTTCAGAAATAGTGCTGTTACTATCCTCGTAGTCATTCTCCAACCTAATTCGGCCTTGATTCTCAACCTCACTGGCATCTTCAGAGCTATAATCCCCGTAATCACTCTTTTGTCCATCTGAAGTGATCGTACTCAATTGGTCAGAATCTGAAACAACACTCCTCAGTGGCCTTGGTCTAGGAGAATGATCCACTACATGCTCACTCTCAATCTCCCGCCACATTTGCAAAAGAGAAGATGCCCGAGTGCTAGGCTGGTCTGGCTGTCCTTCACCCCATGTCCTTGGCACAGGAGACTGAGACTCCTCAAAGAAAGGAGGACTATATGCCAATACATTATATAAACCCGCAACAGCCATTTGTATCGAACTTATCACAGTAGGACAAAGTTTCGATTCTCAACTCCCAAGACTAGTAAACCACAGTGATTGTAATGAATATATAGAAGCTTTCAATTTGCAGAAACTTATTTCGTATGGCAGAAGCCGCAGATTAGATCTGCACTCCACAGAGTAGATGAATACATATTTGAAATCGCTGCAAAATATGGTCAAAGGGTCAAGAAATGCATTGCTAGACTGTAAATTACAAATTTAATCTGCCCCTTCCGACAAGCAATCTATAGATACAAAATTTGGCATTTTATAAAAGAAAATGTAAAAAAATAAATGACAACTCACCCCATAAGGAAAAGGAAACGAAAAGTAAACTGCCAAAATTCATATCAGTGAAAACACTAAAACTGAAACCCCGCACAAAATCCGAATAGATTTGATAATAAAAGAGTAAATAAATTAATATCAATCCAAAATCTTCTTCCAGATCTTCTTCTCCAACGAAAATATTGCTTCAACCCAAACAAGAGAGAAAATTCAAAGAGCCGGTTTCAGTTGGCATTCATGAATGAATAATAGTAATTGCGAGAGAGAGTGAGGTGACACGTTAGGAAGCGTATAATTTATTCTAAGCAACATTTCCCTAAAATTTTGCCGTCACTCTAACGTTTATATTCTTTTCTTGGTGCCCTGTAATTGTAAAACAAGAATTTTTTACTTTTAAGAAAATATGACGCGTGTTAAAGTTTCTTGGTGATGAATCTAACGGTAAGAAATGCAGCTGGCAGGGCATATTGTCGTAGGTAATTTTCTAGAACCATGCTATGATAACCTAATGGATGACCTAGGGGATGACATTTCCCTCACACATGAGGGGGGAAATGTTATTTTATTCAAGTGGGCCCCTCATCCCATGTGAGGGGGATGTCAACCCCTAGGTCATCCTTTAGGTTTCTTTAGCATTATTCAATTTTCTAACATGGAACCTTAGGGTTTTTCTGTACCGTATAATAAATTATCATACTAGATTTTTTTGACTGTCTTTTTCATAGAAAAATATTGGTCTAGAATATTCTGGATTTCGGGAAATTAGTTCGAATAAAATCGAATTAAGCCCTTTTTTGATGCACATTATTTTAAAAAGAATGTATTTTTTTCTGTGATGGAAGGTGAATATGTGGTTGATAAATAATGAAAAGTTATCGATGTAATGAAAAATATTATTTTATTGAAAAATGTGTGGTTGAAAATAAGTAGAAGAATGATAATAAAAATTAGAATGTGAATCAAACAATGACTAATTTTTTTTATCACGATATAACATCACACGTGTCCAACAACATGGGGCTCCATTTTTTAAAAATATATTTTTATTTTCAAGTTCAATCACATATTCTCCCATAAATTAATGTTACATGTATATTTAAATTTTTTCCTATTTTCTTAACCATATATTCTCAAAAAAAATCACAATTTCAAAACACTTTCTTTCAAAATATCATTTTAATAGAGCACAAACAGAAACTATTTATTTTTACACTACCTATGCCACTACTAGTAAGAGATTTATACATAATCCGATATTGTGAGAGTATTTGTTGGAGATTAAAATTAGATTTTTTAAATAAATTGTGCTAAAAATTTTGAAATGTGTGGTTGAGTGGGACCTATAAAAAATGTAATTAATATTGATTGTTTGACTTTGACTTAAATTAAAATCATATTTAATCATGTCCAAACAAGTAAAATATGTCAAGGTTTCATAGGATTCAAATTTCAAATTGAATTAGTTTAATGCATAATATTTAAAGAAAACTAATTATTGGTAACTGCATCTATTTGATTCATTAATAATAGGTAATAAAACGTTTATGAGGTAAAGAAGAGTAAATTCTAAATAAGAGCACTTAAACATTTTGATTAATTAGCTTTTGCTTTATCCAAATAATTAGACATGCTGCAACATGTTTCTATACTGGAGACTATATTTTAATCTAATTTTATTTTAAAAAATAATTACTAATTTTCTCCAATAAAATACAATATATATATATATATATATATATATATATATATATTATTTAATCAATTGTGATCTAATTATATTTTTTTCTTTTGGCGGGGGTAGTTGAGTTCTTTCAATTTTTATTGCAATGAATTGACCATAATGGTTAACAAATTAAATTAAAAATTCTTGATCCAACTTTAATTTGCCTTTAAACAACCTTATAATACTCGAAAGCGATTACCATTGTATTTTGCTAGAATGTGGGGTTGAGCCAATTTATATTAGTGGCATAATTGGCAATAATTATGCATAATTCATATATTTTCCACTTAAGGTATCATTATGGCCTATTGATGCTTTAAAACAAAACATGATTAGTAAATTTAGGCCCCGTTTGATACACATTTTTTGTAAAATAAGAATGAAAAATATAATCATTATGAGCCCCACACAAGAAATATAAAGTCAAATATGGTGGTTGAATATGATAGATAACGATCATATTTTTTATTTTTATGATAAAAAAAGGGAAACCAAACGGGGCTTAATCAACTTTAAAGATCAGAAAAGTTTTGACGGCTGACGGGCCTATGATTATGGAATGTGGATAAACATGCTCTCTTCAGACTCATTGATGTTTAAATTATATTTTTAGTATTCTATAGCCGTATATTGACTTTTTTGTCTAGTTATGATAGGATTTTTTGAAAAAAAGGTTGAACCCAATCATGCGGGTCCCATCCTATCCCGCTCTGCCTCGTTTCGTCTCGTTTCGTCTCGTTTCTAGAGCATTGTGAAGAAGGTAAATCGTGAAATATGTCTCAATAAGTCAGGGTACAAAAGCTGTCATACTGGTATAATAAGATTTTGGTTAAGAGAGAGAGTGACATTTCAGAAAAAATAAAACTACTTATTTTATTTAAAAACTTCGTTAAAGAAACATAAAAGTAATCAGTACGCATAAACGCAAAAATAAAGAAGAAAATACAAAAAAAATAAAATAAAATAAAAATCGACAAGTGAAGAAATAAACACAATTACTTTTGATTCAATTGAATTTTTTTTGAAAAACTCACCGTTATTACTATAGTTGTCTTCTTCGAGCATTTTGCATAGATTTCTTTACAAATAGTTATACATTTAACCCTTTTGACGAATTTTTTCATTTAAAAAAAAATCTTTAAAATTGAAATTGAAAAAAACGTTAGATTTTAAAGATTATGTTAGGCGTGAATGATGGTATTTTGCCAGCTCCACTGGATGAAAAAATAAGCATTTTTAGAGAATTATATAAAAATGACAAATATCCAAAAGCAACGAAAAGTGGTGGATTGAAAAACTCCAGTTTTAAGGTTCATATGAATTTGTTACATTTTGCCAAAAGTTAAGGACTTGTGATGCAAATATTTCATACAAAAGGGAAAACTAGAAGGTGATATTCAAACCTCGGTGGTTGGTATTCAAGGAGGCCACACGAGATAGTGTGTTATCTATGGTATTGGCTTAACTTCGAAAGGGACATGGGGAAATAACCCACTCGTGTATTGTCGAAGGAGAATGGAATGGAGGAAGTAAATTCTTATTGCAAGTTTGCAACGCAAAATGATAAATTTTTCGTTGTATTATTGTCTATTAGGAAAGCAATGTTTGATATGCTCGATCAGACATAACTCAACAAGATTATAGAATTGAAGCGCGTGAAAACTTTGTGAATTCTACAACCTAATCCTCTCCCATTGTACCATATGTATTGCGAATGTATTAGGATTGTGGGAGGGACTTAATTACTAATCTTGACCTTGGCAGTAATTGTTATACATTTGTTCAAGAATTATAATGGAAGGGAGAATTGAATATGTATTATACAATGAAAAAGGTAAAATCGATGTGAAATGAGGAGAAAAAATGGCGTATGGGCGCAATTTGCCCATGCGCATGCATGAGCTTGAAGCCTTGAAGCCATGGGTGCACATGACTCGCCTCTGCAAAAACATAGGTGAAACGCCTTGAACAATGTGTACACATGGTTCATAATCATGTTGTGCATATGCCTGAAAACAGGGCGTCAAGTTTGGTTTCCATTTTTTATTTTTGGCGATTTTTCATGAATGGTTGCGACTATTTCGTGAATTGAAGACTATAAATAGGTGATAGTTTTCTGTTACAAACACATGGAATCTACAATCTAAAGTCCACTTAAAGTGCTTTTATTCCAATTCATTCTCACTTCCAAACTTTTGAGCGTTCTTCAAGTGTTTGTAAGAAAATACAAGTGCTTATGTATTTTATTTTTAAAGGCTTTTTTAAATCATAAGAATCATTTGTCGGTGAATTCTCTTAAGCACTCAAATAATTCTAGAGGGGGCGAATATCGTTTGAGTTCAAGTCTAATTTTCAGTTTTTGTGTTCATGCATTGTTGTGTCCTTTTCTTCTCCCATTCTTCTAAATTTTTCAACAGTAATTTCAGCAACGTACTTATCTTGATGGAGAGCTCGATAAAGTTCAAAGTCTGTGGGGATGAAGAGATCCATTTGCTGCATAAGTTCCTGAACCATAAGAGTATCCACCCTTCACTAATTCATCTCGAACATATCACTTCCAAAGGCATAAGTTCCTTAACCATAAGAGTATCAACCTCTTTTTGATGTAGTTCAAAAGAATATATAGATTCTTGTAACTATACTCGCTTCTCTTGTTTTTACTCAATTCTATTAGTGTAAATGATTATATGAGCTACGTTTGAGCTCCATCATCTATGAGAATGAGTATTGTAATTGTAATTTTTTTTTTTTTAAATGTATGGCTAAATTTTTTTTTTTTTTTAATAATATGTGCAAAATTATTTTATGGAAAAAATATGTGGTTGAAAATAAATTTGAAAAAAAATAAATGTGGAAATTACACAGCAGCTTACCTTTGAAGATCACATTACAAAAATCAGGTCCAAAGTATAATTAATCACAAACCAGGTAGTAATTATATATTTTAAATAATATTAAATAATAATATTTGAAAAATTTAATTAATTAATTCATTCCCTAAACCTAATTCATTTCACTACAAACTTCACACACACACACACACACACACACACACACACACACACACACTCTCTCTCTCTCTCTCTCTCTCTCTCTCTCTCTATCGTCACAAGTCCATGACACCAACGACGACATCGGCAACGTCGATGGTTCTGCATAGATGACTCTGCACAGATCGATGTTTGGCGGTGGTGATGTTGGATGACGCAGTCGTCGTCGCCGCAGGAGCATGTCGTCACCGGAGCAGCGCCGCCGCACCTTTCCCTTCTTTTCCTTGTTCTGCTGTAATTTCACCACCGAATCACCTATGTTTGGATAGACTGAAATTGTAGAAAATCTTGGAAGATTGATGGAGCCTGTTGACTTAGAACTGACCAACGAATATGGATCTACAACCCGATTTCTTGCTGTGATGTGTGGGATTTAGCTAAATCGTTAACAATATGGTGTTTTTGTGTGGTTGTGGCAATGGCGGTGGAGGTGGGTTTTGTGGTTGCGGCGGCTGTGGTGGTGGTTGAATTTGGCAGTGGTCTGGGGATGTTTTTGGTGATTTTGTTGGTGGTGTGGTGCATGTGGCGGTTCAGTGTTGGTGAGGTTGTGGGTTGAGTTATTGGAGATGGTGGTAGGCGGCGGTGGCAATTGTGGTGGCATCTGGCGACGGTTGAGGTCGTGGTTGGAAATCTAATAATAGTGGTGCGGTGGCGGTTGTAGTTGCAGTAATGTTGGTGGTGGTGGGTGGGACGGCATGGGGTCGAGATGTTTGCTGGTGGTTATGGTGGTGTGGTGTAGGCGGCGGTTGCGGGATGATGATTTGTGATCAAGTATTGGTAGTGAATTGGGATCGAAATTGGGCCGTGACCATAAAGGACGATAATTTGTGACTAAAAAATTAATCTGTGACTAAAAATAATAATCCATGACCAATAAGAAATTAATATGTAACTAAAAATAATTATCTGTGACCAATAAATGTGAAAATTGTGACCAACAAATAAAATATAATCTATAATTTTTTTGATTTGTGACCAATGAGATAAATTGTGACCTATAAAAAATTCAACAATGCTACATGTACACACACCCCCTTACACAATGCCCTACACCCCCCTCACATGAAGGGGGGCCCACAAATATTTTATTATGTGTGGGCCCCCCTCCATGTGAGGGGGGTGTAAGGGATTGTGTGGGGGATTGTGTACAAGTAGCTTTATTCTAAAAAATTTGATTTGTGACCTAGACATAATTTGTAACCTATAAATTTTTTGATTTGTGGCCTCGAAATAATCTGTGACCTATAAATTTTTTGATTTGTAATCTTGAAATAATTTATGACCAATTAATTTGATAATATGTGACTAATAATTAAATTGTGAACTATAATTACGTACATGCGACCATTATTTGTATAATTGTGATCTTATTTTATTTATTTAATAAATATTTTTAATTAATTAGATAACAACCTAATTTTTGTATTAAGCAAACTTAAAACTTAATTTTTAAACTTTGCATATTTAATACATGGTCTGTGAATTCTTCCCAAAATAAATTGTTAGAAAATAGGGTTCAACATGGACAAAATAATAATCCATGTATGCGTTTGGGAAGTAAGTCAAAATATATAAGCAACTCAACTTTTGCGAGTGCTACACACATGCTAAGTAGATCACAATTAGCGTGTATTAGACGGGGATTAAAACCTATATTTTCTCAAAATCAAAGTCAACAATTATTTTTAATTACATATTCTATGGGACATACAATTTTTTAACTACATATTTTATTAATTTCTATCAAAGTCTACTAAAAAACTAAGGGTCCGTTTGATTGACCGTGTTTTCCAGGGAAAATGGAAAACGTTTTCCTACTTTTTAAAATTCATGTGTTTGATTGGACTTATTTTCTAGGGAAAATGTTTTCCACCATTTTTTAAGGTACAAGTTGTTGATGCACAAAAGTTGGAAAACATTTTCCCATCACTTTGGTGGGAAAATGTTTTCCAAATTTTTGACCGAATATATATATATATATATATATATATATATATATATATATATATATATATATTTATACCAATTGGAACACATTCTAAAGTTAATGATAAAATAATTTATCCATTTAATTGACAATTTTCGTAAAAAACAAAGCCAAATGTAAAAAATTTTTAGCTGAAAAATTATACTAATCAAACACTGTTAATTACAATTCCATCTAAAACAAGTTTTAGGCAATTCAATTCCCTGCAATTCGTTTTCTTTCCAACCAAATTTCATATTTTTTATCAAACGGGCCCTAAATAGAAAATGAAGAGTAATCTTTGTTTTCTTTTTTTCATTTTAGATTTTTCATATTGATTCGAATCTTGGTCGAGTAAATTCCCATTTATTTTTTATGTTACTAGCCCATTTTAAATTATTTTGTTTTTCTATTGTCATCAAATTTGGATAGAGTAAGACGTGTTTGAATTTCTTGATCGAATAACCTTTTTTTCTTACTCTTTAGATCATTTTGAGTAGGAAATTGAACTTTTTAGTTTGAAATTCTTGGTCGAATAACTGTATCTCTTACTCTTTACATTATTTTGAATAGGGAATTGAACTTTTTAGGTTGAATCTAGTTTGTTGGATATAAACTAAGCCAAACTGTTGACCTAAAATCCGATCGAACTAAGTTGCCAACGTTGTTACCTCTCCATCCATGTATAAATTATTTCCAATTTGACATGTTTAGCATGCAAAGACTAATGTTCGAAGGGTATGTTTGATTACCTTTTTTTTTTTTTTTTTTTTACTAGAAATAGGAATTCAAATTTCATTTTCTTACTTTTTTGGTGTTTGATAACATATATTTTTCATAGAATTGATTTTCTTGATTTTGTTCACACGTGCATTTTCCCACTTTTTTGAGGAAATGTTTTTCCACCACTTTTGTGGGAAAAATAATTTTCAGCTTTTTTTTTTAGGCAATTAGAAAAAATTCTAGACTTAATAGTAAAAAAATTTATCACTTTTATTGACAATTTTCATGTAAAACAAAGTCAAACGAACATCATTTTTTTTTTTTGGTAATCCAAACAAATTTTTATCACCAATTATAAAAAAATTTATCCCAAAAACAAACTATTTGCATGAAAAATAAAGCCAAACGGATTAGGTGAAAAATTATACTAATCAAATACAATTAATTACAATTTCCTCTAAAAACAAATTTTAGGCAATTCAATTCTTTGCAATTTGTTTTATTTTCTCTCAAATTTCACCTTTGTAATCAAACGGATCCTAAAAGTAATTTGGTTGTCACTTGCATTTCGATGATTAAATCAGCTGAAGACAAAATATAAATACGGGCGTGACGAAGATAAATGGATAGAGTTTTGGCTAGGGTCTGATCTCATACCTTTTCCTCGGTAATGCATGCAGTGTTCACTTACCCAAGAGGTTCGTTGGATGGGAAACTACCTTTCCAGCATATTTTTTTGTAAATATTATATTATATGAAAGAAGCTATGGATCCTAATGAGGTAACAATAGTTCATGTGCTTTGATGTCGTTAGTAAGCCTGGGCACGATTCGATTCAAAAGAAAATTGAATCGAATTGAATCTAAAATTTTCGATAGTTAATAAACGGAACTATCGGGTCCAAATAAAATTTTGAAATCGTTCGGATTTAATTCGGTTCAATTCGGTTCTACACTATAATTAAATTTTTTAACATTTATAACAACACTACAGTCTGACATGTTCAATCTTAACTTTTACAAATTAACGTATTCTAATTTAATAACATATAAATAACAAGTTATCCAATAAAATTAATTTACCAATGTATACAAATAAAAAAAGTAGATAGTAAATTAGTAATACTAAAATATCGGTAATCCATATAAATTAGAAGTCATACACTCATCGTGATAAAATATTTTAAAGTATTGCTAATACAATAGTACTTACCAACTATTTGATTTAATCATCAATTACTTGATTTGTCATACTAGATACTAAAAAACTTTACAAGAAAAATTGAGAAATCACAATTAACAAATATAAATAAACTAAAAATTATTCAACTAATAAGATTTAATAAGAAAAAATATAATATATATTTTATTACCTAGCTCAATGTCCATAGAACTCAATCTCTTTAATGCAAACTCTATCTTTGCTAATTTATTTTTAAAAAAATAAAAAAAAAATTCACATATATAAAAATTTAAAAAAATTCGGTTCTTATTCGATTCTAGGTCTAGAACTGAGTCTAGAACTGAGAATCGAATCGAACCCGTTGGTTCTCGATTCAGATACCCGTTCGAATATTTCACTTACGAAGAATTGCTCGGTTCGGTTTAGTTCAGTTGGAGGTTTTTGTCCAATCCTAGTCGCTAGCCTATTCTGACAACGCACTTGTAATTGGGGAGAGATTTTGACTTGGGTCTCTATAACGTGGCATACGATTTTTACATAAAATTATAATCATACGTGGTTCACTTGTAGAGGCCACGTGTGGTAAAGAAATAACACAAACAATTTATAATTTTTTTTATTTGGTTTAAGAATAATGCAATTTACATCGTTAGTAACAGATATTGAAAGCCGTTCAATATAAAAAGGGGAAAAAAATGATGCTACAATGAAAAAATGTAATAAATGAACTTCCAAAGAGAAGCTCATTAATTTCAAAATCACATGTAACTTTTCGTACCAATACTAGAAACATTTGTCCGGGTTTTAATACTATTGGATTATCTACAATTTATAATATATTGAATATCAGATCTAGTGAAAAATATTTTTTGAATAATTATAACCCTACTATAATTCAATTATTTCAATAATATCTTGATTTTTGTTTTTAATATGTATTTAATTTATAAGCAGTAATAAATACTACAAAATTCTTGTTTATGTATGTATTCTTTGTTACTAATTTTCAATTAATTAACATTTAACATTCATTTAATTAATATTAATTAGAATTTCACATTAGGAATGTTCATTGTTCATGTTCATGTATGTTAATTAGCATCTAATTTCACTTAATTGAAAATTAAATTACATTCATTTAATATAAATAATATAATATTTCTTGTCACGTATATATTATTCAATATAATTCTAAATTAATTAACATTCACATTAATTCATGTATCGTATTTGTCGATCATCCTTATTTATGAATCTAATTTTCACATTTAAGTATGCATTTCACTATTTTACGTGCGTATATAATAATTAATATTTATTTTCAGTGACTTTCATTTTTCTCATATTTAGATTAAAAGGGTAAATGGAGGGTCAAATATTACTTTCAAAGCACTTATAAAATATTTCAAAATAACGTGCAATGCACTTTTAACTATGATTAGCAGTTAAAAATATGTACAATTTTATTTATAAATGTATACATAATCATATATAAATTGCATAAAAAACACTAAAAATGTGGCGTGTTGTGAACCTCTTGATTATAGGATCTTCATCCCCCACTAACGACTTCCAAATGATAAACAAACATGATCAATGTGTGTATTTTTCAATACGTATATTTAAAAATTCATGTGCAAAACATATTATGGTATATAAAGTAATAATACGGTGCAGAGGGACTTATTGGTTCATAAATCTGAATAGGTTTGAAGTTGATCAAGTAATGAAATGTGAATGATGTAATGATGATATGACCATCATGACGGAAATATTGATGCCAAAATTATTATATCAATATGCACGGTATTGGTGGTGAGACGGGTAGAGCAACCGTGACACAAACACACCCTCCTAGACAGAATCTCATGCATTGATTGAAATTTTGAGGACTCGTGTATCAGAAAACATTAAATGTAGATCTAAATGCAGTAGTTTGTAAAGTTTGGTGACTCATCTGTAATTTTTGTTTGGTGGATCCAGACGAAATTCACTTTATCTAACGGGTCGGATCAGCCTGCAATCCACAGAGCAACCATGATATTATAAAGTTACCATTAGCAATAGTTCGATTTTCAGGCGAATCAACGTCGATTGAGTACTCATTTTCAGTTGATAATCCGCCGTCAGGTAGTTCAACTCTTTCTTTTATTTCACTGATAATTTTCTGTAATTTTCTTTAGTTTGTCGAGAAAATGGGATTGTTTCCTTTTTCGTTCGAGTATTTTCTTGAATATTTATTTAGGTATCTTCGGAAGAAATGTGTAAATCTTATTTGTAGGTTCTTAGACTTCAGCTAAGAATTTTTAGTGTTTTATTAGTTGAAATTCTTTGGTAAATTGCAAGTTATACGCAATGAGTAGAGGTTTCCCCTTTTCGTTTAGAATTGATTACAGCACAATACAAAAATAGGAAAAAACAGTGCTTTGTTGGAGAAAACTCTAGTGAGATTAGACATTGATATGCTTACATAAACAATTAGCGGTATCTACTGGAGCTTTCGTTACTAGTCTTTGGATAGATCAAATTAGTAGGATATCCACTTTTTATTGGAATAAAAATGCGAAAATTTACGGTCAAATAGAGCTCAGCTATGTACTTTCATGGGCTTTCAAGGTGATCTGATGACGTGTGAGTGAAGTCTAAACTTGGAGTAGAACTTCTGGAAGAGAAATTGATTGTTTCAAGTTGGTTGAAACTGGCTCGCCTAAAGATAGTTTGAGATTGGAAGTTGAAATGAGTTGCAAGTACTTACTTTTTCCGAGCAGTTTGTTATGCCAACGATTAAATCAGTCAAGCCTCTTGAGCCAATAATTATTCAGGCTGCTAAGGTGCTCAAGCTCGGATCAAAGAGCAATATGCCTAGTTTGGGCAATTTTCAAGGCTCATTTATGATTCCAATCTAAGCTTGAATAGCCTTAAAGTTAATCGGAACAGCACATTTACTCACTGTAAATTCTGTAACCTGTTATCCTCCACTGCGAGCAATGTTGCACGTCTATGTTAAAATTTATAAGATAATGCCCCTGTTTGGGCTCCATTTTAATGTAATTTTGTGAGAAAATGTATTTTGGAATAGTGATTTTTTGGAAAATGTGTGGTTAAAAGATAAGGAAAAGTTTTGGATTCACGTGTAATATTATTTTATGGAAGAATGCGTGGTTGAAAATGAGTTTTGAAAAAAAAAATGTGTTTTAAAAATAATGGATCCCAAACAGGGGCAATGTGAAATATCTTGTAAATAAGTTTTTGTTCAGTTGATTCCTGTAAAGTGTTTAGGGAAGGCCTGTAGCATGACAAGGAGTAATAACTTTACTCTGTATTGAAAACTTCGTTGCTTCTTCTTCTTCTTTTTTTCTTTGTCAGTGTGAAATGTGAAGTTCTTTAATGTTAATTATTCCTTGATAAATATTAGCAAACCTTAAAACTTTTACTTGGGTTGGGGGCGGACAGCAAGAAATTTGAACTAATATAAATAGTCATGAATATTTTAGTTCAGGGGAGGCTTCTGTATTGATTTCACCTCTGGCTATTGAACAATAACCATGTTACATTACATGGAATTGGATTAGACATAACCAGTTCCATGATGTTAGATGTTTGACAATATGTAGTTCCTACTTTGTGGATTTAGGGTTGTTTGACAAAGTGTTTAATAATTTTTTTAAATTTCATAAAAGTTAATGAATTGTGTGGTTGAGAAGTTGATAAAAATTGTGGTCTCATGAAATGTGTAGTTAAAATTGATTGTTGAGTTTGACCTCTAACTTTTTAGCAAATCTTAAGCTATCCCAAACAAGGACTTAATATATGTATAGTTTGGAGATTCTTGCCTCTTGTCAAATTTTTTTTTTTTTTTTTTTGACACATCTCTTTGCAAAACAAAATCAAGTGCAGGTAAAACAACACAATCTGCTTCTATATTTTCTACACTGTTTTCAGTTTTGAATGCTATGAGTGGTTTTTAATCCCTCTGTCATGTATAGTCAGTGTTCTTTTTCTTACTAGCATGTTACTTGGAGGAGCCCATAGGATATGATTTTCCCACTTGTAAATATTTTATATTTCTTTGTCTGGAAGACTGAAACCTTCTAATTTCTAAATAAAATTTCTGATCATTGGCATCTCATTTCTATTTCTGTTTAGAACTTAAATCAATGTTGATGCTCTTTGAATAATTTTTGACTTTTTAAAATAGTGCACCATGGTCATTTTTGTTTTCTTTGATATTTTATGCCTTGTCCTTGCCCCTGGGGTCATAGGCATTTAGGTGGTTGGACTTCATTAAAAATGTAAAAATTATATCTGAAGCAAGTTGTATCATTAGTAGATCTATTTTATGCTTTATAAAATAGTCTGCGTAATTCTGAAACTTTGTGTCAGTCAAAGAATTGTAAATTGTTAACTATCTGATCTTATTTTCTATGAATAAGACTAGCTAGTTAAGTTAACATTTTGTCTTCTTCAGGAAGAACCAAAGCTTCCATGCCTTAGGTTCAGGAATTTTGGTTTTACCCTTGAGCAAGGTTCTTTTATGTGTGTATTCTGGTATTCTCTTTTACCTTCCATGGGGTATTTTTCTGAAGTAAGGTTCTGCGAAGTAATAAAAGCTGTGAGATTAACATGTAAATTCGCTGAAGTCATCTTCTTTTTCTGTCAAATGGATTTTAATTAGTGATTCGAAAACTTTCCCCAAATACATAGGCTAGGAACCAAGTCGAGGATGATATTATTTGCATCATGTTTAGGGTTTGAGGCCTTGGACCTTTCAGCTACTGCAGATGTCAACTGGATTAGAATCGCATCTTGAGTATTGTTTATCCTGAGATACCATTAATCTAGCACAATCACGGGGTGTCCACATTTTGGATTGAGCTCTTTATCTCATCATTTAGCTTTATTTTGTCATCAGCATTTTGAATGGTAGCTGGAACATTTTGATTAGAGATGATGTCTTGTAGACTCTTGATGCCAAAATCTGGCCAACAAGGATGAGAGGACCAAATGTCATGGATTGTTGAGTCGTATGTCTCCATAAGCAGCATAGGAGTACCTGCAGGCTGCAAATGGAGAGAGCTGATCTCCATCCCGTGACGACTCTCTGATGATTACGTCAATAAGAGTACTTGTAGCGACCGAAATTTTTTATTTAAGTTTCTTGAAAAACGTGTCGCAAAAACCTTAAATCCCGAGTTTTAAATAAAAACGCGTTCGTCTAGCCGTTATAAAATCAATTTAAATTCATTCAAATCGAGTTCAATCCCGAATATTTTTAAGGTATCGAATTTCTTATCATTTTAATAATTTAAGTAATTTTTTAAGGTCCAATTACTTATTAGTCCAAATAAGTTATTTTAGCCCAATCCTTTAAGCCCAAATGTATTCTTTTCAGCCCAATTCTGCAAGTCCGGTTAGAAAATTCTTTCGACCCAAATTTCTGGCCCAATTTCTGGCCTAGGGAATTGTGCCCTAGAAATTACTGTTCATAAATACCACTCTCATTTTCCTCCCCCCACTCACGCAGCCTCCAAGCAACTGGGTAAGAACTATCACCTTCTCCAAATTTTCACTCAATACAGTGAATCTCAGTCACCTTCCTGTTGCTGGAAACTCACGTTGATACTAGAACTCCAATTTCTAGCACCAACATGGAGTTTCACACATTGAACCTGTGGAACCCAGGATCCACCAATGCCTCTCCACCTCCAACCCAGCTGAAATTCGTGCTGGAAAACCTCCAGCTCACAACTGATGCTAGAAAACCCATTTCTAGCATCAACAATGTTGGAAGTTCATGTGTGATGCTAGAAAATCAATTTCTAGCATCAGCCCCATCACCTCCAACTCACAGATATGGCACACGCCTACTGTCCAACCCGTGGAGCCACCACACGCCACAACCAGAACCACCACCACCAGCCTATTGAATCACCACCAAATTGCAAGGCTAAAACTGACCACCAAACCACTGCCCAACGCCCACAGTCGAAGCCCAATCGAACCACCACTACAGCCACCTCCTGCGAACCACCGCATCAACGCCACCACCACCTCACTACAACCAACACCACCTGCAAGCCACCACGAGAACACCCAAACTCACCTACCATCCCCGACTTCGAACCGCCACCCACACCCAAAACGGACAGCCCCAGAAATCGACCCAAAACCAAAAATAAACCCAGAAATAAGGAACCCATGAACTTACCTCGCTCCCCGACCCATTCTCCAGCCGGTTCACCACCGGAAAACCCAAGAAATCCGAGCTTCAAGTCTCGGTTAACCTTCGACCCGTACGCCAAAATCACCCCGCCATCACCTCCACACTGCCGGCGCCACCACGCGATGGTGGCGCTGCCACCTCGCGCCGGCCGGAATCGAGGGAAGGGTCTTCGCCCCTTCGCTGTCGCCGTCGCCTCTCCTCTCTGCCCTCGCGTCCAAACGCGAGAATGAGAGAGAGAGAGAGAGATTTTATTTTTTTGAAAATTATTTTTAAGCCCCAAGTTTAGAAGTTAGGTTATTTTAGTCCCCCAAGTTTTAAAGTTACTTATTTCAGTCCCGAAATTCGTTTTTTAAAGAAAACAGCCCAAATTTTATGTTTTAAAACCAATCAGCCCACAGATTTCGAAAAAGTCAATTTCAGTCCTTGAATTCTTATTTTTCAGTTTTAACAATTTTCAATTTAGTTCCTATTTTATAAAAGTTCAATTTTAGCCCTTAAACTTTTATTCTCAGTTTTAATAAATTTCCAATTTAGTCCCTATTTTAGAAAAGTTCAATTTTAGCCCTTAAACTTTTATTTTCAGTTTTAATAAATTTTCAATTTAGTCCCTATTTTAGAAAAGTTCAATTTTAGCCCTTAAACTTTTATTTTCAGTTTTAATAAATTTCCAATTTAGTCCCTATTTTAGAAAAGTTCAATTTTAGCCCTTAAACTTTTATCTTCAGTTTTAATAAATTTCAATTAAGTCCCTAAACTTTATTTTTATCGTTTTTAATCGTTAAAGAAATTTCGAAACACTAATCCAAAGTTATTTTTCTATTTTTGGCTAGACGAAACGTAAGGACGATAGAGCTTGAGATTTCTTTCCGCTCAACTTTTTACGACTCGAGATAAATTGAGGTAGACTCGCCCCCATTAATTAGTTTAAATTGTAATTGCATGTATTATGTGATTTTATGTGATTTATATGCTTTAATGCATAAGATGAGAATCTCTTATGAGATAGATTATGTTGTTATGCTTGCCATAACTTATATGCTTAATTGCATGAGAAGAAAGAGAATCTCTTATGAGATAAGATGATGTTATGCATAACTTACGTGCTTAAATGTATGAGACAGACTACCCACACCCTATGATTTTAAAGAGCCTATGATTTTTCAAAGAAAATTAGCCCATGAGAATATCACTGTATAGATTGCATAATTATGTGTTAAATTACTCTGTAGATTAATTACTGGCGATGAGTCTACTGAGTATTTCTTCGAAATGCTCATTCTATTATTTTTAACAATATTGCAGATTTTGGAGACGGCCGAGTTTGATGGGCAGTGGTGAAATAAATGTAGTTAATTGTTTTTAGTTTACTTTCGAAATTTCACTCTTTGAAACATTATGAAAATTACTTTGTCGTTTCCGCTATTTTCAAACTCGAGTTTAATGTTTAATCAAATTTTCCTTAAGTTAATTTGAATGGCATTGGTTACCGTTAAAGTTTACAAATTTTAAATGTGATTTTTTTTTAAAAGTTAGTTATTCCGCCGAACTTTTCAGTTAAATTAGGGCATTGAGAAGATGACGTAGCGTTCCGGGTCCGCGGAACTCGGGGCGTTACAGCTTGGTATCAGAGCCAGTCTGCGTTTCTGTAGACTGGCAAATTTTCAAAAAAAAAAATTTCAAAAAGATATTCCACATTATTTAAATTCTTATTAATGAAAGTTGCCACTGCCATCACTCGATCAGTCGACTCCAAAGGTAAAGAAGTTTATGAAATTTAAATGCTATTTTAATTCGGATACTTATTTTGATGCTTTATGAGACTTAGAAGAAAGAAAGAAAGAGAAAGAAAGAGAAAGAAAGAAAGTGTATCCGAATTAGAAAGAAAGAAAGAAAGAAAGACGAATTTGAGCATAATTTGAAAAAGTTTCCTTTAATTTTTACGTCCTCAAAATTTTGACTAGGAGAGATGAATAACCCCGCTTAATTGGACTTTGCATAATTGATTTAGGACATGGCACCCATTCGTAGAAAGACACTCAGTGAAGCAGAACAAGCCTTTAGGGATTATGACCGCTTCAGACCCGAACTTGAGTGGACAATTGCCCAACATATAGAGCAGTTGAATATTGTACGTGAACGGGCCATACAACATGGCTACGTGACCAATGATCACCGGTCGATCCGTCACTTGCTCTCAACTTTTCGAAGTGATTATGCGGAGGTAGCTAATAGTATATATGTAGATGCTCTGGTGTCTTTGAATGTGGAAATGGAGTATGATGCCTTCTGCACGAGATTTGTGGCATATTGGCCCATGTACTTTGAGTACCGCTATGGGTTTGCTCCTGAAGAAGACTCAGAAGAAGAAGAAACTGAGGAAAACGCTGAACCAGCGCTAGGAGAGATCTCGGACGCTGAGTCAGGCGTAACCGAAAGAGAATAGAGAGATAGAAATTAGAGTAGGCTCGACATGTTGCTGTAAAAAAAAAAAAAAAAAAAAAAAAAATGTTCGGCATACGTGCCTTCCTACCCATGTATTTTCATCAAATGAAGTCGAGTTTTAAATGAAATGATATCTGGGTTTTAATTTTCATTTTTAGAAGTTATCTGTTACCATTTACGTTGTGGTACACTTAATTCAACCTTTATGAATTGCTTTTAAAATTTTATGAAGGTTATGGCACCACCAACTCAAACCGATATCATCCGGGAATTACTTAACGTGGTGCAAGAACTGAGACAAGCTCCGCAACCGGTTAACCCCACAACACCAGCGATAGAACAATTTCGGAGATACCGCCCACCTACGTTCGATGGCGGAGAAAGTCCACTAGCAGTGGAAGAATGGCTTCAGGCCATTGAGAAGATATTCAGGCACATATCTTGTCCTGAAGATAAAAAGGTAATTTGTGCCGAGTTCATGCTAATTGGAAGAGCTGGTTTCTGGTGGGAATCTGCATCCCGAACAAGGAGTGGAGCAGCTAGCAGCTCTGACTTGGGACGAGTTTAAGACTGAGATCAGGGATAAATTTTTCCCACAAGCCCTCAGAGATCACAAAGAGTCCGAATTTCTACGTTTGGTACAGGGTGAAATGGACATAACCGAATACGAGAGAAAGTTTGAGGAACTGTCGCGTTATGCTCCACATCTGGTGGAGACTGAGTTCAAGAAAGCACGGCGTTTTGAGAGGGGTCTACGCCTTGATATCCGACAGATCGTCAGTTCACATGAACTGCCAACATACGGAGAAGTTGTGAAGAAGGCTCAAGCAGTAGCCTATGCCGGAGTGAGAATCGGGAACCAGGGCAACCATAGCGAGCAAAGATATCAAGGGAAGAGAAAGTGGCAAGGCCCAAATCGCAATCAGAATCAGAACCGAAATCAAGCATTTACCAAGAGGCCGAATCTAGGACCAACAGGGAGACAAATGATCACTTTCACTCCACCCTGCCCTAAGTGTCAGAGGCCGCATAAAGGAGAGTGCCTTTTTGGAAAGGGTGTCTGCTACAAGTGTGGCCAGCCGGGCCACTTTGCAACGGATTGTTGTGCCCCATCCGCCCAGGGTTCCAATCAGAAGGCGAACCCAGACCAGAACAGAAAAGGAAAGGCAAGAGTGTTTGCCATGGATGCCGCTGAGGATTCTGACGTGATTGCAGGTATACTATCTATCTCTAGTATTCCTGTATATGTTCTAATAGACTCAGGAGCTACGCATTCATTTATAGCTGAAGCATGTTTAGGAAGACTGAACTTAATAGGAGAAGAAACTGGTAGTACTCTCGAGGTTAGTTTACCGTCAGGAGGAACTATTGATACCAATAAGATAGTCAAAGCAGTACAAATAGATTTTGACGGCCAAATTTCGAAAGCAGACTTGAATATTATCCGAATGAACGATTTCGATATTATTCTGGGTATGGATTGGCTTAGCACCAATCGTGCCGCAATCATGTGCCACGAGAAAGAGGTTATTTTTCACAAAGATGGTGAAGAAGTATTCAGGTTCTACGGGACGAGGATCAAAACACTTCCTCGCCTTATCTCGGCTTTACAAGCGGAGAAGCTACTAGCCAAGGATGATTGTCATGGCTATTTGGTTAGTCTTCAAGACAAACCCGTAGAGGAGATTACTCTGGACTCAGTGCCAGTAGTATGCGAGTACAGTGATGTCTTTCCAGACGATCTACCCGGTATTCCGCCAGATAGGCAAGTGGAATTTTCCATTGATTTGGTACCAGGAGCTGCCCCTGTTTCTAAAGCTCCGTACCGCATGGCGCCGAAGGAGTTGCAAGAACTGAAGGTGCAGTTGGAGGAATTGCTAGAGAAGGGTTTCATCAGGCCAAGTGTGTCTCCATGGGGAGCACCTGTTCTATTTGTAAAGAAGAAGGATGAAAGTATGAGGATGTGCGTCGACTACCGAGAACTTAATAAGTTGACGATAAAGAATAAGTATCCCCTTCCCAGGATCGAAGACTTGTTCGATCAGCTGAAAGGTACAGCTATCTTTTCCAAGATTGATTTGAGATCTGGTTACCATCTGCTAAAGGTTTCGCCAAGTGACATACCAAAGACGGCGTTCAGGACACGCTATGGGCATTATGAGTTCACAGTAATGCCCTTCGGCCTCACGAACGCACCTGCAATATTTATGGACTTGATGAATAGAGTTTTCCATCAGTATCTCGATAAATTCGTTATTGTTTTTATCGATGACATACTGGTCTACTCCAGAAATTCTGCACAACATGAAGAACATTTGAGGACTGTGTTGGAAACACTGAGAGCAGAAAAGTTGTATGCCAAATTCAAGAAATGTGAATTTTGGCTTGAGCGAATAGGTTTCTTAGGTCACATTGTTACAGCTAAAGGCATTGAGGTTGATCCTTCTAAAGTTGAGACTGTAACGAATTGGCCAACACCTGCGAATGTTGGAGATGTGAGAAGCTTTCTTGGATTAGCCGGGTATTATCGGCGATTCATAGAGGGTTTCTCTAAAATAGCAGGTCCTATGACCCAGTTGACCAAGAAGGGAGTTAAGTTTCAATGGATAGAACCATGTGAACAAAGCTTTCAGAAACTTAAGAACAGACATGTCTCAGCACCAGTGTTGACTATACCAGACGGGTCCGATGGTTTCGTTATTTACAGCGATGCATCCAAACATGGTCTAGGTTGTGTATTGATGCAGAATGGCAAGGTGATCGCATATGCCTCAAGGCAGTTGAAGCCACATGAAAAGAATTACCCGACCCATGATCTAGAGCTCGCAGCTGTCGTGCATGCTCTTAAGATCTGGTGACACTATCTGTATGGGAGTAAATGTGAAATCTACACCGATCACAAGAGTCTCAAGTATTTCTTCACTCAGAAGGAACTGAACATGAGACAACGACGATGGCTAGAACTAGTGAAGGATTATGACTGCACTATTCTTTACCACCCGGGTAAAGCAAACAAGGTTGCAGACGCTTTGAGTAGAAAGAATGCTGGACAGTTATCAGCTTTAGGAATAACGCAAGATCAATTGATTCGAGATTTTCAGAATTTAAGGATCGAAGTGCGAGTCCCAACAGTCCAAGGATCTAACAAATTGGCAAATCTGATCGTCAAACCAGACTTGAGAGGTCGGATTGTAGCAGCTCAAGTCGGAGATAAATTCTTGGAAAAGATCAGATCCGAAGTTGGGACTGGCAAGAGAATAGGTTTCGAGATTGCCGCTGATAAAGCGCTTATGTTCAAAGGACGTCTTTGTGTGCCGAAAGAAGAACATATCCGGAATGAGATTTTGACAGAAGCTCATTCAGCACCATATGCATGCCACCCAGGAGGGACAAAGATGTATCGTGATTTGCGCAATACTTTTTGGTGGAAAAACATGAAGGGTTGCATAGCAAAGTTTGTCTCTCGATGCATGACGTGTCAGCAAGTCAAGGCTGAACATCAGAGACCATCAGGGTTATTAAATCCCTTGGATATACCAGAATGGAAATGGGAGAAAATTTCCATGGATTTTGTGACAGGGCTACCAAAATCAATAAGAGGTCATGACGCCATTTGGGTTATTGTAGACCGACTTACGAAGTCAGCTCATTTCCTACCAATCAGAATGACTCTCAATGTGGATCAATTAGCCCAATTGTATGTTAAGGAGATCTTCCGACTTCATGGAGTACCAGCTTCCATTGTCTCCGATAGAGACCCGAGATTCACTTCGAGATTTTGGAAGAGTTTACAAGTCGCAATGGGTACTAAATTAAACTTTAGTACGGCTTACCATCCCCAGACAGATGGACAGTCTGAACGCACCATTCAGACACTGGAAGATATGCTTAGAGCATGTGTGCTAGACTTGAGTGGTAATTGGGAGACTCATCTTCCATTAGTGGAATTCGCCTACAATAACAGTTTTCAGGCTACTATTGATATGGCACCATATGAGGCACTATATGGGCGATGTTGTCGATCACCAGTTTACTGGGATGAAGTAGGCGAGAGAAGAATTTTAGGTCCAGAATTGATTGAGAGGACAGTTGAGGCTATTGAGAAGATCAGACTACGGATTAAAGCCGCCCAAGATAGACAGAAAAGCTCCGCCGATCGAAGGAGAAAAGACTTGGAATTTGAGATTGGAGAGAAAGTATTCTTGAAAGTAACTCCTATGAAAGGTACTATCCGTTTCGGCAAGAGAGGAAAGCTAAGACCTCGTTTTATCGGACCATTTGAAATCTTAGAAAGAGTAGGTAACGTGGCATATCGTTTAGCGTTACCACCCGAGCTCTCGGCCGTACACAATGTTTTTCACGTTTCCTTGTTGAGGAAATATATCCACGACCCGAGCCATGTGGTAAATTTTCAGACTATTTCGGTTCAGAGGAACCTGTCTTATGAGGAGACGCCTATGTGCATTGTGGAGAGAAAAGTCCATGTCTTAAGAAACAAAGCAGTCCATTTAGTCAAAGTCCAATGGGGTAGACAGGATAGTGATGAAGCTACCTGGGAAAAGGAGGATGAGATTCTGGCTAAGTATCCAGATATTATAGATCAAGTAAGTTTAAATTTCGAGGACGAAATTAATTTAAGGGGATAAGGTTGTAGCGACCGAAATTTTTTATTTAAGTTTCTTGAAAAACGTGTCGCAAAAACCTTAAATCCCGAGTTTTAAATAAAAACGCGTTCGTCTAGCCGTTATAAAATCAATTTAAATTCATTCAAATCGAGTTCAATCCCGAATATTTTGAAGGTATCGAATTTCTTATCATTTTAATAATTTAAGTAATTTTTTAAGGTCCAATTACTTATTAGTCCAAATAAGTTATTTTAGCCCAATCCTTTAAGCCCAAATGTATTCTTTTCAGCCCAATTCTGCAAGTCCGATTAGAAAATTTTTTCGGCCCAAATTTTTGGCCCAATTTCTGGCCTAGGGAATTGTGCCCTAGAAATTACTGTTCATAAATACCACTCTCATTTTCCTCCTCTCACTCACGCAGCCTCCAAGCAACTGGGTAAGAACTATCACCTTCTCCAAATTTTCACTCAATACAGTGAATCTCAGTCACCTTCCTGTTGCTGGAAACTCACGTTGATACTAGAACTCCAATTTCTAGCACCAACATGGAGTTTCACACATTGAACCTGTGGAACCCAGGATCCACCAATGCCTCTCCACCTCCAACCCAGCTGAAATTCGTGCTGGAAAACCTCCAGCTCACAACTGATGCTAGAAAACCCATTTCTAGCATCAACAATGTTGGAAGTTCATGTGTGATGCTAGAAAATCAATTTCTAGCATCAACCCCATCACCTCCAACTCACAGATATGGCACACGCCCACTGTCCAACCCGTGGAGCCACCACACGCCACAACCAGAACCACCACCACCAGCCTATTGAATCACCACCAAATTGCAAGGCTAAAACCGACCACCAAACCACTGCCCAACGCCCACAGTCGAAGCCCAATCGAACCACCACCACAGCCACCTCCTGCGAACCACCGCATCAACGCCACCACCACCTCACTACAACCAACACCACCTGCAAGCCACCACGAGAACACCCAAACTCACCTACCATCCCCGACTTCGAACCGCCACCCACACCCAAAACGGACAACCCCAGAAATCGACCCAAAACCAAAAATCAAACCCAGAAATAAGGAACCCATGAACTTACCTCGCTCCCCGACCCATTCTCCAGCCGGTTCACCATCGGAAAACCCAAGAAATTCGAGCTTCAAGTCTCGGTTAACCTTCGACCCGTACACCAAAATCACCCCGCCATCACCTCCACACTGCCCGCGCCACCACGCGATGGTGGCGCTTCCACCTCGCGCCGGCCGGAATCGAGGGAAGGGGCTTCGCCCCTTCGCTGTCGCCGTCGCCTCTCCTCTCTGCCCTCGCGTCCAAACGCGAGAATGAGAGAGAGAGAGAGATTTTATTTTTTTGAAAATTATTTTTAAGCCCCAAGTTTAGAAGTTAGGTTATTTTAGTCCCCCAAGTTTTAAAGTTACTTATTTCAGTCCCGAAATTCGTTTTTTAAAGAAAACAGCCCAAATTTTATGTTTTAAAACCAATCAGCCCACAGATTTCGAAAAAGTCAATTTCAGTCCCTGAATTCTTATTTTTCAGTTTTAACAATTTTCAATTTAGTCCCTATTTTATAAAAGTTCAATTTTAGCCCTTAAACTTTTATTTTCAGTTTTAATAAATTTTCAATTTAGTCCCTATTTTAGAAAAGTTCAATTTTAGCCCTTAAACTTTTATTTTCAGTTTTAATAAATTTCCAATTTAGTCCCTATTTTAGAAAAGTTCAATTTTAGCCCTTAAACTTTTATCTTCAGTTTTAATAAATTTCAATTAAGTCCCTAAACTTTATTTTTATCGTTTTTAATCGTTAAAGAAATTTCGAAACACTAATCCAAAGTTATTTTTCTATTTTTGGCTAGACGAAACGTAAGGACGATAGAGCTTGAGATTTCTTTCCGCTCAACTTTTTACGACTCGAGATAAATTGAGGTAGACTCGCCCCCATTAATTAGTTTAAATTGTAATTGCATGTATTATGTGATTTTATGTGATTTATATGCTTTAATGCATAAGATGAGAATCTCTTATGAGATAGATTATGTTGTTATGCTTGCCATAACTTATATGCTTAATTGCATGAGAAGAAAGAGAATCTCTTATGAGATAAGATGATGTTATGCATAACTTACGTGCTTAAATGTATGAGACAGACTACCCACACCCTATGATTTTAAAGAGCCTATGATTTTTCAAAGAAAATTAGCCCATGAGAATATCACTGTATAGATTGCATAATTATGTGTTAAATTACTCTGTAGATTAATTACTGGCGATGAGTCTACTACTGAGTATTTCTTCGAAATGCTCATTCTATTATTTTTTAACAATATTGCAGATTTTGGAGACGGCCGAGTTTGATGGGCAGTGGTGAAATAAATGTAGTTAATTGTTTTTAGTTTACTTTCGAAATTTCACTCTTTGAAACATTATGAAAATTACTTTGTCGTTTCCGCTATTTTCAAACTCGAGTTTAATGTTTAATCAAATTTTCCTTAAGTTAATTTGAATGGCATTGGTTACCGTTAAAGTTTACAAATTTTAAATGTGATTTTTTTTTAAAAGTTAGTTATTCCGCCGAACTTTTCAGTTAAATTAGGGCATTGAGAAGATGACGTAGCGTTCCGGGTCCGCGGAACTCGGGGCGTTACAGTACTAATGGATTATAGTAAGATTGAACTGGGGGTCACATGTCTTACCCCAAATGGCTTGATGGTGGTTGTATTTACAGCCGATGGAGAGTCTGTAAGTGAATCCTACACAGACTACTGAAGTTTGAGCCGTATATAGGTTGATTACTATCCTGTTGTCAATTTTAACTGGTTGGAGTCGTCCTCAATCACTATGGCAGAGAAGCATTATTGATGTGTGAGATGGACTCCATTTGCAGCAGGGTTCTTGCAATTGTGCCTTTAGCAGGCCTTTGCAGCTGGATCCGAGGTTCACTTCGCGGTCGGTCAAGCCTTACAGTTTTGTCGTCCACCAACTTTATTCTTTCCCTCGGGTTTGGCTGGTCACACAAAATCTGTTGTCCGATCACTGTACTAGCCCATGATAGTTTGTCCTGCTTTGCTGGTTTAGATGGAGATCTCCACATCAGCTGGTCAATCGAGGTGGCATCCAAGTCGGGTGTAGTTGCTATACAGACTTGTAGTAAACCTCTACTTTTTCCCTTCTTCGTTTTATTGTACCGTGTATCTGATAATATAACTGTGAGATAGAAGTCAGTCGGAGGTACTCGTTGTTTTAAACATCAACTCTCTTATGTTTCCTTTGAGGCCTTAGACTCTTGGGCAAATATATTCAACAGCAGGTTGTGCAGTGGCTTTGTTTGCCCTGCTTCTCTGAATAGAACACAACCCATTTTCCTCCTTTGTCTGGTTAGAAGGAAGCGCACAATGAAATGTTGAATGTAAAAGTAGTCATTATTATTTGCCTGTTGGAGCTAATTATGATACAAAATAACATTGATTATTTAATTTTCTTAAGCACACAAGGAATTGTGCATTTTGAATATCCCTATTCGTTATGGTCCTTGTTCCTGATCCCTGTGAAAGGTCCAGTCGATGGGAAAAAATCCATGTTCAAGTCTTATTACTGGGTGTTAGCTGCTTTCTGTGAAAGGTTCGATTACGGTAGTGAAGTATTTGATTTACCTCGGTGATGATCTGAGCAGGACATATTGTGCTACATTCCACAATAACTAAAAGAACATCTTTGTCCACTTTTTTCATCAACAGCTAATCTGACTCATCATTTTCAGCACTTCACATCTGTATAGAGACTTCCAGTGCTCTTCAGAATGCATATTATTTTGAAAGCTGTGGTTATAAAAATTATGATGCCTTCTCTTGTAACAGTTCATTTATTCTTTGTTTTCAGATTATTTGTTGGTCTATCAAAGGAATCTTGATGTCCCGAAAGCGCAATGCTATTGTTGCCACTGGCTTATTGGCTTTTGCATCTGCAGGCTTGGCGTTTCCCTTCTACATGGCGTAATTGGTTTTTTTTTTTTCCACTGATTTTGTGCTTTAGTATGCTGTTTACTTTGCATGATTGTTTTTCTAATTTCATACAATGGTCTATTATATGTAGATCGAGGTCATCAAGAACACCTGTGATCGATTCATCAAAGCCACTGCCACCTCAAGCAACTTTCCGAGGGCCTTACATTAATACCGGTTCACGTGATGTTGGGCCTGACCATCAAACTTATACAAAAAAGTAAAATTTTCACCTTAATGCAGAATATTTGTATTTTGCAATTAATATGCTGACTTTCTAAGTGCAATTTGTGTGAACTTTGAAGTAAAGAAATGTTGCGGGATTCCCTTCATATTTCATAGTGGATGTCTTTAGAGAATGTACACGGTCAATCGAGTTTTTAGTTCTTGCATTCATATTTTGTATGGAAGGATTGGTATGCAGAATTTTCGTGATTTGAGGAAAGTATAATCTATTCTTAGTCTACAGTAGTTATCATATGTAACATATTGTTATTTGGTACATTAATTTTTTGTAATTCTATTGTCTCAAATAACAAATTAATGCTTCAAATAACAAGTTGTCACACAGAATGACTATTGCAGTCATTGATTATGAATGTCACAATAACAAGATGTCACATAGGATGATTGTTGTAATGATTATGAATATCATTATTCTTGAGGAAATTGAGTTAAAAAATAATTTCACTAAAAATCATTCAATGTTATGTTATTGTGACTATGATTAGAAGTTCATAATGTATTTATCAAACTCGATGTGAATTGACTATAACCAATTCAATGGTAGGATCGAGAGGTTGCCTGTAACCGATTCAATGGTAGGATCGAGAGGTTGCCGATCAGACTAATGAGTGGATGTTTATACCTTAAAAATTCTATAAATGAATTTTCACCTACATTGTTATAAAAACATTTTGTAGTTCTTCCGATAGAAGTTGTATTTGTTATTTTATTTTATTTTTTTAATAAAATTCCAAACGTAATAATTTATTATGCAAAGTCGCCGTAAATAGCTCACGCCAAAAAGTAGGACATATATTGCAGCCATCGAACAATGTCAACAATATAAAAAGTGAGTTCGTGGATCGTTTTTATTTTTACTATGGGAAACGTAACTTTAAAAGCCATAACCTGCTTCAAATGATAAACTCGAAATGTCAAAGAGGACATCTACATTAGGAGCAGGAGTGCCAACATTTTTGCCAGTTCTGAACTAGTTGGAGAAAATTAGTGTATGTTTGGTTTGGATTAAAATCTGATTTTATTCTAACTAAAAGTCAAACAATCAATATTAACCACATCTTTTATGAATTTCACATATTTTCAACTACATATTTCAAAAATTTTTATCACAATCTATTAAAAAAATATAATTTTAATCGTCACCAAATACCCTTTTAATATCACAAATCTAGTTGGGAGAAGTCTTGCAAGCCAAGAGCAAGCCTTCCCAAAGAACCGAGTTCGGCCACTTTCACTAAAAACTTCTCACTATGCTCCCTGAGCCGTCATCACAAATGACAAACCTACTCATCTTGAATCGCTGCCAACGCCTACCCATGCTCACCCAACAGAATCGAAGCTGGTGTTCAACTTCCGCCCCCCAGTAACTTGGCCCCTCTATAACCTAGCTATATGGTCTACTAGAATTATTATTATTTTTTTTTTTGGATTACGTCTCACTACTGACGTCCCCACCTACTTTGTCCTGAGCCATGATGGAGGAGTAAATCACAGATTATGCCTTCAAGAGTGTAGGGTGGAAGACTGCCCTTTAACTCTCACTTACCAAGAGCCTCATCCATATTTCAGGATTTGAATCCTTACCCGACAGTTGCAAACGAAGTTAGATTTTTTTCACCTTCCC
The DNA here is from genome assembly GCA_019395295.1 of Osmanthus fragrans. NCBI lineage: Eukaryota > Viridiplantae > Streptophyta > Magnoliopsida > Lamiales > Oleaceae > Osmanthus > Osmanthus fragrans. The sequence goes on along the minus strand of JAEDXY010000106.1, from coordinate 861,361 downwards.
CTTTCACCACGTGAAGATGTGGTGTTCCTCTTATATCGATCAGACATAAGTTTCTATATTATTTAGTAATTTAACAAGTTACAATAAAATCAAATTCAAAAACAATTATGAGCTTAAATAATCAGAATACAATCGAATTAAAAAAGAAAATGAGTAATTTTGTATGAAAAATGAGTACCACACGAGACAAACGAGAAAAAATCCGAAATTACACGCTTCAGTTTGTGAAGTGGATGTGGCCCTCCACCTCCAGAAGTCCAACATGAAGAAAGATTATTCCAGAATACCCCAATTCCAGTCTTGCACGCAAAGCCTTCTTCTACAATTAAACACTTCTCTTTTCAAACCCATTATTAATATAAAAACCATTTTTCTAATTCTGATTTTACATCTTAAAAATTCATACTGTGTGTATAATATTGAAAAATTACAGGCCTGGCAGTAGGATTATATATTTCTTGAATTAGCCAAAAATATGGCTGTTTCACTAGCATCAGGTACTTCTATATTCCCTTCCACTATCACTAGAAACAGTACACTCAACAACTCCATTGGCGCTCACTTCAATTGCAATCTTCCTTCGCAAAAGAGAAGAAATTTCATCAACACTACACTACGTGTTGCTACTCCACAAACTACTCATAGTGCCAGCACTTCTGAAGAAAAACAGGAATCTGTATCGAGATTAGAAGATAATTTTGAGGTTGAAATAGAGGATTCGGAAGAAAATTCATCATCAAAATTTTCTTGGAGAGACCATTGGTACCCTGTTTCGCTTGTAGAAGACATTGACCCACGTCATCCTACTCCTTTTCAGCTACTGAATCGGGACCTGGTTCTGTGGTTTGATAGTACTGCTTCACAATGGGTAGCTTTTGATGATAAATGCCCCCATCGCCTTGCACCTTTATCAGTAAATCTCTTGACCATATTTTCAATTTTCATTATTTAATGATAACGTGTTGAAGATTACGAGAGCCCATTTCATAAATTTATGTTTTTTTATTAGATCTTGAAAAACAACCTTGGAAGCTGGAACTGACACCTCAAGTTTCGATTTTATAACCTAATATTCGAGATCTTTGGATTTTGATCCTCAATTCTCGGGTTTTATTCCTTAGAATTTTTTGGAACCTGTTTTCTCGAATCTCCATTTCCATTTCCATTTCCATTTCCTGACAAAATATGAAAATAATTTGACTTGTGATTTTTTTATATAATGTTATAGGAGGGGAGGATAGATGAGAATGGACACTTGCAGTGTTCATACCACGGGTGGTCGTTTGATGGGTGCGGGTCTTGTACTCGAATCCCACAGGCAGCATCAGAAGGGCCCGAGGCTCGTGCTGTTAAGTCTCCGAGGGCATGTGCCACCAGGTTTCCAACTATGGTTTCCCAAGGTCTTCTCTTTGTTTGGCCTGATGAGAATGGTTGGGAAAGAGCTCAAGCCACCAAGCCCCCCATGTAAATGATCCTTTCTTAACTAATTTGTCCATGTGCATGCGAGTCCTTTTTCGTTCTTTGATTTCCTTCGATAACTACATTATCTTGGATGAGCAAGATTAGCGGATTCTTTTATTGAATTAATAATGGAGTAAATGGTGTTGGAATTTGGCAGTTGTAGCTAAATATAATATAATAGTTTTTGGAATTTCTAATAATTAATTGGTCTTTCTATTTATGGGAAATTGCGTAGGTTGCCTGATGATTTTGATAAGCCCGAGTTTTCATCTGTGACAATTCAGCGCGATTTGTACTATGGCTACGATACTCTAATGGAGAATGTGTCTGATCCTTCCCACATTGACTTTGCACATCACAAGGTAAACTATAAAGATTCTTATGAGTGGACTTGTGATTTTGTTGCAACTCTTCATTTTGCTTAGAGGCTCTTGTTCCATTTGGTGCAATCTACGTAATTTTTTAACTGTGTCAATAGACACAGATACAACATTTTCAGGTTGGAGAGAGTTGTAAAATGGGCAACCCTGAATAAGCATGCTGTCATGAATGCTAATTTATGCTAAACATCATTTTCAGAGTTGAATGACTTTCCAATAGACATTTTCTAGTTTCTGGGATTTCAAAAAGAATTAATCCATTTTTACAATTGTGGTTAACAATGATGGTTGACAACATTGATGTTATCAAAATCTGGACCCTTGATTTAAGATACAGTTTTTAAAATTGATGAATGTGATGTTACCAAGTGTGACTGTCAACCAAGATTGTAAAAATGGATTGAACAACTAGCATGATTGTTTCAAAACAGGAAAAAAAGAAAAAAAATTGGTTTTAGCTTGACATATAGACTTTCCCTAGAAAACAGGTTGGTATGATGTATATAACTTGAAAACAGGTTAGTTTGCTAAGAAACACTGTGAACTGACCAATTATCAGGTAACTTTGTCTTGTGATGCGAATTGTAGGCTATTTTGTTTATAGTCTGACTTTTTAGAAGGATGTTTGTAGTGTATTTTGTCCTTGGCTTATCTGTCATGTACAATAAGAAATTTTACCATTTTCTTACGCATGGAAGCACTTTTCAGGTAACTGGGAGGAGAGATAGGGCAAAACCCTTGCCATTCAAGATGGAGGGGACTGGACCATGGGGTTTTTCTGGTGCAAATGACGGCAATCCAAAAATCAGTGCCAAGTTTGTTGCACCTTGCTACTATTTGAATAAGTAAGTTCATCAGCCATGCATAGTACTTGGGTTTGCATGTGTTGCCTGTTTTGACTATTTCTTTTTAGCTTGAAGAATGTCTTTTTTGTCTGAAACTTGGAACAGCCTGCAGCACAATTCCACGTCTCCAATTTTTTTGGTCATACCATAGTCTCAGTTTAGATGCATTCATGAAGCTTAGGGAGATTTTACAATGCAAGGTTCATGTTTCAAGTCAACAGCAGCTGCAGCTGCAACTCACTTGAACAATCTTTAGTTCAATATGATTTTTTGACGTTGCATTTATTTCTAGTCACACTTGATGCATCTGTCAACTCAACAATCAATAAATATATTGTGTAGGAGAGGAAAAAAGTTATGTTCCTCGATTCTTTTCTCCATATAATTTTTTCCCTCCCAAAGCTTCACTCTGTAGCACGGATACTCTAACTGGGGAAGCATGTCCGTGTCCGACACGTATCGATATCGACACTCTTTTGGACATTTTACCATAATCATTTATCTATTTTTACTAAAAATATTATTTATATTTTAACTCAAAGTTATTAGTAAATAACAAATAGGTACTCATATTTAAAAATTTGAACAAGAAAAATTAATCACAAGTATAAAACTAAATTTATGCTATATAAATAAAGAATTTTAAATAATTTAATTAACGTGTTGACGACCTGTCGTGTTAGTACTTAAGTAAGACTATCTACTTCAGGAATTAAAGCACATTGTGATTTTCAATTTCTTAAGGGGTGTTTTTTTTTTCCTTCTTGTGTGTGCCTATTGTAGTGGATCGGTATAATTCCATATTCATCTTTCAGACGTACCCGAATCCTGTTCTCTAGTTTAATTTTTAATTTCATATTTCAGAATTGAGATTGACACAAAGCTCCCTCTCGTGGGTGATCAAAAATGGATAATATGGATATGTTCCTTTAATGTTCCAATGGCACCTGGAAAGACACGCTCAATTGTTTGTAGCGCTCGAAATTTCTTCCAGTTCACAATGCCGGGTCCTGCATGGTGGCAGGTAAGGCTTCATTCTGAAGATGGAATATGTGAAAATGCAGTGACACAAGAAGAATTTAGAACAATGCACATTATTGTCCTAAATTTTGCCATACTTGTCTTTTTATCACCAAGTAATGGTTTCTTTCTTGCTTGTGAAAGAACAATGCCAATTTCTTTTAAGTAGGTGCATAAAAGGTCAATAGGAGTAATGAGTGGAAGGATAATGAGGGAGCGAAGAGATACAAAATCCTATGCCTTGTGTAAAGGTGTGAGAGTGGGTATTTAGGGAGTGGGGGTGGGGGTGGGGGTGGGGGTGGAGCTATTTAACAATGATGACTTGTATTTTGGTATATGTATAAAACATGGGTGACCAAGCCCTAATTACTATTAGAGAATATCTCTTCTAAGGAGTTGGCTGTTCCTCGGACTAAAAAAGATTTCCTTTTCTAGCTTTTCCATTTTCCTCTTTTACTTCGTGAGCTTGCTACATAGACTGTCATCTATGAAAACATTGAAGAATCTTCCATAGAGACAAAAGTCCTTGTCCATTTGAGGCACCGAAGCCCTCTTCAATAGGGGCTAAATCACTTGTCTTTCTGGAACCCAGAAGCCATTTCTAGTCCGAGGCATGGCAATCTTATTCAAGGCTCAAAGTAAACTGACTAATAACTGTGGACAGAAGGGGTTAAACTGTCCATTCATCAAAAATATTTTAACTCCAACAGTACCATACAGGTCTTTAAATCAGGGATGAGAAGACTAATCTATTAGGCCTTCTATTTCTATTTAGATTATAATCTTAGTAAAGGCACGTTAGTGCATCCGTTAAGGGGGCACCACCAACATGCTTCTCACCATCCTCTAGCCAGGTTCCTCTTGCACTAAGTCTTCTCCCACATATTATTTAGATCGGTGCACCTCAAAAGCATCCGTCGACTTTGTAACTCCTGCCTCCATTTATCGGAAGGCCCCGTACTACAGTGCCCTCTCTCACAATCTCATATCCTCTCCTGGTTGGCCTTCGCCCTTGCTTCTTTAGCCATTTTGAGTGAGTTCTCGGCCACCTCTATAATAACACATTGGCCGGAACTCACCCTTAAAACTGGCTTGTAAATGGAAGGTGCCTAAGCAGTTATAAACCCAGAAATAAAATCATAGCTTAGTGATGTGGAAACAATTAAAGTCATTACATTCCACTCCTTTCAAAATCAACTTCACAAGACTCACAACAGCCCATATTCTCAGCTAAGAAAAAATGTCCATCTCAAAGACAAAGTATGGAAATGAATCTTTCTCCTTTAGTTAGTCAAACAAGCAATTCTTTAAAGCAATGTTGCATTAATAAATTTTTATTGTGTCCATATCTTAAAACTTTTAGAATGTAGCATTCACAATGTAATTTAATGGTATCCTATTGTTATGCAACAAAATTAACTATTTTGTGTACAGTAGTCTTCAGAAAGAAAATCAATTTGACTGATTAACGTCCGATTATTAGAATAAAGATGAACAGAGGAGGTATCAGAAGCTATTGAAATTTCGGATATATTGATATATGAATGCATAACATGCCTGATGAACATATCTAGATAAATACATAAATGCTATTAATAACCAAAATTAAACGCAAAAACATCAATAAGGCCTTGTTTGATTCCCATTTTAATTCTCATTCTCATTTTTCTACTCATTTTCAACCACACATTCTTCAATAAAATAATATTTTCCATCACATCAATAACTTTTCCTTCTTTTTCAACCACACATTTCCCATCATATCACTATTTCAAAATACATTTTTCTCAAATAATGCCTATCAAACACACTCTAAAACCTTATATTTTAGGATGCCGTTTGATAAATCTGTATCAGTGCCTGTTTATTCTCTTTAATGTTATTTGGAACTCAGTATGTTTGAAATTTGAATCCCTAAATTTATTTAAGGATTGGAAGATGGGTCTAGGTTAGCATGTGTGGCTAAGCTTAAAAGTATATAAGTTTATGATTGAATTTTTGTTCCAGACCCCCTATTTGAATAAATTATTTATTTCTCAATTTTCAAATAAAAAAGTTACTTCTTATGAAACTAACTAACTTATTTTCAACTTTGACCAAGAAAAAAAATTCTAAAATTTAGTGTAAACTTTTTAAGCTTAGCCAAAAACATGTTCTACTTAGACCATTCTTCCCCTGCCACAGTTGGTCTGTGAGTGGCGAGGGTAGGCGGTAGATATAATGTGCCTGGCTTAAGATAGTCACCAAACACTGCAATCTCTTGTTTTCTCTAATGATCATAAGTAAAAGTTTGGCTCATGCTCTGGAATTTCATAATAGATTTCAAGTTAGTTTGAAGATATTGTCCAGACCGTTTTGAATATGATAAATTGTGAATATACGGTAACATATTTTTCGTTTTTGTCATAACAAGAGTGCACGAAAGCTACAAAATAGTGGGACTTGAACTTTGAACACCTTGATCAAAAGCCCCAGCGTTGATCCACTCTCTTATTCTTAGGGGCTCATTATTGATGCTTATTACCCCTAGACCAAAGCCTCGTTGCCTGTGTGGATTTACATTAATTGATTGTATTCTAATTTCTGGAGCTGTAAATCTATGTTATAGTGACACGTGGGTACAACCCAACTTTTGAAAGAAATTCTTGACAAAGAGTGAGAGGTACTGGGAGAAAGTTATCAAGGTAGTCTAATCTGACTAAATTGAGGATGTTGTGTATAAATTTTGAGCAAGTCGTGAAGCTGTTTTGATTTTGACATTACAAACAATTGCATGTCTAAATATTGTTATTTCATATGATTTAAAATGTGTTTGATGGAGATTATTGAAGAATGAATTTTGAAATAGTGATATGATGGGAAATGTGGTTGAAAAAGAAGAAAAAGTTATTGATGTGATAAAAAATATTATTTTATTAAAGAATGTGTGGTTGAAAATGAGTAGAAGAATGAAAATGTGGGTCAAACGGGGCCTTAGACAATAACTAGGAGTGATCCAATATTTGGATTTTTCTAATCATAAATATTTTGAGCCCTATGAAGCAGAAATTCGGTTTTCTTAGGGATGTTTGAACTTTCCACGTAAAAATGGTCTGCTACTTATCTCTTACTGCTGCCAAATTCTTTGATAATTTGGTAAAAGCAGAAGTAAACTTGTCTTGTAGCAGCGAACTTACTACTTGCAATTGTATTTGCTTCTGGATTGATGATGTCGATGATAGGTGATTCCTCGCTGGCATGAGCACTGGACTTCAAACAAGGTATATGATGGAGATATGATTGTACTTCAAGGACAAGAAAAGATCTTTCTATCGAAGTCAAAGGATGGTTCTGGTGATGTCAACAAACAGTATACAAAGATCACCTTTACGCCAACACAAGCTGATCGTTTTGTCCTGGCATTCAGGAATTGGCTGAGGCGACATGGCAACAGCCAGCCTGAATGGTTTGGTACAGCTGACCAACAACAGTTGCCATCTACTGCATTTTCCAAACGCCAGGTATGAAATTAATCTGTCTATTGTGTACCTGTGGCATAGTTGGAGGTGATTCAAAGCATTTGGATGCTCACATATGTACTAGGGATCTGTATTGAACAATGAAAGCATGAATACAAGTCATTCAGCAAAATAATGTAACAATATTAATTATTCAGCAAAATTTTGGAAAAAGAGGTATACATCGCAATTAGGCAACATGCGATTGAAAGAGAATAATGTTTGGGTAATGTTTATAAATTGTTACATTTCATGGGACTCACTACTCATTTCTATCTATTTATAATTTAGAACGATATTAAATCCCTACCAAACAAGCTATAAAGTGAACTGCGTGCAAATAAAATATATATATCATTGTTCACATAATCTTTATTTTTTTTTGTTTTTTGCGAAGTTTGCTTCTTAGCTTTCATGTTTCACTTGTTTCTAAATTTCTGTATTGCATAGATTAAATGATTTGCATTCATTGCTAATTGCCTTGTGTAAAATTTGTCTTTATTTTTTTTCGCAGATGTTGGATAGGTATGAGCAACACACGCTGAAATGTTCATCATGTAAACAAGCTTTCACAACATTCCAGACATTGCAGAAGTTCTTGATTGGAGCAACTGTTATTTGCTCTGCAACAGCAGGGATTCCTCCGGACATGCAAATACGGGTTATTTTGGGGGTGGTTGCAGTTTTAAGTGCAAGCCTAGCTTACCTTGCTTATGAAATTCAGAAGAACTTTGTGTTTGTTGATTATGTGCATGCTGATGTTGATTGATTTCAGATGAGTAATAGTCATCAAGATAGCAATGAGTGATGATCGTACATTAAATAAAGTGTTCTTGGTGTGTCGGATGCTCAGCCTATGGAGACGATTTCTTGTTACACTCCTGTTCATAGAATTTGAACCTGTGAAGAAACAAGTTTGTAATATCGAGCTTTCAATGTTCATTACTAGCGAAGCACCAAAAAAATTCTGGCACTACGTTCACTGTGTGCTTGTAGTTGGTCAGATCAAGAACTTTCATGGTGATCTCTGCTAAATTACATAATCCAAGTACTAATATGAAGTTCAATTCATTCATTCGACTTCTTTGTAGAGATCCATTGCCGGACTCTGATGGCAGAACACAGGTAAACACAAAGAAGAGTCAAAAAGACAAATTATGAACGTTTGCATCAGAAATCACTATTGAACGCAGGAAATTTTATGCAACAAATAGAGTATTGTGATTGATGTACGCACCAAATGCTACAAGAAATTTTAAATTCAATTGCAAAAATATCCCAATTAATCATAGAAGAAACTTAATTAAGAAGAGAATACCAAAAGATTTAATAATTTTTTTCATTCAGCATTTAACCATAGGCCAAAAGAACATCTTTCGATACATCCACCAAAACAACCCACAAAAACCACCATACCAAACAAGCCCTTTACAACCATCCCTGGAACACAATTTTTCCAAACCTAAGAACTAGTAAATTTGGTCACAGCCTTAGTCCCCTCAGATACTGCGTGCTTAGCCAACTCTCCAGGTAGTACCAATCTCACAGCAGTTTGAATTTCCCTCGAAGTGATTGTGGGCTTTTTGTTGTACCGAGCCAAACGGGACGCCTCTTGAGCTAGCTTCTCAAAAATGTCATTAATGAAACTGTTCATTATTCCCATGGCTTTGCTAGAGACCCCAATGTCAGGATGAACCTGTTTCAGCACCTTAAAAATGTAGAGCTTGTAAGTCTCAACGCTCTTCTTGGATTTCTTCTTCTTCTTATCTCCGGCAGCTGCACTGCTGTCCTTGGGTAACTTCTTCCCTGCCTTGGGCTTTTTCTCAGCTACCGGGGCCTTTTCCGCCACCGCGGATTTCTTCTCCTCCACCGGCTTTTTCTCTGCGGGCTTCTTCTCTCCCTTTGGTGCCATTTTTGGAAAAGAAATTGAAGTTTTGTTTCTTTGGTTTCTTCACAGAAAGTTTTGAAGTGTAGAATTGATGGAGGGAATGAGGTGATTGGGGCCTTCAAATACTGGAAAATGAAAAATCTGATTAGTGGGGATGGAGTGACTCAGATTGTATATTTGGACCGTTGATTAATTTGCAATGCACGGACAAGATTTCATATAGGGGTCGGTCAAGATTGTTATTGTGATCCGTTGATGGAAGTGATAATGGATGGACTAGATTAGATTATCGAAATACCTGGATATTTTGGCGCGCTGTTCAATTTATGGTCATTATATTTTAAACTTGTTCATTTTGCCGCGCCAGGCAAAGAAATTAGGGTTTAGCTTATGTTTTTCGTATAAATTTCTATTTAAAAAATAATAATAATAAATCTTTTAATAAAATGGATATGAATTAAATCAGTTCCATAATCTTTTTATTGTTATTTGCTATTGAGTACCTTTCATATTTTGTGAATTGGTCTATGTTTAGGTCATGCTTAGATTTATTGTCTCGAACGTGTTGTTCCCTTATTAAGGGATATAATCTCACATCGAATAAAAGTGAAAATATAGATCAATTTAGAAGATTTTGGGCTACTCTTCTTAATAATGTTGATCTTTTAAGAGAGACCATCAACTCTTTAGAGTATCTCCAATATGCTATCTATCTTTAAAGAGTATATTCTACAATTTAAAGAATATCTATAAATTTAAAGAGCAAAAAATTTAAAATATTCCAATAGCTTCTTTATTTTTAATATTTAATTTTACCATTCCCAATATGCATTTATTTTTCCATTCTTTTATTTTTACCAATTTTCCTCTAATAATTATATCACTTTATTTAATTAAGTCAATAAATTGTTCATTGAAAGTTGGAATCTTTGAAACATTAAATTATAGAGAGGTGGGTTTGACTCTCTAAATTTGGATAGTCAAACTCACTCTCTATTTTAAAATATTAAATTGAAGAGTTTATTGGAATAAAATTTTAAAGATCGAGTATTCCACTTTTAAAGAATCTCTTGAAGATGCTTTTACATGATATCAAAAGCCCATTAAGCTCCAACAAGCGATTTCATTTGATTCGATCCGATTAAGACTCAAAAAAATAAGTATACAAATTTCAAGATTTGTCTGCTCAAATGATCTACTATCTTGTGTAGGACATGTTAATGGATACAATCACACATCGAATAAAAATGAAAATATAGACAAACTTATAAGGTATTGAGCTACTTCTCTTAAAAATGTTGACATTTTAAGATGGACCCCAAAGTCTTTACATGCTTTCGATTCGATTAAGACTAAAAAAAATGAGCATACGGATTTCAAGATTGATCTGCTCAAACGAGCCACCATCTTGCGAGGGCATGTTAATGGATATAATCCCACATCGAATAAAGATGAAAATATAGACCAATTTAGAAGATTTTTGGTTACTCCTCTTAACGAGATTGACCTTTTAAAAATGGACCCCCAAATCTTTACACCCCTCAATGCATTTTGATTTATTGATATATTACCTCTTATTAATAAATGGAAAGACACCAATATATTTTTTTGACATCTCAGTACATTATACTTTCATGTCTTTTAATTTGTTGAGAAGAGATGACCTGCTCAATTCTAAAAAGCATATTGAAGGTGTGGTCCAGGTTTTAGAATGAGTTTTGTTGTGGTTCGAACTCTTGCACTATACGAAAGTTGTGCTTCCACAATTATTAATGTAGAGAAGTCATGTTTTATCAAATGATGTTTTCTTTAGTGGATGCAATCCACTGGATCTTGACACATGGCTCAGTGTTGAACATTGGATAAACTTCTAGTGGCTTCTGATATTATTTAGCCAAAAAGGCCTGTTTGACTTCTGCAATATGATTTATTCATTCTCTCTCTCACGGTTTGACTTTTCTTCTGCCTTATTGAGAAAAAATCTCATTCCTAATCTAGGGTTTTCGATTCTTGAGTGATTCGTGCATATAGTTGATAGAATTTGTATGTAATACTTCTGATAGGCTATTTGTAATACAAAACTAAGTGTTTAGTAGGCTGTATGTGATTCGTGCTATCAGATGTGGTTTGGGACAGAACTGAGTGTTCTGTCGTGATTCTCGGCTTCGGATGGTTCGATTTGAACCGTGTCTACAAAAGATAAGTCTTAGTGGCTTTATTTCGTATTGTTCGAACAATTTGTAATCTTTCTTCCATATTTTTGGTTTATAGTGCAACCTAACTTTATCCATTTATAATGGATGCTCAACGGGGGATTAAGTGTTAGAAGTGGTCGTCGAACCTCTGGGGCTTTGGCAAGAAAAATCCTTGTGTTGATTTTTACGTTTCTGCAGTTTTACATTTCACTTTATATTGTTTTGTGTGGATCTTTGTTAATCTTGATTGGTTCTCATCCTTTTTTGTGGTATCAGAGCCTGGCTATGCGATTCTTGATATTGAACCTTTTCGAGTTAACTGTGGATCTGAAAAACAGTTTCAAAGTTGTTTGAACAAAACTGAAGGAATACAGTTCTTGAACTCATTGGTGAGATCTTTCCTATATCTTGTTGTTTGGTAATTCTAATCTTAAAGTTTCCTATTTTTTCCCTCATTTTTTCCTTACACTAAAACCCTCCCGAGTCTGGTCTTTGTCCAAAGGCCCTATAGAGGCCTTGGGAATCTGAGATATAAACCTCGGTTCAAGAGTGTAACTAGAAGAGCTTGCTGGAGAAATCAGTGACATATAGGAATTGATATCTCGGATTATATTCCTTTTGTGAAAAGCTTGCCTTATTGTTTGCCTTAACTGTTCTATTAAGCAATCATTCTCTGTGTGTCTTCCTGTGTATCCTGCTTCAAACCTGCTTGCCTATTTTGATATAAGTAATGGCTACTGCTAAGTTTGAAATGAGTTTATATAATGGGAGATGAGATTTTAATATATGGAGTCAAAAGATTATAACCATTTTAATGCAATTAAAATGTGCTAAAGCCCTAGATAATTCTTGGCCTAATGAAATGATTACAACTAAGAGGACTAAATTGGAAGGAACTGCTTGGAGTACTATCTTCCTGTTTCTTTCTGACAATGTGATTAGAACTATTGTGGAAACTAAAACTGCTGAAGAACTATGGACCAAATTGAAGGCCAAATATGAGCCAAAAACTGTCCCTGACTTGCTAAAACAACTTTTTTCTTTCAAAATGGATCCCTCTGTTGATCTTAAAGAAAACTTGAGTAGATTTGGAAAACTTGAGTAGATTTACAAAACTGACCCAAGATCTCAACAACTGTGTTGAAAAACTTTCAGAAGATTAGTTGGTTGTGGTATTGTTAAACTCAATTAGTGATAGACATAGAGATTTTAAGAATGCCCTTGAATATGGAAGAGATACTCTTACCATTGATATAATTACTAATGCCTTAAGAAATAGGGTTCTTGAAATTAAATCTGAATCTCTAAACAATCAAAGTAGAGAAAATCTTTTGCTAAAAAACAAAAATGTTGGCAAATCAAATTTTCACTCAAAACCTTCCAATTATTTTAGAAAGAAAAACAATTTCAAAAACAATTTAAAAGGTTAAAGCAAAAGGAAAGAAATGCTATTACTGTGGAAGGTTAGGGCATTTTGCTAAAGATTGTTTTAAAAAGCAAAATGATTTGAAAGAAAAGAAATCTAGTGAATGTAATGTTGTTTTATCCTACGATCAAAATCAACTTGACAATGGTTTGGTCCTTGTCAATATGGAGAAGAACATGAATCAAGAATGGATTCTTGATTTAGGTTGTTCATTCCATACGTGTCCTGTGAAAAATTATTTTTTGGATTTTGAAAGAACAAAAGGTGGACAAATCATCATGGGAAACAACATGACCTGCAAAGTAAAAGAAATTGGAACAATTAAACTACTTTGAGAAAATAGAAAGATTTTACTTCTAAAAGGTACTAGATTTGTTCCTGAACTAGAAAGAAACCTTTTATCTTTAGGTATGTTGAATGACATGGAGTTTGACATTAAACTTAGTCAGAGACATATTAAAATCTTAAGGGGTGATGATTTAATCACTTCTACCCCTAAGAGACATGTCTTATACTTTTTAAATGCTAAACCACTTGTGGGTCTAACTGCTGCAGTTTTAGATAATGACTTTAACCTTGCCAAACTGTGGCATGATAGACTAGTTCACATTGGAAAGAAAGAACTAAAGACCTTACATAGTAATGGGTTCTTTGGAAATCAGAACATTGGTGATGTTTCAAATTGTGAACAATGTTTAATTGGAAAACAAGTCAAATTGTCATTTCTACTAGTACTTATAAAAGTAAGCAAATTCTAGAATACTTGCATGATGATCTGTGGGGCCCTTCTTCCACATCTATATTGTCTGATTTTAAATACTACTTTCTTATCATTGATGATTTTTCTAAAAAAATTTGGATGTTCTTATTAAAAACTAAAGATGAAACTTTTACAATTTCCAAGGATTGGAAAACTCATATAGAAAATCAAACTGAATTGAAAATTAAAACTTTAATGACTAACAATGGTCTAGAATTTTGTAATTATGAATCTGACAATTTATGTAAATTACATATCATTCTAAGACACAGAATTGTGATCTATACTGCTCCAACAAAATGACATTGTTGAAAGAATGAATATGACATTATTAAATAAGGTTAGATGCATGATTCTTAGTTCTGGGTTGCCCAAACTATTTTGGGGAGAAACAGTTAAAATTGCTGCCTATCTTGTCAATAGAAGTCTCACTAGTGCCTTCAAATTTAATGTACCTGAATCTGTGCGGACTCAAAAGCCTGTTGATTATTCCTATTTGAAAACTTTTGGTTATGCTACATTTGCTCATTAAAACATAGGAAAATTGGAACATAGATCACTTAAGTGTGTGTTCCTAGGTTATGCTGAAAATGTTAAAGGGTATAAACTATGGGTGTATGGGAAAAAAAGTTACAGGGTTATAATAAGAAGGGACGTTGTGTTCAATGAGTCATGCATGCCATGTTTAGAAGGAAAGAATGGTAGTTTGATTGAAGATGATGTTCAAATTGAGGTGGAGCCTATTAAGGTTGATAACACACACTGTACCTGTGGAAACTGAACAGGTTGCCTTAATTGAAATTGATTCCGAAACTGAAATTGATAATGTAAATATCTTTGCTGATGAATATCGACTTACTAGGGATAGAGAAATGAGGCAAATAAGACCTCCTCCTAGGTATTGCAGTGATGACTTTGTGTCCTTATTCATTTGTAAGAAAGAAACTGAATCTGAACCAAACTCTTATTATGAGGCCTTAAAATCTAAAGAGTCTAAAAATTGGTTAACTGCAATGAAAGAAGAAATGGCTTCTTTGTATAAAAATAAAACTTGAGAATTGGTTAGAAAACCTAAGGATCAGAAATTGATTGATTGTAAGTGGATATATAAACTAAAAGAAGGGGAAGGGGGCAACAATAAGGTTAGATACAAAACTAGATTGGTTGCCAAGGGTTTTCCACAAAAAGAAGGTGTAGACTATAATGAGATTTTTCCCCTGTAGTTAAATATACTACTATAAGATGCATTCTTGTATTAGTTGCCCAATTTAAGTGAGATCTAGATCAATTGATGTAAAAACTGCATTCCTGTATGGTGAATTGGATAAAGTTATTTACATGAAACAATCTTTGGATTTTGTTAAAGGTGATCTTGATAAAAATGTATCCTTACTGAAAAAAATCTTTGTATGGCTTAAAACAAACCCCGAGACAATGATATAAGAGGTTTGACTCTTTTGTCTTGAAGCTTGGTTTTATTAGAAGCAACTATGATACTTGTCTTTATTGTAAAGATGATGAAGGTAAAGATTCCCTATATTTGATACTTTATGTTGATGATATGATTCTTGCTAGTACCAATAAATCTGAAATTGATGATATCGAACATAAATTGAAATCTGAATTTGAGATGAAAGACCTTGGTCCTGCCAAGAAAATCCTTGGTACGGAGATTATAAGAAATAAAGAAAATTGGTCCTTTTTCTTACATCAACAAAGCTATGTTAATAAGATATTAAAGAAGTTCAATATGTTTGATTGTAAATCTGCATCATTGTCTCTTGCTAATCATTTTAAACTGTCATCTAAATGCTGTCCTAAAAATGAGGATGAATCTAAAAGAATGTCTGAAATTCCTTATACTATAGGATTTGTTATGTACTTGATGATCTGTACCATACCTGATTTAGCCTATAATATTAGTATTTTGAGTAGATTCATGTCAAATCCTGGTGAAAGTTCCTGGAAAGCCTTAAAATGGTTGATGGAATATTTGAAGGGATAATCTAATTTAGGCTTGATGTTTAAAATGGATAAAGTGAGGGTAACTTTAATGGGTTACACTGATTCAGATTTTGTTGGGGATATGGATAATAAAAAATCTACCTCATCTTATTTTTTCACCCTATGTGGCACTGTTGTTAGTTGGAAATCTCAATTACAAAAAAATGTTGCTCTGTTCTCTACTGAGGCAAAATATATTGCTACCACTGCATGTAAAGAAGGTATTTGGCTAAATGGTCTTTTAAAAGAACTTGGTTTTGTAGATACAAATTCTGTCATTTTTTTTTATAATCAAAGTACAATACATTTGAGTAGAAATCCTGTGTTTCATGATAGAACGAAATACATTGATGTTAAATATCATTTTGGCAAAATTAATACTCTACACAACTCATCTGACATGGGAACTAAAGCGATACCTTTAAACAATTTTCAGAACTGTTTAAAGTTCTTTTCTGTTGACATTTTGCATTAACTGTACAGGTACTTAGAGTAAATAAAATTATAAAATGTTGGGAAAGCTCCTGGTTGCACTATTACCAATAATTGCTGGAAGTAAGGTGGAGATTGTTGTAGTTCGAACCCTTGCACTGTATGAAAGTTGTTCTTCCACAATTACTAATGTGGAGAAGTCGTGTTTTATCAAATGATGTTTTCTTTAGTGGATGCAATCCATTGGATCTTGACACGTGGCTCAGTGTTGAACGTTGGATAAACTTCTAGTGGCTTCTGATATTATTTATCCAAAAAGGCCTGTTTGACTTCTGCAACATGATTCATTCATTCTGTCACACGGTTCGACTTTTCTTCTGCCTTATTGAGAGAAAATCTCATTCCTAATCTAGGGTTTTCGATTCTTGAGTGATTCATGTATATAGTTGATAGAATATGTATGCAATACTTCTAATAGGCTATTTGATACTAAACTAGGTGTTTAGTGGGCTGGATCTGTGTGATTCATGCTATCAGATGTGGTTTGGGATAGAACTGAGTATTCTGTTGTGATTCTTAGCTTCAGGGTGGTTCGATGTGAACCATGTGTGCAAAAGATAAGTCTTAGTGGCTTTATTTCGTATTGTTTGAACAGTTTGTAATCTTTTTTTTATATTTTTGGTTTATAGTGCAACCGAGCTTTATCCATTTATAATGGATGCTCAACAGGAGATTATGTGTTAGAAGTGGTCGCGGAACCTCTGGGGCTTCGATCAGAAAAATTCTTGTGTTGATTTTTACGTTTATGCAGTTTTACATTTCACTTTATATTATTTTGTGTGGATCTTTGTTAATCTTGATTGGTTCTCATCCTTTTGCAATTTTGATTAACAATTGCTAAAATTGTGAGTTTTTCCAATTTTTTGATTAAATTTATTTTTACATGCCTGTTTAATACGCTTTCATTACTTCTCATCACAATGTGTTTATGCTATTAGATTGCATATACAATTCAACGTTTATTAATTAGGTTATAGTCTAATTAATGTCTATGAACATATATTTCTTATATTTTTATATATACTCAAGTCTAAAGCTAAGTTTATAGAGTATAGACTATAGCATACCAACAAGAAATACAGAAAGCAAGATTGTGTTACAGCAAAAGATGAGCAGTTCTTGAGTAACCCAGCAATTTAACCTATCATTTAATCGATTTTGCTTTGCGTTCTAAGCTCCATTTCCCAACCTGGACAACGAATTGATCGCTGGTGCGTGCCCTACGAACAAGGTTACGTGGCCCATAAGCTTATCCTTTCTGGAAAAAGTGGTTCCACAAGAACACTGCCATTTTTGATCTCCACAATGCTTCTCATGAGTCCGCAAATCAGAGAGTACAGAAAACTGCTTACTGTTGCATCGCTTACAGACGTACATTTTGGGGCAATGGCTTCTTTTGTAGTGATTCTTGACACAGATCATGGATTTCAAGGGCCGAAATTTCTTGTGATTCTTGTTCCACCTACAACCTTGGTGTGGACACGAATATTTTCTTGGCAATTTGTTGAATAATTCATCTGTTCCACTTGAATTCCCTTTCCTTCTCATGGGATTGATTAATGCAGCACTGGACTTGTACTCATCTCCATGAGCCCTCATGTGCATTCTCAAATTTGCATCCCTCTTAAACCCCTTGCCACACACTTGGCAATAATGAGTGTATTTTGCCAGTAAATCTGCAGCATCTAGTTCAATAATATCACAATTATTCGGCGAAAGCCCCACTATTTCTTCATTAGTTTCTGTTTTCTGAGGAGTTTCCATTTTACAAACTTCAGTACTATTCCTAGTTACAGCAATAGATTTCCTAGGAGTATCAGTTGAATTGCAACTATTGTGGTTGGCACCATACCAATCAAATACTGTATCATTGGAATAGAAACCTTGATGCCCGACACGATCACCACCACTGCCATCTATCGTCACCGTCTGCTGGTAGTGCTGCTCATCAGTTATAGGGTTTGCGGGTGGTGGTGCACCACCAAGGACCATCTGCTGGCATGAATACATCATAGATGAGGCAGTAACAATGATTTCTTGAATTAAAGTGCCCATAGTTGGCAACGCTATGGCCGTTGACTCGGGTGGCTGGCCATGATCCGACGTTAAAAATAGGCTACCCAGTGAGTGCACCTGATGAACCTTGTCCTTAAGAACAGACATATTGTAAAGGAAAGAACTGGATTGACTGGTATAAGAAACGGATGGGTTTAGTTCAAGAGAGGAAGAAACCGCTTCTTGAGGATGAGGAACCCCATACAATGGTAACCCTTGTGTCCCAGTTGGGTAACACGATGAAGTGGCCCCCGTGATCATCATGTAAAAACGCCTGCTTCAATCCAATTCTCCTCCAAAAATCTCCCCCTTTTGGATTCTTCTGTGTTCCGAATATTTTCCGCAGAAAGCAAGCAATATATAACAAATTGAATAGGGTGAATTTCCAGAGGCAGGCAAGTCAACCTTGAGTTCAACTCATCACCAGTTGAGATCTCCCTCAAATGCGAACGATATCACGTTTGGACGAGAGAGAGAGAGAGAGAGAGTATATGAGTATTAGGGATAGAATTAAATAATAATATACAACCATTTACTTGTAAATATTCTACATACATAGTCTACTGTTCACTCTTGCTATCTTTAATTGCGTCAACCACCACGCATGAATTTCGGTTGAACTTTTCAAAATTGTCATTTTAACATAAAATAAACACTCTTTTATGACATAACCTCAACTTGTCTTTCTTAAAAAAAAAAAAAAAAGTTGAACCCCAACCTTGAGGGTCCCCCACCGATCCTGCCCTGAGCCATTGTGGAGGAGGTAAATCGCAGAATGTGCCTCCAAGGAGCCAAGATGGAGAGCTTATGGATAGGCCAGGACTATTAATCCAATGGTAACTCCCGCTTGCAACAAAGCCAATTCCCTTGCGGGAAATCGAACTCTGCACACTACCGCGCTGAGCTCTAACCGCCCTCCCCTTTGCCACTTGGAGATATGCCCCGGGAGCCTCAACTTGTCTTTCTTGAATCATTATAAAATCTAGCAAAGACAAAGTTGGCAGGAACAAGCTCACGTGCGTGAAACAAAAATCCATTCCTTAACAAAACATGAAAAAAAATTGCAATGTACAAGGAATAGATTGTAGTATTTGGATATAATTATATATGTATTAATTTAGAATCCATTTACTTTAGAGTATGTTAATTTAGAATCCATTTATTGTATATGTATTAATTTATGCCCTGTTTGGTACCCATTCTCATTCTCATTCTCATTCTCATTTTCATTTTCAACCACACATTCTTCAATAAAATAATATTTTCCATCACATCAATAACTTTTCCTTCTTTTTTAACCACATATTCACCATCACATCAATCCAAAAAATTCATTTTCTCTAACAAAATGGCTACCAAACAAGCTATTAATATGAAAAAAAAACCAACAAAAATATGTTACTTTAGAATCCATTTATTGTATATGTATTAATTTTTAGAAATTATCTCTTGTCCACAATGGAAATGAGTTATAATGCTTAACAAGCTATTAATATGAAAAAAAAACCAACAAAAATATGTTACTTTAGAATCCATTTATTGTATATGTATTAATTTTTAGAAATTATCTCTTGTCCACAATGGAAATGAGTTATAATGCTTACTTGCTGATATGGTATTGCTACGTCAGTAGGTCAAATTTTTTCTTTTTCATTTTTTAAGTAAAAAAAATAAAGTTTGATAATTGATATGGCAACCTCGGTGAACAAATGTAATGTAGAGGAAGATTATAGGAAAGATTAATGAATCTTACAAATGTGAAAATAATTCACGAAAATTTTATTTCAATCAAGCAATGCGGCCTCAAATGGCTTATAACACTTTGTATAGTAAAAACCTAGGAAGATTCGAAAAGAATAAATAAAAATGAAAAAAAGAAGAAGATATTTTTCCAAAAATGAAAAAATTCGAGATAACAACTAAAACTGATTCCAAAAAATGGAATTCAAATCTGAATTTATTTGAGTGAGATATTGCCAAAATAAAACTTACCTAAACCGGAAAAAAGGCCTGAAAGCCTAAACGAATGAATTTGCTCAAAATTAGCCCTAGATCAGGGACAAAGTCCCTAAGTTGTGTCCATTGGCTCATTTCCAATTGAATTTAACTAATTAGGTATAACCACACATTTCATGAGATTTACAATTTTTATCAACTTTTCAATTTCATAATTCATCAAATTTTATCAAAATATATTAAGTTTATAATTTTTAACTAAACCAGACAGAAGGTACACAACGATGATGTTTCGACTTAAAAGTATATCTCATATCTCTGCAATTATTTACGCTCATACCATCTAATATCTCTTCTACTAACTGGATGTACATAATGTTTTCTTGAATGGAAACTTGACCAAGGATGTCTCCGTAAAGCAACCCCAAGTTTAATTAATGTCTTTCATCCTAATTATGCCTACAAATTAAAAAAAGCTTCCCTATGATTTTAAAAAGAATCGAGAACAAACTTTACTAATGTTGAGTGCCTTCCTAAAGACTTCGAGATTTCAACCTTTCGTATTAGACACTTGGACGTATATCTTTCATAGTGTATTTGATAAGCTGATTCTTCTTATATAGCATTACCTTTAGAAACATTAGTTGATGGATGCTAATCACTTCAGTGGTAATAAATAGCATTACTCTGCAACATTAGTGGCTCCTTGGATGGAAACAAAGTGTTGAAGACCAAACTGTAAACAAAATTAAACAATGGGGATGGAAATGTTCATTTTGGAAAGTTAGGAATGCAAATGTAACTTACATTAAAAATTGGGACCTCGGCTTCCATTTTACCTTAGCACGAGATAAGATCCTGGGAGAGTAGCATTTTGATAGAAAGCTAGTAGAGGAAACTGCACATTCAATTCAAGAACACAAAAAGTAGGAAGTGGAGGTACATTAGAAATGGCGTCCACAAGTCTATCATGGAATTCTTCTTCATGGCTTCAGAATCGTTGCTTAACGAAAAATATGAACTCTGATACGACAAAATTGACGAACGGAACCTCAGTCTTAACAGTCGTGGCTCAAAAGAAAGCCAAGAAAGTAAGAAAGGTATGAAAATTACAAAAAAATGAAGTGGGTTCTGTTTATTCCGTTGCATTGAGTTCTTACCATGGGTTTCTGGCTTGCTTATTTTGTCGCTGTTTCTATGAAGATAATATTGAAGGATGATGTGGCAGAATTGGGGAAAAAGGGGCAGCTGATAGATGTGAAAGCAGGGTATCTTAGGAATTTTCTGCTGCCAATGGGCATGGCACAAATTGTGACGCCGGAGTTTCTAAAGTAAGTTTTTTTCTTGCAATTCAATTTTGCGAAGTAGCAGACTCTGATGTTGTTTTCTTATTCTTTTGAATTTTGTTAATGCTTTGCTTGTGTCGTTATTGTTCGTGGTCTAATTATTTTCTGGATGACATGTGTGCGTTTAAGCCTGGTGTGTTTCTTGTCGGCGGGTAATGAGAGCAGTTGCATTTTTCTGAGTTATACATTGTGCGTCAGATATTTGTGAGTTAAAAAATATGATGTGGCCGATAGAACAAATATTCCACCAATTTCCAATGCATTGTGTTCATGGTGAAAATCTACCAGCAAGTCCACCAATATCAGACCGGGCAGGCAGTTTCTTCTCGGTGGTTTGACTGTCCGCTGGAAGATGTGGTGGTGGGTGACTCTACTCTAAAGCTTAAGTTAGAAGTATACTTGAAAGGAAGAATAATCTGTCTTTGTTTACATAAGAAAGTAGATTTGTGAACCAGTTATTTAGTTCTTTGTTCTTTTGTTACTCGTTACATTGCTGAAGACTGAAGTAGAATAAACTTTGTATTCAGATTATTCACCCAGCCTCCTTTAGCTTTAATGATAACTTGTGTTTAGCATCACATCTTTTTTGCCGAGTTGCTGTCCCATTCTTTCAGAAGTTCCCTCCTCATGTGAAAGTCTCACATAAAAAAGGAATACGAACTAGAAGACAAAAGACGAAGTCTGATGTATCTTAGCCCCGCATCTAAGAACTAGTAGGGGCCAAATAAACAAGTACTCCGTAAGGGAGTTCTGAACTACAAAATTACACTTAAAATTCCTCAACACCGAATGCATCTTAGTTGTAATCCATGAAAACAATAGCCTTTCTTGACTCTCGCACTGTTTCAAAACACGATTTAAACTGACCAAAGACTTGCATAAAACCAAACAATAACTCTTGGTTTCTTTCAATCTTTTATCAAAGACACATCAATTTATTCTGCATCATTCTAGTTAGAAGTCCTCAGGTGAAGTATTTGTCTTTATTGTGCACTGAAGCATATTTAAGCAGTTATTGAGCTGTTTTGTTAATTTACTACTCTGTTACCTCCCCTTATAGTTATAGGTGGAATGGTGGATGGAAGGGAGGCGCAAGTCCACATCCCTTCCCTTTGTATGGAAGGTGAACCGTCCTTTTGGAATAGTGGGGGTTATTGAAGGTACTCATATTTTCTGCCTATAGGTTGGTCTACCGTGCACATTGGAATTAAGCACCCATCCTCCTTTTGGAATTGTTTCCATAGTTCAACGACCATTAAGGACTCCAACTTAAAGTGGATCCTATATTCTCCTTTTGATAGCTTCTGATTGTATTGTCAGTTGTCACCATGCCACGCCCACCTTTTGTTGCCCCCTAACCTAGACACATGGTTCTTTTAAGTCTGGAACTGACCTGTGGCTTTCAGCTCAATGAGAGTACCTTAAGAGACTTTTCAGAAACAAAGTTTATATTTGAAGAATTAAGGGCAAATGAGCTGAGTGTGCTATCTCAGAACTAATTGTTCTAGATGCTTACTATTTTTGCTTCCCTGCTACACCATGTTCTTATACTCTGTTAAGGTTAACTTGTTACCTGTATGGTAATTTCTTAACTGATAAAATAATGCAAAATTATATTTTAGTTAGCGCACTTCTTCAGTGTAAAACTATCTTGTTGGCTTGTTTCGTATTCCAATTATGTCACACTTATAGTGCATTATTGACTGCGTTTAAATACAAGTGTGATGAGCTATTTACTGTTTGAGTATCAACTACTAGAGCACCTGAAAAATGAACTGCCTGCATCGAGAACTCATTGTACTTATTGTTCTTCTTTCCTTACTCAGGGAAATGAAGATGGAAGAGGAGAGAATTGAGGCTGAGAAGAAACGGGTAATAGGATATACACTCTTTAAGTATTCTGTAGTCGCTTTTAGAAATTAACCTGATATTTTATCTTAGCTTCTAGTGTTGGGGTGTTCAAAACTTTGGACCAGAGTGCCAGTTTGCACAAGTTATTTGTGCTTCTAGACTTCAGTGCATTTTGTTGGCATCCATTATTCATTTTCATGAGAAGGCCCCTCATAATATGTATTGCTATAATGTTCTCAGCACTTGACTGCTTCCTTCTACTTTGACATTGGCTATATTTGTGTTCTGTAATGTTAGTTGACAATACTTCATCAATGAGCATGCTACAGAACATTATCTGGTTTGTAACTGATAAATGCACTCTCTATTTCAGTTTGGAGATTGTTTGCTACTTCTCTTGTGATTCATGCACGACTTTCAGAATTTAAGGTCATTTTTGTTGGTTCTCCCACCAAAGCTTAAAAGTGGATGATATTATTGCTCGCAACATGATTCTTGGAAATTTAAGCTACTGTTATGGATCGTGTGATTTCCTCTTTGAAGAAACTATTAATATGTCCACTATCATCCTTTCTCATAATTACTTCTTGAACAAGCCAGGTTGTTGGTTCCAATTGTCTATTATTACTTAACTGCGTAGATTTTGGTTGAGTGTAGAGGTATTGCCCTTTCTGTTAGTTCTTGAGTGACTAAAAACTTTTAAAAGGTGACTAATTTCTTGAGGATAAAAGCTCAGATATGTTATCTGGTCTCCAGGTAAAAGAAGAGGCACAACAGCTTGCTCTAATTTTTGAAACTGTTGGAGCTTTCAAGGTGAAGCGCAAGGGTGGGAAAGGAAAACAAATTTTTGGAAGGTGAGGTAGATGTGAACTCTGTTAAGCACTTAATTAATGTCTTTACATGTCTACTGATATATCTCATGGTCACAGTGTCACTGCTCAAGATCTTGTTGACATTATAAAGGCGCAGCTTCAGAGGTATTATTTTCCTTTTCATATCATGCAGTATACATATGACTACCAGGATTCCATGACTATCTGAACTTTTAAGTACACTGAAGCATTAAGTGATTTGCGCAATATGCATTGCCAATTTTTGGATTCTGTTAAATAGATTATTTGGTATTGCAAAACACTGAGCTTGTTCTAGCTCTACTATTCATTGAATTCTCAGATAAAGTGACAATAATTCTTCATAAATCTTGTCAAGACACTATTTCGTGGCCCTTTCGATTTGTTTCCTAGTAGGATCCAGTTTTTGCATTTACGGACTATTTCCAAGATCCTGTGTGCATCATCCGTCTGCATTATAGAATTGATGGAGATATTGTCAGCTCAAGGACATCATTATAGTGACTGCGAATAAAGTTTATGTTAATCTGTCTCATACTGCTTTGAATGTGAGATGTAGTTAAAACTTTTGAATAAAGGCTAAGTTACTTGAACCAATAGGCCTCTTCTTAATAGTTAATTCATTAGGCAGAGGAAACTAAATTGAGAACTTTGTGAACTGGTTCGTTCTCATAATATGATCGATTTTCTTTTCAACATACTAAAATTAATTAATCAAGCTGTTCATTTTATTAGTTCCTGCATGGCTGCATTAATTTTGCATTAGTTGCAGACGCATTTTAGGTTCAATTGAACAACTCATAGCAATTCTTTATTTCTAACCCACCGTTGAACTGACCTGATTTTAGTGGAAACCATTAATTCTGCATTATGCTTTTAGTTCGATTGCAGATATTATGGTCTTGAAAGTGAAAAAGAAAAAGAAAAAATTGGCTTATATGAGTCTTACTGTTATATAATTTATACATGATCATTTTCCTACGTACTTTTTATAGGGATGTGGACAAAAGAATTGTCTCTCTTCCAGAGATTCGGGAAACAGGAGAATATGTTGCAGAGCTAAAGCTCCATCCCGATGTTACAGCTCGAGTGAGGCTGACTGTGTTTGCTAATTAAGGACCGGCACTTACTGGAGCAACTGTCACCAGGGCCTAAATTTGATTTCATGGCGGTAATTCATATTATTATTTTGAAAAAGAAATAGAACATTTAGGACCATGGTCAGTCCGCGTGCATAATGAAGGATGTTTTATTCGAGATTTCAACATTTTGCACTTCCTTTTACTTGTATTTATTTCCTATACATTCCCCAGGATGAGCAAAAATGAAAAAGGAAATGGATTTCCTGAATATTTACTGGTCTTCATTTTTATAATACGAGTTCTAAAATGCACCGGCATATTTCACCTAGGAGAATATTTATACTTTTTATTTTCCTAGTTCTAATGGAGGAAAACTATGTCCTTAATTGGTTCTATTTCTTATATTCTAGTTGCTTCAACTGAATTAGGTGTTGAATTAACCTATTTAGAGCTTCCTAGGATCTATAGCAGCACTCAACTTGATATATAACTATAAATAAATAAAAACATTAACCACAAAAAAATCTTCAGTCCCTGTAATTAGATGTCCTAGGATTGCCCACTTCTGTCAGGCGGGCATGATAATTGCAGATTAGGAACTCAATCTCCAAGAATTTCTTCTAGAAGATTACATTATTACTTGACTATTCTAAAATGTTGAATCCCAACCTTGAGGTTCCACACCACCCCTGTTCTGAAACATCGTAAGGGAGGTAAATCGCAGATTATGCCTCCAATGGTACAGGGTGGAAGACTGCTTGTACACTTGCACTTATCCAAGAGCCAAATTCATATTTCAGGATTCGAACTCTTGACGCAGCAGTGTCAAGTAAAACTGGATTTTTCCACCCTCTCTTTTTATCACTTGGAGATGTGCCCTGGGGGCTATTACTTGACTATTCTAACCAAGAGGTGACGTAGATGGTTGGGAAAGTGGCTGGGGGTGACAAGTGTTGGAAGAAGGGCGGAAGGTTGAGGAAATGTTACTTGTCGATTGAGTCATAATTAATAGAAAAGGATTGTGTTATGACTCTAACTCTTAACTCTAACTGCATCCCACGTCGCTAACCTAAGGTTTGGCACGTGTGTTTATAACAAAATTGGACACCCTTCTCTTAGCTAGCCGGTTTTAAGGGTGAGCTCAATTTAATGTGGTTCTTACAACTGGCATTAGAGCAATCATCTTTTTGGGATGACCCACGTTGCAGATTGAGCGATTTAGGGTAGGCACTTCCAGAAGAAAAATAGTTTGATGAGGTAAATGATTTTAATTGTGTCCCACATTGTTACCCAGAATAAGGTCCAGGCCCAGGGGTTTAGTCTACCTTAGTATCCCAAATAAAAGTTGACATTGTCACCTAGGCAGCAGTTGATGTTTCAAACTAGACGTAAATGGATTCACATGTTAGAAGTCATATACTAGCTTATAGCTGCATACCAAAAGCTTCAACTTTGCTAAGCACCACTAGTCGGAGCTCCTAGATGCCCAAGTATCACGGGTTGCCTTTCTTCTTGGCACAGAAAGGGATATCGTGCGGCAGTTGTCTGCTTCGCTAGACTACATTTCGCCTTTTCTCGATCTCTTCGGGACGAAAGAAAATTTGATTACAATTTTGTAGAAAGCTTACAACAGAGAATTTGAATGCATTGAAAGTAAATTGATCTTTGATTGATGAAAGTTGAAAATTACAATTGATGAAAGCAGAAAATTACAATTGCTGGTGTAGGGGGTGGACACTAGAAAACTTAAAAGATTGTTTGAAAGACTAATACACCCCAATAATAGCTTGCGAAACAAAAATCTAAGTGATTGGAGTAGACGTTTAAAAGACGAGGAGTCATACTAAACGTTTACAAATATCAGAGCTATTTTATAACTGAAATAACTATTACTGTGGAAATAAAATTACAACTCAAACTTGAACTAATATTTACAATGTGCAGTCGAAGTTGGGCAAACTGCAGTTGCGGATGGGTTAATAGGCCAAGTAAAGTTGCGGTCTTTGACATTCTCCCCCATTTGTTTTGGCGACGTTCTCAATGCCATCAATGCATGATATGCTTCAATTAATGATTTGAATGCACCGAAGTTTTTTTCTCTTTTCCAATTATTCTCCTTGCTACTGCATCCAATCCATTTGACCAAGTACTCTTGATTATCTTTTCTAGAAGCTCGAGTTATTTGATGGTCAAAAATAGTTTCAGCAACCTTCTTTCTGACTTTCTTCAGTTCAAACATAGGTCGCTTTGACTTATTTCTGAATGCGTCCTCCTTGTATGCAAAGTATTGTTTCAGCACATTGACATGAAGGACGTTGTGGATTTTGTACCATGAGGGGAATTCAACTCTATAAGCGACTTTTCCAATCCTCTTCACGATGGATAATGGTCCAATATATTTCGGCACAATCTTGAGTCCTTCCCTCTTGTCGGTTTATAACAATTTCTATCGGGAAGTTTAACCATTATCAAATCTCCAACATTAAATTCAACAAAATGGCGCTTTAGATTTGCAGATTTTTTATACCATTTTTTTAGCTTTTTTAAGATAATTTCGAGCAATTTCAATATTTCTTTTTCAGTCTTGAGAGAAGTTTTTCGCTTGAGCGAACTTGGTACTTTGTACAATATCCATAGTATAGGGGAGTAACGGTTGCCGGCCAGTAACCATCTCAAAAGGACTCTTATTGGTGGAAGACCATCCAAAAGTTTTACCCAATTTTTCTGCGAAATAGAGATAAAGTGTCAAAAATATTCTTCTAGCATAGAATTGAAGCGCTCCGTCTATTCGTCAGATTGAGAATAAAAATTAGAACTCATGTTCAAATTTGAACCAAGATGTTTGAACAACTCAGTCCAAAATGTGCCAATGAATCGAGGATCCCGATCACTGACGATGTCCTTAGGCAGTCTCCAGTATTTGACAATATGTTTGAAAAAGAGTTGAACAGTCTCTTCAACTGATACATGCTTAGGCCTTGACAATCCAATAATGTAGTCCATCGATACACTTCGAATGGTTTAGTTGGGATGTAAAGGAACTCCAGCAAGCCAGCCTTTTTTCTGATGATCAGCCTTATCCTGCTGAAAAATAAGACATGTTTTCACATATGTTGCGATGTTATCCGCATTTGAGGCCAGTAGTATGCACGTTGCAGTAGTTCAAAAGTGCGTTCCTCTCCGGAATGCCCTACTCAAATCGTGTCGTGGCATTCCGTAATTAGTTACTTCCTCAAATCTCCGTCCTTAGGAACATATAGGCGGTTTCCCTTAGTCTTTACTAGATCCCCATCTAGCCAGAACTGTCAAGTCTTTGCCCTGCTTGATAAGGTCGACCAAATATTGAGTAGCTGGATCCTTATTCAAAAGTGCCCGAATTTGGTCTTTTGTGAGTGTGATAACTGTATTCCCTGAAAGAGCAGTCATGTAGCAAATTGTGGCCAAGTCAGCCCGCCGACTAAGAGCATTTGCAACATGATTACTAGATCCTCAAAACTCTAACATAAAATTGAACTCTGAAAGAAATTTCTGCTAACGAGTCTGTTTGCTTGATAGTTTTGGTTAGGACATGAAGTGGCTGACCGCAGTGTTATCTGTCTTCACAATAAATGGAAATCCAAGCAAATAGTGACGTCATCCCCTAAGGCAATGGACTACCGCCAACAACTCTTTTTCGTGTGCCGAGTAACGACGTTATACTTGGTTCAACTTTCGACTCTCATATGCCCACCGCTCATTGAAGTACTCGTAATTGAGCTCTCAACGCTTCCATTTCATCCTGCTGATCAGGAATAGTTGCAATAACTTCAATCATTGCTGTGCAAGCCCTTTGGCTTTCATTAGGTTGGATGTGTAACTCACGAATTTCCGTCTCCGACACCTCGACCGTTTCCTTGAGGTCTTCCAAGGCATAGCACAACCTAGTAGTTGTCTCATCCACACACTGTTTAGTATTCTTTTTTTGAACTTCTACCACTTCAGTGGTGTGATGTAATTGGATTCATGCTTTCTTATCGAGGGTCGTAAGTTGCAACTCTGATACCAACTTTCACGGGGTGCCTATCTTCTTGGCACAAAAAGGGACATCGTGCGGCAAGACTCTGCTCTGCTAGATTACCTTCCGCCTTTTCTCGACCGCTTTGGATCAAAAGAAATTTTGATTACAATTTTGTAGAAAGTTTACAACGGAAAATTTGAATGCATTGAAAGTAAACTAATCTTTGATTTATGAAAACTAAAAATTACAATTGATGAAAGTATAGAATTATAATTGTTGGTGCAGGGGGCGAACACCAGAAAGTTTGAAAGATTGTTTAAAAGACAAATACTTCCCATAATAGTTTGCGTTACAAAAATCTAAGTAACAGGAGTAGATGTTTAAAAAACGATGAGTCATACTAAATGTTTACAAATATTAGAGCTATTTTACAATTGAAATACCTATTACAATGGAAATCAAATTACAACTCAAATTTAAACTAATATTTACAATGTGCGGTCGAAGTTGGGCAAATTGCGGCTGCGACTGCGAATGGGACAAGGGGCTAAGTAAAGTTGTGGTCCTTGACACCGAGGCACGTGAAGATTAAACTCTAGATTCAACTAGAAGAGGTTGGTTGAGATCGGTAAAATTAATCAGGTCTTTCCAAAAGGTCAACCTCATAAGTAGGGGTGGACAAAATGTTCAAATCAGACCAAACCAGAACCAAGTTCGGTTCTACGAAAAAAAAAAAATCTTATTTCTTCGTACCGAGAACTATTTGGTTCTGGTTCAGGTTTGGTTCTAGTTCTAGAATCGAGAACCAAACCAAAAATCAAACTAATTTATAATTTTATTTATATATGAATCTAATTTTGTATTAATTGAAGTCAATTCAATAGCCATTATTTTTGTACGGCCAAATGAACTCATTAAGAGTATTACTTCAAATTCAAATCCTCAAGTCAAAAGTCTCAAACAGCAAACGTTGCCCTGTGCAGATCCCTCAAAGTCTCAAACGAAGTAGCTTCTCCGGTCGGAACTTCGACTCCGCAACCACCAGTTTATCGTTCCTCCTTCACACCACCAAGGGTGGTACCTTTATGCATTATTCTTTATGTAATTTACTAAACATTCTTCTTTTCTAATAAACAAAAATATGTTAATGGATCGGTTTGAATTTGTTCCATATCAGTTTGAATTTGACAACATAATAGATTTGAATTACAGACTTACAGTATATCGGTTTCTAATAGCAATAAACAATACTGTAATAGGTTTGAATTTGATCCATATATGCATATACTGTAGTTACAAAATTGTAATCTACCAATAGTAATAAACAATGTTGGAGGAATCAATGGAGGAAGGGTCTGAAATCTATATTCTTATTTGTGGAATCCGTATTTTTTTTTTTATTATAAAGGTTAGAAAATAAATACCCTGTATGCATAGTTGGTGTCCTTGCTTACGTTACACATCGTCCGATGTTCACAAATTACAGTATTGGAAGAACTTGGTGCCCTAGTTGATATTTTTAGAACTTGGTGCCCTAGTTGATAGTTGATATTATTAACTTTTGGCAAAGAAGCATTCGTTTACATTTTGCTTGTTATTTTAAACTTTTGAAAATTTTTAATGAGTGATAATTTGAACTTGCTAAATATTTGATGTTTATATATTTTTTTTTATTTAAGTATATATTACTAATTTATGAATATGTTGTAAGTCTGAAAATTGAAGTAATAGAACTATAACCAAACCAAACCAGAACCGGATGGATCGATTTGGTTCGGTTTTATATCTTTAAAAAAAAATCAAGTGGTTCTATTATCAAAAAAATTATTGGTTTATGGTTCGGTTCAGTTGTCTTGAAATCAAAATTAAATGAAATCATGTCCACCCCTACTCGTAAGGCATACCCGACCAATCCATTTTTTCGTTACCTTTCTCGACTGGGGTTGATTGTTTTTGCTTACATGTGCGCATACATAGTTGCATACTTGTATACTGCTCTAAGTTAGAAGAATTTATCTGGTGAAGCATAAAAATATTGTAAATGGATGTTCATTTTCAAATAGTTGAATAATTCATCTTTTAAAAATCCTTGATGGCTGAGAAAGACCTGGCTCTTTTCTTGACTTAGTAGTTACAAATAATTTTAAGCAAAGATGATATTATTTTTGCCAATAATCGAAGTTGAATCAGTAGCATACCTCAAAGTTCTTGAAAAAGGGGATATATAAAAAATTAAAGTCAACCCAAAATTCCTTTTTTATTTATTTTTTGTTTGGCTCAAGTCATCGCCATCTTTAATATCTTATTACTTACTTATTCCTTTTAATAATTAAAAGGAAAAATCTCACTGGCCCACAAGAATACGAGAATGATTCATTCATTATTTGAATTTATTGAATGAGACGACTTTAATGGCAGTGTTTTTTTTTTATTTTTACCTATTAAATTTCGTTGAAAATTAATTTTAATGTGCTAGTTTATTTATTTATTTTTAATTCCACTAGGTTAAGAAAATTTGTAATAATTTTTATTCCTTTAATGTTATATTTTGGAGTTAAACTGGCCGGCACATGTCATTCATTTAGATTTTGGACAAATCACAGGCTGCACCAACATGTTTCTATCAATAACCAGCACTCCATCATGCACTGTCTCATACATTGCAAAAGCCGCACACGCACCCAAACGTGTGTGTTTCTGTCCAATCGTTAATGCTTTGTAGCACGAGTGCTTAACGGCAGTCTAAGTGACAATAGCGATACTAGTTGTAAACACTAAATCCTACTACTACCTTGGTGGCTAATGCTAATTGCTAACTGCGAAGCATATGTAGTACCACATAATATTGTTTTGTTTTGTTTTACAAAGTTAAAAATATTTAGGCATTTTTTTTCCATTTCAATTAGCAAGCTTGACTTTTTTAGAACCAATTATGTGTTAAGTCGTAATGACAGTCACCTTAGATATGTATTCTGCTTAGCACCAGTGATACTATATAGCATTACTTTTTACTGAATTGTTCATGGGATTACTTCAAATGAGCTAAAAATGCAAACTCTAGTGATAGCACTTGATAGTTACCATTGAGGTATGAAATGCCAATTGAGCCAAATATTTAATGGTCAATTTATTGGAAATATCCATTGGCAATTTCTATGGTCAATTTTATGTTTAATGTATGAATCTATTTATTAATTTCCAACTCCCTTACAATGGATGGCAAAGAGAGATTGTCATTGTGGCATGTTTGATACGTTGTATTGAACACTATACTTTATACGCTATTTTGTTAGATGACTCAGATGTAATATACCTAATATTCGTTTTTGCTTCTTTTTCAAATAAATTATATAAGTAGGTTAGCCCAAACTACATGTGCTTACTTTGAATGAATCCTTTAATCACTTCGATTTCTATGTATTTAGACATGTCACGCAATGTGGCCACATGCTTGACTTGACAATAATCACTGAAACGTGCACATAACAAACACCCCCCAACAATTATTAGCTAAGCCCACCTAGTGTCACATCAAGTAATTTTAAATGGTTTAGCTGACAAAATAAATGGACCCTTAATTACATTTAATTCCCTGATAATCTAGTGGAATTGTTTAATCTGTACCTAATTTCCCTAACATATACTCTTTATCTTCTTCTTTTTTTCCTTTATTTAGTTTAGGTTTTAATTCATTTTCGCTTCAAAAAAAAAATTGGTCATCTAAATGCTCAAACAATTTAATATCAAACAGAATTAGACAGGACATACAAATCTAATTTGAATGCTTATCGAATTAATGCCAGAATTCACTTAAGCCTCAGTTTGGTAGCCATTTTTAGGGAGAAAATGCATTTTTGAATAGTTGATTGATGGGAATGCGTGGTTAAAAATTAATGAAAAATTTTGAATTTGTGTGTAATATTATTCTATTGAAGAATGCGTGGTTGAAAAGAAGAGAGAAAAATGCATTTTTGAAAAAATGGCTACCAAATAGGGGCTAAGAGCCCGTTTGGCCCTCATTCAACTCTCATTCTTATTCTCATTTTTTTCTCTTTCTTCATTTCAACCACACATTTTTCAAATAAAATAATATTACACACAAATCTAAAAAATTTCATTATTTTTCCACCACACATTCTTCCATCAATCACTATTCCAAAAATTCTATTCTCATTAAAATCAACATTAAACATACTCTAAATCTTTCTTCAGAACATGTGACAAAAATTCTTGACAAGTAAGATGGGCAGAGACTCTTTAAAAATAGATCGTACTTATGAGTTAACGGCTTGAGCACAGATTATAATCGCTACAACGTGAGCGATATATGTTGTGTGTTAGTTAAGGAACTTGAAATGTTAGGAATAATTCAGTTGAACATGTAGGTGTGAATTGGTGGGCTGAAAGTTACTTGAAACTGAGTATGAGGTGATCAAACATAACAAATATAAAATAGCTTAAAAGTGAAGTATTATATAGAAGGATAGGCAGTTACCAGCTCATCTTTCCTATTCATTTATTTTTTGTCATTCAATGAAACAGAAGTTTTTATTTAACTTTATTTGTAACGAAAAGTAAAGACAACCTAATCCACGTCTTTAGTTGTGGTGCTGGTTAGGCCTTACCCTGTCCATGCCATCCCTTACACTACACGTTCTTCCTACTCTGAAAAATAAGAGAAAATAATTATGAAAAATAAAAAAAACGAGGCTCATCACTAACTTTTCGTGAACGAAAGCAACCGCGAACTGTATTTTGTTACTTACTCTAAAGAATTCAACTTCAAAGTAACATAAAAAAAAAATCAAGAAAGACTTAATAACAACAATATTAATGAATTATGAATTATAACAACTGATAATTATGATAAAAAGATAATTTTGTCAACTCTTGTTTTCTAGTAGTGGCAATCGACTAAGGCCGGGGAGGAGAAGAGACGAAATGTTTCGTCCGGTCGGTGATCATCCTCCGGAGGCGCCGGGAGGTTAAGATCCAAAGCAAGAATTTTTCTAGGTTTCTCAGAATCATCGGTTCCAATTCTAGGACTAGGAGTATTTGGTGCTGTCCTATGCCTTCTCATGTGACCTCCCAATGCTTGTCCTGATGAAAACTCTGAGCCACATATTGAACACTCGTGGATTTTAAGCTTAACATCAACTTTGTTGGATGATTGAATTGAAGGTGGTGGACTAAGCCTGGTGATGATCAATTTCTTTTCTTCGTCGAACGGCGATGATTTCCTTTGATCATCTGTTGTAGACTTAGGCTTCTTGTGACTTGCTCTGTGCCCACCTAAAGCTTGAAATGATGGAAAAGTTCTATTGCAAGTTTTGCACTCATAAACATAGATGCCAACCTTTCCCTGCGTTATATTGGCCATTTCTGCGTATTTTCGGCAACTAAATTTCTCCACCTTGTCACCACTTTGTGCTAAAAGAATCAGACAATTGGCCATGTCTTCATCTTCCTCAGTACTCATAAAAATTCCACTCGATGTTGCTGTGGTTGTGGGAGATGAAACCAATGAACGGAACTCGTTTCCGCCTCCTCGACCGCCACCATCTCCTCCACCACCACCGCTCGATGAGCTAGATTGTGATGGCCTTAGCTGCTTGGTACGATTACGCTTCCTTTTAAGGATCATTTGATCCTTATACTTTGTAAAGTCTTCTAACAACTCCATTTCCATATACCCAAAAAAAGGTTACAACTTTCAATATATAAGAGAGAAGTATTAGAATTTAGAACAAGACTTGGAAATGACAGCAAGTAGTAGTGTAAGAAAGTGCAGAGTGAGATGAGAGAAACTGTGAATGGATTATATATATGTGTGTGTGTGTGTGTATAATCAATGGCAATAAAGTGTTTGGAGTTCAAATCTGCCCTAGTCGCCAGTTACCAAGAATTAGCCTGTGGCCACCAATATTCCTTGCGTTTCCAACTTGAAAAAGTGTTTTTTAAACCAAGTGTTACACTTTGTATTGACGTGGAGGAATAATACTTTAGTTATTGAGTCGGGCTCCATTAAAATGAAATTTTAGGAGAAAAATATTTTGGAACAGTAATTTTTTAGAGAATATATGATTGAAACAAAGGGGGATAGTGACAGCCCAGCCCCTCCCTCACCCATTTAAATTTTTTTTTTTTCACGTATTAATCCGGTCAGCAATTTTGCACACTGATCTCAGATCCAATATTGGATCCGTCTCTGGGTTGAAAATTGAGATTTGAAAAAATGGAGCCCAAACAGGATATGTTACGAAAATAAATTACATCATATTTGGTTATGGAGACATTTATGTATCTAATGAATGGAGTGTTTAGAATTAATTGAGACTTGAAATGAAACCGAATTCGGAATAATATCATGCTACATTAATTTAACTGCAAAGGTGGGGATTACAAAGAGAGTGACCAGAGAACAAAAGTATAACGTCTATTTAATTAAGTCCGTCGAATTCAAAGAATAAACACAAGAATTGAAGGAAGGAATTGCACGTTAAAAGCATGCTCCACCTCGTTCACTTCATGTCTTCTTAAACTTAAAGAAAAGTATACCACTAGAAGGAAGTGAGGCAAACCAACAAGATTCGATTGGCTTTCAAGCAAACCCCTAAACTCTTTTACATAAACTATTCTTCTAAAGGGTAATAGGAACAATTGTTGCGTACACGTCTATCCCGTATTAATAATCTTTATTCGATTCAATGTTATAAACATGTTTTATCGGTGTTAAAAAGAAAAAGAAGTTATAATTTTGTTCACGATATTTTATTCGATCTTATCTAATAGTACGTACCAAACATACTATCACTATCAATTCCAATATACACAAACCTTCTCTATCATAAATTAAAATAAAGTTTTTGTCTTCACCTTTTGCCAATTTGTTGCAAGTGAAATGCTCTTTTCCACCAATTAACGCACGTGTCCTTTAGGAACTAGTTACTAGCCAAAATCAAATCCAAGGTGGAGGTGGTTTAAGAAAAATCAAAATATCGAATCGATCTAGACCACGATTGACCCCATCCTAGAACAATGTAAGAAAACAAGAACACAAAAAACGGAATATTTATCTTGGCATATATAGTTGTGTTTTGTGCTTCTTCATAATTATCTATGAAGGCTATGAAGATTTTGACTACCCTTTATCACAAGTGGCGTACAAATGACCAGATAAGATCATATAGTGTGTAAACTCGAGCATAATTTCTTAATTTTTTTTTCGTAAAATAGAGTGAACAATATAAAATGTCCATAGATCCCACATATACCAGTCTAAATCAATTGCAAAATAAAAGTCCCTAGTGTATGTTTATAATGTGTACTAGTGTTAACGCTATGAAAAGAAACCACTCGAGGAATTAGTTGTGACCAATGCAAATAAATTAAAGCAAACGATAAAGTGGCTATCGAAGTCCTACTTTCAATGATACTGACTTTATGCCAACTCCCAGCCCAAATTTGGTGCTTCTACTTAACTCTACAACTTGCAAAGGTTGCCTTGTGTGACTTGTTCATTCTTCATCAAGCCTTGAACTACCCTTCCTGATTGTATGCTTCTTGTGGCAATTCCCATGTGTGTCCAATGTCATGTTTTGATCATAATTCAGGCCTTTCTAGGCTATGCCTGTAGATTTATATTCGAAAAGCATATAAATGAGGCGTCTTACCTCCATAATTACATGTTAGGGTGGAAAGAGGAGAATTTGATCGGAAGCAAATGTGGAGTAATACCATAATTATAAACGAAGAAAAAAAACTACCTCCAAATGAGGTAGCTTGTTACTTTAGATTTTAATTTCCTGCAATTTTGTAACTATTCTAGTCACTGACTATAAATAACATTGCTCTATTAAAAAATGTGGTGCAGATGATTTATGTAACATCCTTGAGGTTTACGGTAATTTCATAAACAGCCCCTCTAATTTAAAATATATATATATATATATATATATAGAAAACTCTCAAATTTGCATAAATATCCCCTTTTCTCTTGTGCTAATTATAAACCTGTAAATGTTTTCCAATTTATCATTTTCAAAAATTATTACATTCAATATTTTATAAAATTAACCTTTATTTTTCTTTGAAGAATAAGATCATAAAAAATAACTTTGATTTTTTATTCTGTCATTCTTTATTATGCTTTTTGGTATTACAATAAAAATATTTTATATTTAATATATTATAACTGTTAGAGATGGCACCCACCCCACTCCGCCTCGCATTGTCGTGTCTCGACTATTATTTCTTATTTTATGTTATGTTTTTAAAGTTAAATCATATTTCAAAAATATTTTAATATAAATAAGTAAAAGGCATCACTCCCCCACCTCATCCTCGTCGCTCAAAAGTCGCAGACAGGCCAGGGAGCAAGGCTCGATTATTATTTCTTATTTTATTTTATGCTTTTAATGTTAAATCATATTAAAAAAATATATTAATATTAT
The DNA here is from genome assembly GCA_019395295.1 of Osmanthus fragrans. Classification (NCBI taxonomy): domain Eukaryota; kingdom Viridiplantae; phylum Streptophyta; class Magnoliopsida; order Lamiales; family Oleaceae; genus Osmanthus; species Osmanthus fragrans. Next base: position 823,802 of record JAEDXY010000106.1, on the reverse strand, counting down.
ATAAATAAGTAAAGGCATCACCACCACCCCGCCTTGACCTCATCCCGTCGCCCAAAAATCTCCAACAGGACCAGGGAGGGATGTCATAGGCCACCCGCTCCATTATCATCTCTATAAATTTTATGAATTTAAAAAATAAATATCAAAGTAATAATATTTATTTTAGCTAATATTAGCATTTAAATTTAAAAAAAAAAAAAAAATGGAATAGTAAAATATTATTCAATAATTATGTCAAAATATATTATAATTACCTACGGTAAAATAGAAATATACTTTGACTAAGAAGGGGGAATCCATTATAATCAAAACATACTTTAGATAATATTATGGGATTTATCAGTGACAACATTTCATAATATACATGTGGCCGGCGCATGTTGTGACCCAAACGACATGTTTCGTAAGTTAAAACAGTCTTGGACAGATGAATTAAATTCCTGTTTATTGTCCTGTGTAGTATCAGTTTTAAATAAAATTAAACACTACAGTAAATAAAACATCAGTTCTCAAACTCAACTCAAATCTTTTTCGTGTTGTGCTAGAGTGACCAGGGGGTTGTCACTCTTGTTTTGCCCATCTTTTCCACGTTTTACACCACATACTACAACTATAAAAAATTAAAAAATGGCAATAGATTTCCAGGTGAAATGCGTAAAAACTTTTCAGTAATTCCCTTTGACATGCAAGTGAAGCAAAAATAACTTCGACCAACATGATTATGCATATCGTCCTAATTTGCAAGGTAGAAAGTATTGAACAGTATTAAACAGCAAAGTAAAGGTACACCGCGGTCAAACAAAGTGAGCATACAAACTCAACTTATTGAATAGAAATATTAGAATGTCAGTTTTCTATCATACAACTGAAAAATACTGTTGCCATATACCTCGATGAAACATACAATGAGATATGTTACGCGGGCTTCCATTACAGGGGAGTCAAACCAACCACACCTGCATTATACACACAGAATGAGGCTAGCATATATGTTGTCCTTTTAGTCGATAAGGGTAACATGGAAAAATGTCGGTGAGGTTGTAAAGAATTTTCAGACATAAAAATTAAGAGAATAACCAAGCCAGAAAGGAAACAAAATAGCTCGGGAATTTGATAAATGGATCCCAAACTCAGCACCAGTTGAAGAATTTAACCCAATCTCGAATAGCATTCATTAGTTCCATATCAGGGCATGATAACTAAATTGGCCTTTTAAAGAGAAAATTCTGGTTTTCTTTTACAGTCTTCCCTATCACCTCTCTAACCCTCGTCTCTTTATCTTGCTTGACATGCATATTGCAAATATTAAGTTACCATAATATTAACTTACCATATGTATAGGATCTCTATGTTAGGTAGGATTCCTATTACTTTGTACACAAGTTAGGGTTAGTATATAATCTTTGTAATTCTCTTCTTTGTATAATCATTCATTCAATATACATAAAAACATAGAGGTATTATTCTCCTCTCCATATCTCTATTTCTCTTCACATATTTTATACAAATTTTATATGGTATCAAAGCATAGATTCTGAGCAACAATGTCTGGACAAAACAGTGGTAAAGACAACATAGAGGCGATGACAACCCAATCGGATCCCATGGCTCTACAGCAATCCGATCATCCCGGTTTCATACTCGTTTCTAAACCACTTGATGGAAACAACTATGGACAATGGAGTAGGGCTATGAGAATCTCTCTAATCGCCAAGAATAAACTTGGTTTCATCGATGGCAAAACCAAAGAACCAGAAGGAGATGATGAGAAACATCAGATGTGGGAACGAAGCAACCATATGGTGCTTTCTTGGATACTGAATTCGGTACATCAGGACATCGCCGAAAGCGTCATGTACTCCGAATCGGCCACAGAGGTGTGGAACGACCTGCGAGACCGGTTCTCTCAAGGTAATGATGCACGTATATATCAGATTCGCCAAGAGATTTCTGAACATCGACAAGGCAGCCAATCGGTATCGGCTTATTACACTAAGTTGAAGGCATTATGGGATGAACTGGGTTCTTATCGAGACCCAATTAAATGCACTTGTGGGAATGCTAAAATTCTGGCTGAAAGAGATGAGAAGGAGAAGGTGATGCAATTTCTAATGGGGGTGAACGATTCCTTCTCGACGGTTCGTGGAAATATTTTAATGATGAATCCTTTCCCAAATACTAGAAGGGTTCATGCTATTTTAATGCAACATGAAAGGCAAATTGAGGTTACAACGGATCGTGAAGGGCAGCACTCAATCAATTGGCAAAAATCAGGAAGTTGGAGATCAAACCAGAAGAACAATAATTTTTCGAAAAATTCGCTCAGTAATGTTCCGGTCGACCGAAATTCGCCTCAGACAGGATCGGTCGACCGAAAATCCCTACCGGTCGACCGGTGCAGCGGGATCTCAGAAACACTGCAGCCACTGTGAGATGATGGGGCACAATGTCGATACCTGCTACTTCATCCATGGCTTCCCTCCAGGGCATAAACTTCATGGAAAAGATGTAAAGCCCCGAAACAAACGGTTCACAAACGCCTCCATCACTTCTAATCTTGATTCCAAGGAAGGAAAGATACTTACCACCAAAGAATATGAGCAAATCATGTCGCTCCTGAACAACAAGACCGGTAATGATAAACCTTATGTTAACACCTCAGGTATCAATCACTCTACTACCTCTTTAAGTAATTCGTGGATTATTGATAGCGGAGCCCCTGATCATGTGACGAAAGATGGAGTCGTTGAAAATAAATTTATGCCTAAACAAAATGCTGTGCACTTACCAAATGGGGGGCTGGCTTCTATTAAATCTATTGGTGCAGTTAAATTGAAGAACGATATGATTGTTGATAATGTACTTTATGTTCCCAACTTCAAAGTTAACCTGTTGTCTATCAGCAAGCTCACTAGAGAGTTAGGTTGCTATGTGACATTTTTTCCTGATTTTTGTGTCATGCAGGATTTGACTACGAAGAAGACGATTGGCTTGGGAAGGCAGAGTAACGGCCTATATTATCTTTCCCAAAGACCACAAATACACCATATTACTAGTGGACCAACCAACCTATGGCACAGACGACTTGGGCATCCTTCAGTCTCACCTCTTCAATTCTTAGCACAAAATACTTTAGAAATTAGTTTTGATTCCCACAATGTTTGTGATGTTTGTCCTCTAGCAAAACAATCTAGATTACCTTTTAAAGTCAGTCAAATTTCTAGCAATAAATCATTTGATTTAATCCATTGTGATATCTGGGGACCTCATAAAATTTACTCTTATTCTGGCGCTAAATATTTCCTTACAATTGTTGATGATTATTCTCGTTATGTTTGGGTACATCTTATGCGCTATAAATCTGAAACTCAAGGCATAATTAAGAACTTCTTTGCTTGGGTTAAAACTCAACACAACTTGACCATCAAAGCCTTAAGGTCTGACAATGGCCAAGAATTCCTATCCTTGCAAACATTCCTAGATGAAAATGGCACCACTTTCCATAGGTCTTGTCCTTATACTCCCTAACAAAATGGAGTCGTGGAGAGAAAACACCGTCACCTCCTCAATGTAGCCCGTGCCCTTAGATTTCAAGCCAATCTTCCGTTAAAATTCTGGGGGGAACACATCAAAACTGCTTGTTACCTTATCAATCGGATTCCTTCACCATTGTTGTCACATAAAACACCATATGAAAGACCGCCTATGTTCCAAGCAACGATCAAATTGCAGATTTATTTACTAAGGCATTAGGCAAGGAGGCTTTTCTGCACTTCACTCGCAAGTTGGGCACTTTTGACATATATGCTCCAACTTGAGGGGGAGTATTGCAAATATTAAGTTACCATAATATTAACTTACCATATGTATAGGATCTCTATGTTAGGTAGGATTCCTATTGCTTTGTACACAAGTTAGGGTTAGTATATAATCTTTGTAATTCTCTTCTTTATATAATCATTCATTCAATATACATAAAAACATAGAAGTATTATTCTCCTCTCCATATCTCTATTTCTCTTCACATATTTTATACAAATTTTATAATGCATGTGCCCCTGACTTGTGAAGGGAAGAAGAAAGAGAACTATCAAGCCTTTAATACACTATGTCCTTACCTAAGGCACTCTTCCAGCTTAGAGAAGGCCTAATCATATTAGGTAGTGCAGACAAGTAGAAACTTATTTTCTGATATTATTCTGTAAAAATCCAACTCCCTTTTACAACTTCTAGGCATTTACTAGTGTACTGGGCAACTTTAGTAGCTTATTCAAACTCTTCAGAGTTTGTCATTGTGGTGATGAAATTATAATCATTAATCACATACTGTAGCATGCAAAAGTTTCAAAAAGGAGAGTCGTAATCGTAAATGACTACTAAGAACTAATGGCAAATCTAATATTCTTGCAAGACAATGAGTTTGTTCCAATGAAAACCAACAAATATGAATTTGCATCGAAGAAAGCCTGTTTTTGCTACTTAGAAGGAAAATTTTGAACATGATGTTTGCAATTGACAAAATATTTGGTGGATAAGCACAATAATAGTTTGACGGACAAGAATAAAAGATGTTTCATAGAATGTTTTATAGAAACGTGCTTTATAGAGTGCAGTAATTGTCTGGTATGTAACTACAAATTTGCAAATAACAATATACACAACACTCTAACTTCATAACGACTGATGTAATTCAGTAAAAAAAATTGGGAGCTTGGCTTAATTACTAGCACGTGATGCTTTGCATAACGTCAAGCAATACTTGACATAGTATCAAATAGTATTTAACGTTGAATCAAGTAGCGCTTGACAAAACTGTTTGGCCATGCCTAAAGCATCAATCAACTGCTTCACACAATGTTGAACACATTAAGGTATTTCATTATCACATGCTAAAACAGGACTATATCAATCAATGTTTGGGACCCACTCGCCACGTGGGGAACTGGTAACCAAAAGTAGCAGATCCACTCTTTTTCCTATTCAAAGATCGGCCCCCTGGCTGTGTTTTCAACAAACAATAATGAAGAAAAAAATTATACACAGCCATGGATGCTTAGCGGGGATCCTCGTACATGGTGAATAACCAAATTCCAATTGAAATGAAATCCCAAGTATATTCTTCAACCAGTTTTAAGTTGAATCAAAACTCTTACTCTCGAAATCAAGGTATTTTAAACTCTCTTTGTTATATCCTAGAATCCAAGGTGATGGTTTTGGGGTTTACTTCATCAAATATCCCAAAATAGTTCCATGTGGCTTCTACCTTTAACAGCTCGTGACTTTAAACGTCAAGGAACCAGCCTATCAACTAATTTTAGTAGCATTTGCACTCTTCCATAACAAGGTCAGAACCAACAGCTTGACTTTATGCTCGAGATCTTACTAGATATTCTCTTGAAGACTTACTAAAATTAAGTATTGTTTGGAAAACAACGTATCATTTATTTTGAGGGATTTTCTTAATTTCCTTTACATATTATTAAGTTAAAGTAGGAAATTTTCCCTTGTTAGTTTGGTAGCTTTCCTGATTTACTAGAGATTTCAACTATAAGAATAGGTTTTCTCATTGTAAAGCACTTTAACTATAATAAAACATTCATTTATCAGTAACAAATAGACCCAGAAACATAAGAAACCAACACCAACTGAAGCCAAGAACAATTTGAAATGTGATCCATGTTCAGCAAAGTTAAGCCTGAGTGGTGGAAACACCTCAGCATGCACAATACTGACATCTTCTGATGTTTTTGTTATCAGTTCACAGAGGGGTGCTCTATGCTTTAATACTAGAGATTGACCATATATGAATAGCACAATGAAAGATTTCTAATTAATTATTTCCACACCCAGAAATTTTGCAAGTGCTTAGGGCCAGTCTCTGAAGTCACTATTATAGGATCGAAAGATGTTCCCGTTCAAGCTTACACAATGATATTCTTAAAAATTATAACCACTTGGGCATCCTATCTTTAAAAGTCGATTTTAAGGTTAGCGATCCTAATGTGGTTGTACAATTAGTATTAGTGCAGGCACCCTCCTATGTATAACCCTTATTGTCAACTGACCAATTTGGGTAACGCTAGTTCCAGCAGAAGACAGGTTCGTGAAGTCACCTAGATGGCAATACCAGCCACCATGGTCAGTTCTGACAGGAAGGGATTATAACGACCCTAATTACGTCCAAAATTGCTATGTCAATACTTGGTTTGTGGGCTTATAACCAATTGCAAACCCTCCTATTAAAAGCAGATTTTAAAAGTAAGTTCTACCTAGGCTTTAAAAAAGAATTCTATCCAACGTGATTGTAAGGTAATTTGCAAGAACCAAAAATGACAAAACACTTTCCTCACTAAACCAATGTCAATGTCGAACTCTACAGTTGACAACAAGCATAATGTCTAAAGTGAAATATAAAATGCAAGCAAATACCCCCCACATAGAATTTGTCCATAAATCAAATTCAGGGTAGATTATTTGGACAATTTATGATGTTAGATAAAGAAAATAAGTTTTAGTAATGATCTTAAATGTAACCCTCTTTTCAATGAAATAGGTTATTGGACTACCAAAAAATAAGGCTTTACTCAAAGCAACAATGGCAAGTCAAAAATTAAATTATTTACAAATGTGGCAATGAACAATGATGAATATGTATATGCAAATAAACCATGAACTACGCCAAGTGAAAATGAAAAAAATAAAGTGACAGGGCACATACCACATGCCAATCTTCCACCAGCATTTCCGGTGCTTAGACTAAGTTCATGACCACCTGCATATGAAAAACAAAAGGGAGTGAGGGCGAAAGACAAATAATGTGAACACTACAAGTGAAGAATGAGTGCCATTTATAGGACTTTTAAATTAAGATTGTGAAATTTTACCCTTTCCGAGGTCATCCTCAAGTTCATGAACCACAAAAGCTCTTCCAACAACGGAATGAGGACCAGTCAAAGGTATCTGCAAAATTTAACCATGGAATTCTCGTTAAGGATTATAAATTCCTTTGATGGACTATAACTATCATGAGACAAGCACGTGCACTAACAGAAATAGATGCGTCGTGTAGAGATGTAGAGAGAACAACCTGATTGTCCACAATTGTAGCTTCAGCCACACCTGCGTCAACCATTCAAGAAGCGATAAAACAAATATTATGATTACAATTCAAGTGAATGAATAAACGATTTAAAATGTACTAGGAAATTACCGCTGGCATCAGCAACTATGTTTCCCAGGTCACCCGCATGGCGAACTTTATCCTCAGGAGCTCCATGTGTCAAATCATTTGGATTAAAATGTGGTCCTATTAGGAGGAAATCACACCAGCATTAATAATCTAAAGAAAATGCCTTTAACTAATTCTTTTGAACTAAAATTAGAAAAAGAAAAAAAAAATGAAGTCCCAACCAGTTGAGATACACCCATTTGTTGTGTCTCCAAACTCGTGCTACAAAACCCAAATAAAACGATAATATGTTTCACAATTTCGAACTTAGTAGATCTTTTTCCCGCATTATATAGGAAACAAAGACACTTTAGTCTCAAAATTGTTAAAAACACTAATAATACTCACTAGATGAAATCCATGTTTGCCAGGAGTAAGTCCAGTCACACGAACATTTACAGTAGTTGGACCTAAAAATCGAAACATACACAAGAAACACAATGTCAGAATCTAAAGCCCAAAAAATTGAATTTGAGTATCTGTGTGTATGAGTGTGTGCAATTAGTAGTTGACCCTCAGCTTCTTGGGTGAGAGTGACAACACCCTCGACATTGGAGGTCCCCTTGAGGACGGAGACTGCCTTCTTGGTAGCGGAGGAAACGACGGCTAGAGGCTTCGGTGCGGCGGAGGCGATGAAGGACAAGTATGGGCGGGCGGTAGTGGCTTTGAGAGAGAGGCCGTGGAAGGAAGAAGTAAGTGGGAGTAATGCCGAATAGGTGGTGGAAATGGTGGGATTGAATAAAAGAGGAAGAAGAGAGTGGTGGGGTGTTGAAGAGAGAACTGTTTGTGCGGCCATGACTGCAAGTGCTGCTTGCATCGTCAAGGATTGGATTGGATTATCTGGAAATGGATGAGTTTTAGGTAACAATTCTGCTACACTTACAGAAAGTGCCGACACTCACATTTAGGATCATCTTTTTTATTTTGCATTATTTATTCACGCGGATTCTATTATAGGTAAGTGAATGTCAATTAAATGGTAATGAATAATTCTGTATAAATAAAATAATTCTTTAAATGATCAATTTTACTACATTTACAGAACGTGATTTACCACTTTCCTTACCGACACTCACATTTGAGGGTCCCATATTTTTTACTTTTTATTATTTATTCACACGACTCCCATTACTTGTGAGTGAATGTCAACCAAGTGGTAATGAATAGTTCTGTATAAGTAGAATAATTATTTAGGTAATCAATTCTGCTACACTTATAGAAAGTGATTTATCGCTTTCCTTACCGACACTCATATTTGGGGGTCCCATTTTTTTTATTTTGCATTGTTTATTACGCTTCCTTCCTTGTGTATCTAAGAGACCATTCAACTATCTGCTTTGTTCACAATCGCACACCCAACTCCAATTTTTTTACTTTACGCACCCTTCTTCTTTTTCCTCTCCTTCATCAATTGGAGATCATTAGCTTATTATGCGTCCTAAACAATTGAAAATCAATAAAACATTTATAATTGGATTTATTTACTTCACAAAAATTCGGCCGCCATTGTAGTGTATATGTTGATCTATTGCTTTATTCTCATTGTCTCGAATATTAGATTTCAAAAAATTTTGATTCAATTTCACATATTTCACGTCAAAACTATCTCAATTTCTATCCTAAAATGACCACAACGGCATCCAAAGTCACTGACTCGATCGAGCTTGCTGGCGATTTTGGCTACCGATATTTTATATGATCAATTGAGCTTTATCGTTTCTATCTTCTTCATAAGTAAGGTTGTAGTTTGTTAACTTGTTGAGTTTGAAAATAATGATCAAAGTCAACAGTAATTGAAATTGAAATGGAGTGGTAGCAACTAAGGGTGTGTCTGGGAGCGATTCCACAAAAAATCTAATTGAAATTGTGACCGTTAGACATGGAAATGGGCCCCATGTCTGCAAGAATTTTGGCAAAAAAGGGACAACTTCTGTGGTCGTCATTCACCAAGCAGGTTTAATGTCAAAAATGTCCTTTTAATGGCTTGGACTTTCAAAAACATAGGGATAATATGATCTTTTCAACAAAAATTGTAATCGACTTTTAGATTATAAGTCTCTTGAGACACTCTATTTCCAAAAATAGTTAATATTAATTAGAAGAAGTTCTATTCAATGCTACTCATATGATTGAGGTGTTGCTTTCATAGAAACTAGAATCCATTATACTCAAATAGACAATTGCAAGCAATCTTGAGTACTACTGGAAGCAAAATCCACTTTAAAAAACGTCATGAATTCGATTGGGTTCAAATAATTCGAACTACTTTGAATGCAATGAGTTTTTATCTAGCTTTCTTTTTACACGAATATGATTGGGTGGAAATCATGATGTCATGTGAACAACATTAATAATTTAAGGACTATGCTACATGTACATACAATCTCCCACACAATCTCTTACACCCCCCTCACATGGAGGGGGGCCCACAAATATTTTATTATGTGTGGGCCCCTCTCCATGTGAGGGGGGTGTAAGAGATTGTGTGGGGGATTATGTACAAATAGCTTTATTCATAATTTAATATAGAAAAATTCTACCAGAAATCTATTATTACACTAATTTTAAGATTTCATTACTTCTATTATTTCTAGTTCCGTTAAGAACACGTTTACTATTTTATTAGCATGATGCAAAATGTTGTGCAGTGGGCAAAACTATTCGGATCACAGCTCGGCTGTCTTCTTTTCACTGTATAAGAATGTAGGTAAGCAGGCTGATGTGATCCGGGTTGCATCACAAATTCACGAAGATTTGACGAATGAGCAGAAGAGATTTAAGCCGGGTTAGAGTATTCAAGGATCAACAAAAGTCGTACAATTGCTTGTTGGAGTTACGGGGTACAATATGTTGGAGGCGCGCCAATGACCAAGTTTCATGTTGGGGTCGAAAATCGAAAAGACTTGGATCCACGTGATAAAGCTAGTCGGAGATTGTCTGCCCAACCGGACGAGCACCTGGCCTACCAGACGCATCTTACCGGACAATCAGTAGAAATATCTGCCCAATCGAACGAGCAACCAGACGTCCGGAAGGTCATCTGATAGAAACGTATTTTTCCGCGTTTTCTTTCTAGTTGACTAGGATTCGTTATTTTTTACAAGTTTTTTTTAATTTTGAACTCTAAAACTCTTTTTTTACCCTATTTTCTTAGTTTAGTATAAATAAGATTTTATTCTTCATTGTAAAACACTTTTGACATTATAATGAGAAATTTTATACAACTTTGAGAGTTTTAATTCCTCCATGTTTTTTGTGGTTTAAAGTTTTAACTTGAATGTATCAAAAGGAGATCGCAATCCTTTTGTGACATTCTCATTTCATGATTCTTGTTCCGGGTAATTAACGGATCGGATTTCTCGCGTGGAATCTCGGTTCTTAATGCGAGTCGAACAACGGGTCGGGTTGCTCTTTGCGTGACGTGATTTCTAACTTTCTTTGGTTTGTTTTCATCTTGTTCGTGGGTTTCTAAACTTGTTCTTGGTCGGATTCACGTCATAGGCTTTGTATGAAAATCCAATACGACCGAGTTATTTAGTGCTTGCATAGTCATGTTTCTAAGTGATCTATTGTACTTTCCAATATCACATTTCTTAGACTTTAATGAACATTTTAGTCTCATGCTTCATAATAATTCAGTTAGGGTATGTTTGATTGTAAGCGTAAAATTTAAATGGAAAGAAAAATAAATTATAGGTAATTAAATTGCCTATAACTTATTTATATAGAAGTTATCAATTAAATGTATTTGATTGATTTAATTTACAACCTAGAAAATGATATACTTGTCAATTTTTTTATTGATGTGTAGATGGAAGAGAAATATAAAGTATTATTTGAAAAATAAAAACATACTTCCCCTAAAAAAATTCATTATTTTCAAGAAAAATATGGTTGTGTGACCAAAATTAGGAAAATATTTTTTATGGAAAAAATATCAATTAAACAGTACAAAAGTAGAAATTTGAGAAAAAAAAATATCATTTTTCATGAAAAATATTGGTAATCAAACACATCCTTAGTTTTTTTTTTTTTTATATCTCAAAGAAGTTTCTTGATTCTAACAAATTTGAAAGAGGGCCCCAAATGCACCAAGGACTTAAAAGCCAACACAAAAGGAGACCAAAACTTGGACCATTATGCTACAAAGAGGCCCAGGGAGAACAAGCCCAAGCAAGAAACAAGATCCAAAGGAAAAGGAGTAACGAGGGCCCAATCTTAAGTAACCACAAAATAGGGCAACAATTCACAATTACATTAAAAAACTTTATTAATTTCAAGCTCACCTTTAAATCTTTTATTCTTCTCAAAAATATTATTTTTATTGTATTTTATTTTACAATATGTTTTGCAACGCATAGTATAATATTATGTTATATACATCTCACCACTTGTTTTTACCGTCGTCATCACCATTTGTAACACAATATATTATATAATTTTTATGTCTATTTCCATCATCACCGCGATTGTTACAACCGCTTATAACATTCCTTGTTGTACCAACATTGTCGTCACTTCCAGCTCTGCCACCACCATCACTTGTGACATTCATTATTATATCATTGTCCATGCAACCACCATCACTTATAATATCCATTGTTATACCATCAGTGTCATCACATACGCCTTCTCGTCAACGGTAATATACTAGGGACACCATCGCCGCCACCATAAACCTCCACATGTAAAACCATATACTAATCGAACCTCCACTCTATCACCATTATCACAACCATCTCCACTAGATTTGAAACACATCTAACTACAATTGTCATCACCACCATCCCCAATGAAACTCTGTTGCTCTCGTCGCTATATAATTGCACAATGTACAAGATTAAATATCAAAATAAGTGTAAGAATTACTCTTATATGGTGTGTCACCGACTTAATTTTTAGTGAAATTTTTAAGTCCATTAAAATATAGGTGTCACCAACTTATATTTTAATAGATCCCATTAAAGTCTAGTTGTTCATAATAATTGGCAATTTCTAAGGATTTCACTAATTGAAAGAATTCGAACGGATTTTAATGGAGTTCAAACCTATTAATATACATATTGAACTACTTTGACCTCTCAAAATTCAATGGATTTCAAGTCCATAAATATATACTCAAAACTATTTATATTAATAAAAATACAAAAATAATTAAATAGTAATAAAAAGATCTCATTTTTAACTATGAGAGAAAAAAAAAATGTATAATTGGGTAATTCTCATTTTCATTAGAATTTGGAATTGAATTCTTATATTGGACAACCAATAATAAAAATAATTAGTCCATTCTATTTTTAACACTGTATTCACCAATCAAACACGTCTTTAATCACACAACATTTAGTGCATTTATTATGCATAATAGTGATACTTTCTGAAATTCTACTCAAATTTATGAAAATTCATTTAAAACGGTTTGCTTTGGTTAAACGTTTCATTAACGTGTCCACATGATACCAAATGGACGATTTTAGAAATGCGTTTAATTTGCTTCTCCAATTTGACTTTTTTTTGCAGCAAATCTAAACTATTGATACATATATAATTTACCTAACGTGCAAATGCGTGCGGAGAAGTGGAGGATTTGATGCGATTTTATGAATGATGCTTATGTTTGCCCATTACTTAATCATTACACCTTCTCAAATTTCTGTATATATTTAATTGCACGTTGACAAAGAACTCTAAAAAATTAATCTTCTTCTTCTTTTTTTTTTTAATTTGAAGAATAGAAATAAAACATCTTTAAGATTATCGATCACGTCAATGTGCATAAAAATTATCGATAACGTATGCTACTGAGAATCATTAAAAAATTGTGATAGAAAGAACAAAAGCCGTTGGAAATCTCCAATAGGAATTACCATCGAAATCTCTGAACCACTATCTTGTTTTCAGAAAAAACACCGACAGGAAGATATGTTCCGTCCAAGACATTTTAAACGGGTTCTAATACCGTTCCTCTAACATGTAAGATTGCTCTGTCCGAAAGTAGATTACATCATACAGATGATGTGACGTGGCCCTTATCCTTTACGGACACGTGTCCTTCGTTATCAAGTACAGAGGTGATCGCTTAGCTGCCGATACAGCTCCTTCGATTGGTCCTCCCGCACCTCCACGTATTTTAGTTTGAATCGCACAATGTACAATGCCACCGGCTACCGGATACACGAGTTGCTACCTAAACATGCACGAATTTTCCAATATAAATAGTACACCATGCACATTCTGTAACAATACCCGAAAACGTCCCAATTTACTGATTGCTCCACCATGTCTAGCGAGTACTTTAACGTCCCGTTCCGCCGTGTTGCCATCGGAAATCAAGATGACTTCCGCCAGCCCGGCGCTATCAAGGCGGCGCTGGCTGAGTTCTTCAGTACCCTTATTTTTGTGTTTGCCGGTGAGGGTTCCGGCATGGCATACAACAAGTTGACTTGGAATTCTCCTACCTCCCCCACCGGCCTTGTGTCAGCGGCGGTAGCTCATGCTTTTGCCTTGTTTGTGGCTGTTTCTATCAGTTTTAACATCTCCGGCGGTCATGTCAACCCTGCCGTCACTTTCGGTTTGTTTCTTGGTGGAAACATATCTTTGTTCAGAGGCATCCTTTACATCATCGCTCAGTTGCTGGGATCTGTTGTTGCTTGTCTTCTCCTTTCGTTCTCAACTGGTGGACTGGTAATTTTTAAAAAGAACCTTTATTTTTTATCAAGTTAGGTACGTGTTTAATAATTGTGGCTTCTATTTATCTACTGAAACTTTGATGCAGGAAACATCTGCATTTGCTTTGGGAGCGGGCGTGTCTGTGTGGAACGCGTTTGTATTTGAGATTGTGATGACTTTTGGCCTGGTTTACACTGTGTACGCCACCGTGGTTGACCCGAAGAAGGGAGAAGTTGGCATTATTGCGCCAATTGCAATTGGTTTCATTGTGGGTGCCAACATTCTTGCTGGTGGTGCATTTACTGGTGCTTCAATGAATCCTGCAGTGTCATTTGGCCCTGCTCTGGTTAGCTTCACCTGGACCCATCACTGGGTATACTGGGCTGGACCTCTCATTGGTGGTGGACTGGCTGGTATTGTTTTTGAAGTCTTCTTCGCCAGTCATACTCACGAGCCACTGCCCGGATCAGAGTACCGAGTAATTGAATGAAAAGCAGCTGGCTATTTTATGCTGCTTGTTCTCTTTGTTATCTCATTTGTACTCTGTAATTCGTGTTGAATATGTATCTGTATTTGCAAGTTGCAACTACTCTTTATAATATTCCCAATTTTTTTGGGGGTATAATAGTAAATCTATGTGAAAATGATTGCAATAATTTTATTTTCTTCTTTGTTTCGTTGCATTATTTGATCGCCACCTTAATTATTGCTCAATTCCACCGGCGGACCGTATTTTCAATGTTTCCATAACACGAAGGGTTAATTGTAAATTACAGTCATATCATGGTGCATTTTGTCTTTTTCATGAAATAATATTTACCACTAGGCGGAATAAAGGCATGAATATATAAGCAAAAAATGTCACGCCGTTCTTTAATTTTTTTTTTTTTTTTCAAAATAATATCTCATCGAATTCATTTTTAACAATATATTTTTTCGATAAAATAATTGTATACATGCATTAATTCGTAATTTTTCTCTACTTTTTATCCATATCCCTTTTTTAAAAAAAATCATTTCTCAAAAAAAAAAAAAAAAAAACTAAAAAAATTATTCAAACTGATGCTATTATCTAACAAAAAATTATTTATAGTTATTACACATTTATTTTTATGAGTACTACCCACTTATCCATCATCATATTTATATATTTATAATTTAAATTATTTATAAACACTTTCTAACATATTTTTATTTCGACTATAACATTTATCGTCCTTACAATTGGATTAAAATAGGAAAAAAGGAATTTAATTTTAATAAATTGCAAGAATCAATATTAGAAGCAAAATGAATTCCATTTATAGATTCAACGTGTCTATTTAGAGTTGCTGCAACTTTTGGCACAAATTATTCTTAACGATTAGATTACACCATTTCTGATATTACACGATCTGATGATCTAGATGGCACCCTATTGCAATATTCCATGACTCTTAAATATGCACCCGTCATAACGGATGCACCTAATCGTATCGGTCAAATCTTTTTACTAGACATTTGAGTGCTTTTGATTCTTTTTCCAATTAGTACCCATATCCATAAAATCATTTTCAAGAGACACTTTAAAAAAAAAAAAAAATAGAGCATATTTTACAATTTATAGAGCATCTATAAATTTAAAGAATAAAATTTTATAAGCATTCCAACAAACCCTTTATATTTAACACTTAGTTTTACTATTCCAAAAAAATATTTAATGTTTTTCCCTTTTTTTATTTTTTCTAACTTTTCTCCGAATGGTCATACTATTTTTTCCCATTGAAAATTGAAATAATTCAAATGCATTTAATTATAGAGAGCGAGTTTGACTCTACAAATCAGACTCATCATCTAAATTAAAATGTTAATTTAAAAAGTTTATTGGAACATAATTTTAAGAGTCGACTCTTTAAAATAGAAAGGATCATCTATCTTTAAAGAGTATCTTGAATATTACGATAAAAATAATGGATTAGTGTCACTGATTGACCCAATCAATTAAATATAGGACCCACCTAATCGGTCTATTAAAGTTAGACAAAAATTTCTTTATCAAAACAATTTAATTTCATTAGTTTCAAACAAAAATTCGGACAAAAACAGGCCACCTTATAGAATATTCTCTTAACGATTGATCAACAAAATTTAATATGTTAGTTGGACTGTTGGACATAAAATTAGGATTATCTTTATCATTTTCAATATACAAAGTTACAAACAAGCCCGTCTTTTTACTAGGGTTCCACTTGGAACAATTTTCTTTGAGACATGGACGCGATAAGCACAAAGTATGTTATCCAATTACACATAATCTTTCGAATAAAACTATTTCTTCGATCCATCATACTATACACGTGTAGCATTTGTAAACATAAGAATACTGTTTATGATAATGAATATGAAACCATGTTAGGTGTACAATATAAACTTTCACAGAAGGTTTACAGACAACACACAACAAGGGGGTGAGTGATTTATTTTTTACAATAAAATATTCACATGAAACTCAGCCCCATGTGAGAGTCCTGTAAAGACTTTGTGAAATTATTCCATGTACACAGGGAATAATCATGAATATGTTTGTTTTAGTTATACTTAAATTATTTTTAAAAAAATTATTTAAAGTTACATGATACGTACATGACAAAACATGCAAGTGAAAACAAAATTTATAATGTACACAAATGATAAAATTGATTACCAAATAATAAGTTGAAGATTGTAAGTTCTTAGTAACGAAAAATTATTAATTTTCATAATGGAAAATGTATTAGTGTTAAAATAAATAATTTACTGATTTTTAGGGGAGAAAATTACTTATTTGTGAGTACTTTTAGGATTTCTTACTGAGGCCGACATTGGTTTAGGCAGGCAAATTTTATTGGACAAATTAATTATTTATGAGAAACAAAGTTCTTTCCAAAAATCGATCAATTCATTTAGCTATGCTTTGTGAATCAACGAGACATGTTTGTCTTCGTTTTTCACGCTTTCTAGCTACATCGCTAATTCCATCGATTAAACTTATATTTTTAAATCTTAAAAGACATCTATATATAGAACGTATTCGCGTAAATTACACTCGTAGCTAGTTGCGGAACAGAAAATCAAAGGAATGAGAATCATTTAAGAATATTTCAGTATCTTCGTATATTCACTGTACATTTACTTATCCAAATGACAAAATAAAAAATACAAAATTGGTCCATAAAAGCCAAAGAAAATTGATAATATGTGACTGTGACAAATAGTTATGTACATGTGACCTTTAATTAATAAATATTTTTAATTAATTAGCTAATACTTGAGTTTTACATTTTGAAACTTGATGCCTGAAAATTGAATTGTGTCAAACTTAACATCTGACATATGAATTTTTCCCAACAAAACATCTCGCACTTGTATAATCAAAAAGCTGGTAGGTCGGCAGGCCATGAAAGGGAGAAATTGATTTTAATGTTTCTTATATTTGTTTGAATGTTCGAAAATAACAAAGTTGTTTATTTTATTTGTAATTTTTTCCGATTTTTCATATTGTGAAGATTATCCGTTTTAAAATATTTAGGAAATGATTTTGTTAGATCTAATTTTAACAATCTTATCTGAAATCATTTGATGTCCAGAGGATAAATTAAATATTTTATGAAATTCGGTCGCCATAATTTAAATGATACAACTCGTGAACTCAAGAACAACATTGTTGCTCATACTTATTGCAAGAAAAATGAACAATTTTATGTGGAAACAATGATGTGACGATTGTTAATCTTCTTCATTTTCGTCTCAACATTTGATTTTAATGTAACAATTTGGTCTTTGTGCCCAAAATATTAATTCATACGCATTATCTTCGATGAAAATTTTATATCTTACCTTTCACGAAATTCTATTGCGTCCTTCCCGTCTTATGAGAAACTTAAGTTGAATTGATGGGTTTGAATTTTGGGGGACTTGAAAAAATGTGTGGAGGATAAGATGGGTACATGTTCTTAGTGGTATGTGTTAACAATTTGGATACGACTTGAAGCGTTATAGAATACATTTATACAAAATAAAATTTTATTTTACGCTTCAATTTAAAAAGTTGGTTTCAACATTTGACATTATGCTAGTACGAATGCTATTTTTTTTTATTGATTTAGATGTTTTTATCCCTTGCATTTTGATTATATCACCAATCTCCTTAGGATAATGAACCAAACTCTACTGTAACTTAGAATCAATCCAACTAGAAATGGGACTATTGATGATAAATTTTGATTATTTATTCCATCTTTACCCAACAAAGTGGTTTGAATTCATAACTATGGATTTGGATGATAAATTGTTGTGATTTGACAAGATGCCCACAACTTGGACAACATAGGAGAAGCAATGAAATGATCAGAATGCACTTTCGCAGATTCATTTTCATCTATCTAGCAATATTCTTCATGACGTTTTGAAGGAGAAGACAACTGTTGCATTATGGTTGAAGTTGGAGCAATTGTGCATGACCAAAAGTCTGACAAGCAAACTGCATCAAAAACAGATGTTGTATTACCATCACAAGGCAGAAGGAGGATCTCTGGAAGATCATGTGGCCATGTTCATGAAAATCATCTATGATTTAGAAACGTTAGAGGTAAAATATGATGAAAAAGATTTGACATTGATCTTGTTGTACTCGTTGCCTACATTTTCGTCGTTCATGGACACGATTCTGTACAGTTATGACACATTCACCATTGAAGGCATGTATGATGTCTTGTTCTTAAAGGAGAAGATGAATCATGTGGTTAGATCCGAGTCTAGAGATGGAGAAGGTCTTGTGATTTATGGTGATCAACTAAAGGATAAGTCGATGGTGAATTTAAGCAATCTAGTTTGTTTCTATTGCAAGGAGAAATGACACATCAAGAGGGATTACGAGAAGTTGCAAAATAGGGATAATTCGGCTGCAAATTATGGGAAGCAATCAAACACTTCGGACGAGACCAACATAGTTGAGAACTATTATGTCTTGACAATTTCTGACGTGGAATCTAAATCTAACAAGGAATGAATTTTGGATACTGCATATGCATTCCATATGTGTCCCAGTAGGAATTTGTTTGAAACATATGAAACGATGACGTAAGGTGTCGTTGTCATGGAAAACAATGAATCTTGTCGGGAAACTGGTATTAGGAGAGTCGTATTGAAGTTGTTGGACATGTTCCAGATTTGAAGAAAAATCTTGTATCGTTGAGTACCCTTGATTTGAAGGGTTATGAGTTCTCCGGAGTAGTCGGAGTTTTAAAAGTCCGGAAGGTGTCCGTGTTGCATTGGAGGGGCGGAGGAGGTCCTAGTTATTCATCTTGCAAAGTCGCTCAAAATCGGTGAAGAATCATCAGTATGAGTTTAGTACCATGGTAGATATATATTTTGGTACAATACCTTTTGGATTTAGCTCTGGGTCACTATAGAAGAACACTATTCGGGGGAGTTTGGAGGATATGGGTAATTCTACTTTGCTATCATTGTCTGCGGTGCCATCGTGTTCATCTACTAGGAAAGGATCCATTGAGGATAGGTATGGGATTGCTGATCTAGTTGCGTATGCTTTTTGTGATTTTGAAGATGTCGAGACTAGCAAAGGCCCTTCAATTGAAGCATTTGAAGTTGATTCTGCTATAGAGTGTGCTTCAACCCTATTTGGTAAAGTTTGAATTCCTTGTAGGAATTTTGGGAACCCAATGTTTCGGTTCGAACATCATTTATGGATACTGTGAAAGATGAAAAGTAATTTTTCATGAGGTGAAGAAGTTTGGTTTTGGTTGAAGAGTTCAGATTGTTTCGTTGCAGTCAGACTTATTTTTCCAGGTGAAGAAATTTTGGAGCTTCGTTCATTGCACTGGAATTTATGTCCAGGTGGATTTGTAACCTAAATTTGGTATAGGTTTGCGTGATTTTGGAGTCTTAGTTGAAGTAGTCTTGAAGAGATCAAAATTATGGATTGGGAAGAAAAGTCGTCGAATTTTTGCTAGCCTGCCGTTAGCTAGCCCCTCGAGTAGCAGGATAACTTTTGGAATAGTAAAGATGTCGCTCGCCTGTCGCTAGACATCGTTCGAGCGACACAGTAATCCGAATTTTTTGTTTTATGCCGATTTCACGCGTATTTTGACCTATTTTCCATCTAATTATGTTATTTCTAGGGTTTGGGACATCCTCTATAAATATGTGGCTCTTCATTCGGTTTTTGAAGAAGTATTATTGTTGAGTTGTAATATTCTCTCTATTGGTTGTCAATAAAATTATTCTATTCCTCTGTCAATCTTTCTTCTTTACTTTTAATTTTGTTCTTACTTGTGCTATTAATACTTCATATTGTGTCATATTAACCCCCTCGCTCCCAATAAAGTGGTCCGAATTCATAACATTTTGACAATATGTCACAAGCAAATTGTTTGGCTTTGCTGAAGACAATGATCACTACTATTTCGCTCATCTGTTACTTCATTTTAACAAAATGACTATTGTCATTGATTTAAAGGTCTAATAAAAACTTCTCACAGCTAATATGACAAGATTGCCGCGTCAACAATTATAAGCCATCGGAAATAGGAGGTTAGAGCTGTGTCATTGATTATTGTAAACTTGTTTGGCAATTTCGATCAATATTTAAATCTAAAACCAACGAAATTCAAGAAAAGAGACCTTGACAAGTGAATGGTCATGGCAAACATGAAACTTGCATGAAAAGAAAATAAATTCTTTGTATGAAAATTAGCAATTAAATGTGTTTGATTAACTTAACCCTTGTTTGACCCATTAAAATTTTAATATATTTCTCTCTCTCTCTCTCTTCTTTTAAACTACACATTTTCAATAAAAAATAATATGTGAATTAAAAAAAATTCGTTCTTTTTTAACCACATTCTCCCAAAAATTAATATTCTAAATTACATTTTATCCAAAATTCTCATTATAATGGCGGCCAAACAAGGGCTTAATTTTCAACCTAGAAAATATTATACTTTTTCATAAAGTTGAGTTTTTGAGAAGTATAAATTGCCTATAAAATAAAAATTTATCCTCACATAAAAAAAATATTTTTATTATTTTTGAGGAAAGTCACTGACCATCTTTTGGAAAATATTTTTCATAAAAAAATGTCAATCAAACACCTAAAATTAGGTGAAAATGATATTTTTCATGAAAAATAAAGTCAATCAAACTTACATGGAAAACAAATAAGTTCTAGACAATTCACGTAAAAATTATTAATTAAATGTATTTGATTTGTTTAATTTTCGATTTAGAAAATATTATACTTGTTCATCTTTTATTGGTGTATAAATAACAGAGAGAGAGAGAGAGAGAGAGAGAGAGAGAGAGTGTGTGTGTGTGTGTGTGTGTGTGTGAATTGCCTGTAAAAAAAAAAAACTATCTATTCCTAAAGAAAATATTTTCTTTATTTTTGAAAATAATATGATCACGTGACCAACTTTTGAAAAATAAGTTTCTTGGAAACACATCGATCGAATACCTGAAAAGTAAGAAATCAAGTGAAAAAAGAATATTTTCTATAAAAAATAAAACAAATCAAACACTCTTATTTTCTTTCCATAACACAAAAGTTTGTTACGAACCTAATTTATAATTAACCAGAATTGATCTCTTAAGTATCGGTACAAGCACTCGACACTCGGGTGACATGATATACTATAATAAATAATGGGAGATAATTAGTGATGGCAATCGAGTCGATTAGCTCGTGGGCTCGGCTCGTCTAAAAGGAGCCCGAGCCACGAGCAGAGCTTAGAAAATGCCAAATGAGTCGAGTTGGGCTCGGCTCGGCATGAGCTCGTATTTGACCCACGAGCTGGCTCGGCTCGTGGCTCGTCAATTTTTAAAAAAAATAAATTAGAAAACGTGTATTATGAGTGTGTTTGATGTTGATTTTAATGAGAATATAATTTTTAAAATAGTGATTGATGAAAGAATGTGTGGTGGAAAAATGATAAAAAGTTTTAAATTTGTGTGTAATATTATTTTATTTGAAAAATGTGTGGTTGAAATGAAGAAAGAGAAAAAAATGAAAATGAGAATGGAATGGGGGCCAAACGGGCTCTATATAATATAAAAAAAAAAAAAAGACGAGCTCACGGCCTGATCTCCTACTCGGCTTGTCCCGGCCCACGAGCTCATGGGCTGAGCCGAGCTCAATCTTTTTTCACGAGCTCAGCTTGACTCGGCTCCTTTTCCACGAGCTCGTTGGGAAACGAGCTCGTATGGTGACGAGCCCCATTGCCACCACTAGAGATAATAGTTTATTAGAAAACTGATTACAACATCTATTATAGTGTGTCATGTCACTTGATACTTAAACTTATGAGATCAATTCCATAAGATTAACTAACTTGAAGCCCATTATCCCACACAAGGTTTTGGTTAACCTACTAGACTAAAAGTATCTCCAAGTGATTCTTTAAATATGAGATAATCTTTATTTTAAAGAACCAACTTTTAAAATCACGCTCCAAAAGACTCTTTAAATTAATATTTTAATTTAGAATGCATTCAAAATGTTTCAATTTTCAATATAGAAAAATAATAAAATATTTTTAAAAAAAGCTAATTAAAATAAAAGATAGAAAAAAAAAAATATTTTTTGAGATTAATAAGATTAAACGTTAAATATAAAGAGTTTGTTAGAATATTTCAAAATTTTAACTATCTAAATTTATAGATACTCTTTAAATGATAGAATATGGTTTTTTTTTAAAAAATAAAAAATTTATTGGAGATGTTCAAAGTGATCAAAGTCCAATAAAAGCATATATAGGACTAACCAACCTATAGGCATAGTTAAACATGCAAAGGCCGTTTTTCTTTTTAATAGGTACGGCACATTTTGACAAGTGGCTTTGGATAATGTTATTTATAGTATTATTGGTGTTATAACAACAATTTAGGTAATACTATGTAATAAGTTCAATTAAGTATAGAATTATTTGACTCATTTAAATGTATCAATCATATAAGAGTAATGTTATTCAGCATTATTGATATTAAACATTAGTCTATGTAGTAAATGTATGACATTAAATGATAAATTTACTTAAATATAATACCACATTATTTATTTAATTGAACCTATCAAATATGTCTGCTTAGGTTGGTGTTCTAGCATTACTGATGCTAGGTAACATTATTCATTATTTAATTTCACTTAGGCCCTGTTTGATTGGCCAAGTTTTTCGTGGGAGATGGAAAACGTTTTCCTACTTTTTACTATTCACCTGTTTGATTGCACTAATTTTTCAGGGAAAACATTTTTCAAGGTACAAGCGGTTGATGCACAAAAGCTAGAAAACGTTTTTTCATCATAGTGGTGGGAAAACGTTTTCCAACTTTTTGACAAATTTTTTTTTAGCAATTGGAACACATTCCAAAGTCAATGGTAAAAAAATTTATCCATTTAATTGACAATATGTGTAAAAAATAAAACCAAACGAAAAATTTGTCAGGTGGAAAATTATACCAATCAAACACCATTAATTACAATTCCCTGTAAAACGTTTTCTAGGTAATTCAATTCCCTGCCATTCATTTTCTTTCTACCCGTTTTCCACCCTTGCAATCAAACAGACCCTTAGTACTATCTAGACTAACACTTGAATAGTATTACGTATAGCTAAAAGGGCTAGATAATAGTTCTTGATATTCGTTGAATTGGTAATAGCGCTTTTTTATATAGAACAAATAATATTATTATTTATTTTTATTAGAGACGCTCGTTGATCTATGTGACGGGTGATGTGTTATAAAATGTAAAGGCCAATTAAATGTAACATTATTAATATGAGATTCACGTTATTGACCTTATCATTTAATGTAATTATCATATGAATATCATCTCTAATGAATACAAATAACATTGCTCGAGAGCAAAGATGATAAGTCCACGTCCTTCTCTTTGCACCAATTTTTAACTTTGTCTTGCAATGATTCATTAGTACTGTCTACCAACACTATTTGCTGCTAATGACCCATTGGAAGCTATAGGATTACTGTGTGTGAACAGAAATATAATAAACATGGATTCCCTTTTGGTACACGAGGATCATATAGCTCAAACATAAAACCGAAAGAGAAGTGACTCAAAATATAAGTAAATCCAAGATATTTTTCAATATTAATCAAGAAATCCGGAGAGTTTATGATGCAAAGGTGATGTTATGCAGCATGGCAGAGGGTGAAGTTCCAAAATCAAACCCTTGATTAAGAAAAGCACTAGCAATCCACAGCTTCAAATTTGGCAAGTTCAAGTCCACTTCGCTTTCTCTTGCCTGTTTCACATTCATTCGTTCATTAGCAGCAAGAAAGAAAACTGAGTAAACTGTAAAAGAAGGATGTGCTTAATTAAGGGAATGCTTACATGCAAAGTGAATGTCAAAACAAAATTATCAGCAGACGTAGCCAAGTTGGAGCTTTGAACATTGAAGCTTATAAGTGATTCAAGGGCCCTGAAAATGGACACTGCAACACCTTGCCCTTTGTTGCAGACTAATCTCACATAAAACCCTCTTTCCTCAACTTGAAATACATCCATCTGCAAATATTTATGTTATGGATGGAACTACTTTGATTGGATATATAGATTTTTTTTGAGTCGCGCGTAAAGCCTAATACCTTCAATATCTTCTTGATTATCGAATAGAAATTAGTAGAATTCATCTTGTTGGTAGTTTGAATGTTTACCCCGTGACATCTATCCCCTTGTGTCAAGGATGATTCCAGACTTGTTACCTCAGCTTTTAACTTCTTGGCCTGCATTTGCAACTCTTGCAAATATACTACGGCATCCCCAACTATTGAAGCTTTATCCATCTGCATACACCGATGATGTATCATTACAAAAAGTTTGTGCTTCACTAAATCTAAAGAAAGATTAACTAACTATAATGAGAGCAAATCAAACGTACACAAACCAAAATCAGTAATCATCTGATCATATAACAAATTATTATGTGCAATCAATCATGTGCATTTACAACACACCTTGGTAATGTTAGGGACCAAGGAACGCAATGCGTAGAGCTTTTCCTTCATTCGACCTCTCCTTCTTCGTTCTGAAATCAAAGTTCTCGATCTATCAACTTTTGTGCTCCTCTTGGTCGGCGTGGTGGTGGTGGTTGCTGAAGATTCCTCCTCATCATTTTCATCCTCCACTGCCTTTGTTTCCTGGGGGAACGAATCAATCGCATAATCCAGATTATGGTTAGTTGCAATGTCGAAATCAAACAACTCTACCGGGACTGGTGCAAATTGATTCTCAGCCAAGCAGCCAGCAATGTGTAGATCATAATCATAGTTTTGGCTGAAATTAACAACAGGGTCTTCATTTTCACCCCTTATAAGTTCAACAAATTGATCAAAGTTGGATTCATCCAAGAAATCGACTAACCCAAAATCCGTGGCATTCTGAAATGGGAATTGCGATGCCATTGGTTTTTTGACAATTTGATGATGAGAGGTGTATTTGATATTTATAGAAGGTCAGTGTGAACGGAATCGAATATGTTTCAGTTATCATATTTTAATCCGAAAGGGAGTTGACAAACTAATGCAACAACTGGTTGGTATCTTTATATAATTGAAGTTTTAGTTTGTTCTGTTCATGCACTGATGATCTTTGATTATCCAAGAAAGTATTATATAATTGCTAGCTAGCAAACCTCAAATATAGGCCTACCACAAACAAATTTATGTTGTTAAATTTGGTGGTTGATGCAGCATAAAAAATAACTATTATTTTCGCAATGAGTACTATGATATCAACATTTTTAGGTTAAGTTATTAACAATAATGATTGGTTATGTATTGAAGTTGTGTAGCTCTCAGTTCATTGACTTCTATATCATCCCAGATAACTAGGTCAAGCACTTGATATTGAAGACCTTGTTTGCCTCTTGTTTATAATCGGTTAAATAACTTTTTATTTAAATACTCCATGAGACTTACAAGTATTACCCACTTATTCATTACTTATTTCTATTTGTTTATAATTTAGATCAATTATAAACAACTCCCAAACATACTTTATATCCGACCAAATCTATTCATGTTTGGTTATCCACTTCTCATTCATAAGTAAATACCTACTTATTTTTACATTAAGTAGAGATTTTTTCAATGCAACACACCATCAATGCCTAGACAGTTTTTAGGCCTTTACCTAGATCCAAGGGTGTGTTAGGAGTACCAGTACCATGTTTTATGTAAAGAAAATCGAAGTACAAATGTTCAGGGGCGATCCAGTCTTACCTTTAGAATTTACAACGAGAGATGAGATAATTTAAAGTACTTACCACCGAGTTTCAATATCGAAAGTGAGGGTCATTCTCACACTAAAACAATTTAGTAGCTGCTTTATTTCTTCAATACATAAGATACTGAATATGCCACGACCCTCTCCTATTACATGCTATGAATTCCACAGCCACCATGGAATCTACTTCAATCCATACTGAATATGCCCATTCTTCGAACCCTTTACACAACCTGTCGACTTCGGTTTTTACACCTTCAATGTGGTCAATGGATTTTGACTCCACTCACGTCCACGTGGATATGCTCATACACACTTTGGACAAACCGTTAGTCACCTGTTATCTTTTTCGGTGGTGAGGAGGCGACGGGAACACTTGAACGGTCAAATCAGTCAATGACATAGTGTTGGGGGATTGATTTTTGCCATGAGAGAGAGAGAGAGAGAGAACAAACCAAATTCCGGTAACATTTCCAGTAAAATTTTACAGTTACTTTTTCATAAGCCTTCGCCATGTGAAGTTTAAAAAGAACGATCGACCATCTACACCATCAAGCACCTCAGTACGAATCTGCTTTGGTAGTCTGAAATTATTTCCCCCAACACTAATCTCATCACCATGATCTTCGAAATCACATTGTTAACATTATTTTACCCACTAAATTGATTTTGGTAAGTTAATAAAATATAGAATAATTTCAAAAATACTTTATTTTTCAAATAAAAATTCGGTACACTCTAATTAACAAAACTTGTTCAAAGAATGAAATTAAAATCAATCAACTAACATATTTTTGACATTAGATGTTATTTTTGTAGCTAAAAATCAATTTCTTATTGATGTATTTTTACAACTTAAACAATTATTAAGTAAGCGTGCATAATTTTATTGGCGTTCATTACAAAAATGAATTTTGCGAGAAAACTTCATAGAACAAAATAATCTATATATAATTTTGTGTTAAAATTGAAATTGAAAATGAAAAATAAAATAAAATATGTATATGATGCAGTGAGTCGTGAGATGATTCGATTAAATGTTAATTTATAGAGGGATACATGAACAAGAAAGAAAACAATTGATTTTTAGATGAAACTGAAACAGTAAATTGAATATTGGGGAGTAAAAAAATAGTTAAACGAAAGTATTAAAACATTTTTTTTTCCGGCTTTAGAGCATTATACATTCAGTTAACTTAGAACTTATAATCCATAGCATAGCAAGAGCAAGAGAAAGATATATAGTTGTTTATTCTATGAAGTTCGTTCATCTTTTAAGAGTTATATATAATTACTTGGTGGTGTGCGTAATCAGTGACAAAATTATAGATTAAGACATAAATAGACTATAACTTTACGACACACAAAATGAATTAAAAAATTTAAAGAAATAAAATTTGTTAGAATGTGTGAGTCATGGTGCGCGTGTGTGAAACTTTTGATTGGACCATAGTTGCACGTGCCAATAGAAAAGTTGATTTAATTAGGGAAAATGGCAGCAGTGGTCCCAAACCTTTGAATTTTTAGCAGATTGTACCCTAACCTAAAAATTAAAACAATTAAACTAAAAAGAAAAAAGAAATTTGTTTCATCTTCTTCCCTAACCCCCACCCTTGATCCATTCAAACCATAATCTAAAGCTACGAACGTTGTCGGCCACTAGAGTGAAACCACCAGCCCCCGCTTGTCGCCGACCACCTTAATACACAACAAACACTAATCTATACACAATCACCGTCAAACAAGAATCCAGATGATGGTCGAGAACCAAAGCCTCCCTTCGACGCACACGAAGGAGAGGACGAAGAAGAAAATTCACACAAAATTGTGAAGCGGAACAAAAATATTTTTGCAATTTGGGAGAGTTCCGCATTCCTTTCAACTCCCCGCCTCCTTCCCTCTCCAATTTCTGCAAAAAAATCACCCTTTTTATATTCAAATTCAAACACTGGAAACCCAAAACCCTCCAAGCATAATCATCCCGTTAGATGTTCAATTGGATTTTATCAAAGTGTAGATCCTATTATCTCTTCTAGTCCGCTCCTTCCATTTTAGGTCCTGCACATGCCCCCGATATACACAACCGTAATAATTATATGTGACTATTTTAAATTTAGAGGCACTGTAGCAATTTCGACAAGTTTAAGATCAATTTGTCCTTTTCCAAACACTAGTGACTGAAGCGGATCAATTTGTACTTTTCACACACGGAGGAGATGAGGAAGAAGAAAATTTGCACAAAATTGTGAAGCGGATCAAAATTATTTCTGCAATTTGGGATAGTTCCGCATTCCTTTCAACTTCCTACTTCCTTCCCTCTCCATTTTCTGGAAAAAAAATCGCCTATTTTATATTCAAATTCAAACAATGGAAACCCAAAACCGTCCAAACATAATCGTCATGTTAGATGTTCAACTGAATTTTATCAAAGTGTAGATCCTATTATCTCTTCTAGATCCGTTCCTTCCATTTTAGGTCCTGCACATGCCCTTGATATACCTAGTCGTAATGATTATACGTGTGACTATTACTTGACTATTTTAAATTTAGAGGGACTGTAGCAATTTTGACAAGTTTAAGATCAATTTGTACTTTTCCAAACACTAGTAACTAAAGTGCAATATTAGGAAGATAATATGATTTGATAATTTTCGAGTTAAATAATAGAACTCCAAGGAAGAAAAACAAGTTTGAAAAGAAGGAAAGACAAAGGTCACAAAACCAAGATGAAAAGAATTCAAGTTCGTGGGAATTTCTATGCCTATGTTTGGCCCGTGTTCATAAAATGATTATAAATACTCAAGTTACTTTTTATCATTGCATTCTTAAGAATTCACAAGTATTACTCACCATTAATTTTATCTATCCATAATTCAAACTGTTTATAAACATTTCCTGAACATGCTCTCACACATTCTCAAAGTGAAGAGAAACAAAAGTTGAGGTTTTAAAAATTTGATGAACATGAACAAAATCAAGTATTGAAGTTTAATAATAAAGCTATGCGACCATGTCTCGATTTGCTAATATTGATTCAGTCATATCTCTCTACATCATTTATATATAAATTATTATATAACTCTTTTATGTACAAGTAGCATTATTCTCGCTAATAAGAGAATAATACATAAATACAATTATAAAAAGATTTAATCCACCTTACATTCAAAAATTAAATATGTTACATTTTTGTACACTTCAATATACCAAAATTGTTGTACAACCAAATTTCTTCATATTTTCTCTTAGGATTTAATTTCTCCACCGGTTTCCAAGTTTCTTATTCCTCAATTAATGCCAATAATTTAATTTATATTATTTACTGCAGAAGAAATGCGTCATGATATACTTATTCTATACTTATTGGTATTTAATATGTTAAATATTTTATTTATATCAATAAATTAGAATGTAATTGTATCTAATTTAAGAATAAGTCAAATTTATTATTTTACATAGGGTAAATTACAAAAAGGTTTATGGAAAAAGCGCAATGGCGAGGGCATCGGTGACCGAACAGTGACCGACCCCCTCATTATGCATGGGACCCACATGAATATAATATTGTGTGGGCCCCACCCTATGTGAGGGGTTGGGCACCGTTCGGTCACCAAATCTCCTGACCATGTAGCACCGTTAAAAGGTCTATAGTCTTTGAGTTTGAGTAATGCTATTTTGCTCGAGTTGAGTTACAAAATGGAGGTTGCCCAAATGATGTGGCAGCCCCCTATTGAAGGGGGCGGCTGGCCCACTAGCTGCGGGCCACTCATTCCCTCCAATAGGAGGTTGCCACATCATTTGGGCAACTCTCCTTTTGTAAATCAATTTTGACACTCTAGCATGATTATTTGAGTTTATGCTCACTTTTCTCTAAGGCCCTGTTTGATAGGACCAATTTTCTAGAGAAGTTGGAACAAAAATTCCATTTTCTTGGATTTGGGCTGTTTGATTCCAAATTTTTTTTCCTGGAATTCCTTTTCCCTTTTTCCCTCACACATATTCCTTGATTTTGATAAAAATGTTTTCCCACCTTTTAGGTGATTTTTGTTTTTCCATTTTTTTTAAAAAAAAAATTTTGGCAATAGAAATATATTCTAAACCCAATGGTAAAAAAAATTATTCATTTAATTGACAATTTGTATGAAAAATAAAACCAAACGAACACCAAAAATTTATGAAAATAATTTTTTTATTTTTATTTTTTTACTTTTTGGCAATTCAAATAAATTTTAATACGGAATGTAAAAAAATTTATCTCAAAAAATAATATTTTGCATGAAAAATAAAGTCAAATGAATTACGTGAAAAATTACATCAATCAAATACCATTAATTACATTTCCCTCAAACACATTTTAGGCAATTCAATTCCTTATAATTCATTTTATTTCTACCCAAATTTCATTCTTCTTATCAAATGGATCCTAACTTTTTTTGGATCTACTGGATTCCCATTCTTTGTTAATTTATTCTCAAACATTTTGTTTAGTCGTATATTTTCATCCTACAATTAATTTAAACGAAAGTGTTATACGTACATAATGATGTACCAAATGCATTATATTTCCTCACATGGAAGGAGGGCTCACACACAATAAAATAATTGTGGGCCTCCCTTTATGTGAGAGAAGTGTAATGCATTTGAGGTGTACAAATAATATTTTTCTAATTTAAATTAGCACTTTTCTGTATTGACAATTTCTTTCTATAAAAATGATGAAAATGAAAATGAACTCAAAGGTTGGGGCCTTTGCCATAATTTTCCCATTTTATATATTAGCTAATAAATATATATATATTTTAATATTTTAACCAGTTTTGATCTGGCTAAGGCTAAGCCATTTTGCATTAGTTCCCCTCTGCCCCTTCGACCGACCGCATAACGAACCTCTTTCCCGCCATTTCTCTCACCTTCCCTCCCAACCCACACAGTTGATGTTTTCACTGCGCTCCTACAGCCGCCGCGTGACACGCACCAGTTTCTCTCGTAATTTTACCGGAATATTTTCAATTTCGTTCACGTTAAACCTCCCAAAGTCCTTCTCTTCGAAACCCATATTCCTGTCTACTCAGTCAAACCCTAGCTTCAAAATAATGTCTTCCTCTCGGCCCTCTGCTTTTGATGTCCTCATGTCCAATGCTTCCAAGAAAAAACAGATGTCATCCAAAACCCAACAGCAATCCTCCCCCAGAAAACGCAAAAACCCAGTTGAAAACTCTCAAAATCCCATAGTAAACCCTAATAATAATTCTCAAAATCCCATTTCCGACCCAGCTGGAAATGATGCAAAACAAGACGAATTAAGCACCAAAGACTCACATTCTGACCAAATTGAAACTGCCCATGTGGAGAGTTTGTCGAAAAATGGTGGAAATCCCACTTTTGATTCAACCGCAGATGAAAAAATTTCTATTTCCAAAAGTGGAAAAAATGATAAAATAACAGCCAAAGAGTCAAGTCCAAAGAAAAGTTTTGATTCGGATAAAGGCTTAAAGGTGGCAAAGAAAGCCAAGGTGTTGATTAGTCCAGATGAGAGTGTGGCAGAGTTGCGGAAGAAGGCAGCTAGTTTTGATGTGAAGAGGGCGGCGTATTGGGGGCAGGGAGAGAAGGTTCCATTTATGTTTGTGGTGAAAGCCTTTGACGCAATATCGAAGGAGTCAGGCAGGATTGCAATAACGGAGATCGTGTGTAATATGTTAAGGACTGTAATTGAGACGACACCGGATGACTTGGTGGCAGTTGTATACCTTCTGGCGAACAGGATTGCCTCTGCACATGAAGGTCTGGAGCTTGGGATTGGGGATGCTTCAATTATCAAGGCGCTTGCAGAGGCCTGTGGGACTAAGGAAGCACACATTAAGAAGCAATACAAGGTGCTGAATTGAATTATTCTAATTGTCATTGACGCTTCAACTGTTTATATGTTGCTAATGGATTTTTTTTCACTCAGTTCTGTTTATATATCTCGATTTTTATTTGTCACAGCTGCAATTGACTTTTTGATTAGTTTATATATTATCATTTTCGTGTATTGAGATTATATATGTTCTTTATTAAGTACTTTATAAAATGTTGCTTGGGTTGTTTTGACCTGAGATTTTGTCATCTTAATTAACTGTCCATTCTGGAAATTTATGGTTGTGAATTCGAATGAAAGTTGGGCTGATAAATAATAATCTGCTATGTTTGTGCTCTCTTATTGTTAGTTGGGATTCATTTGCATAATTTCTGAGACAATAAAGCCTTAATCTTTGAACGCTTATTGGAATTGTTGAGGATGAGATTAGTGGTTACTCTACTTATCTTTTTGATTTTTGTTAGTTGTTAGGTCATTTTCACTTGTTACTACAGTGGCTAAGTCATTTATTCTGCTGCTACCTAAAAGTGGGTCATGTCATGTTGTTGAAAAAATTTGTGACACTAATTTTATGCTATCCTAACATGTTGCATTTAGCATTCTTTTGGGATAAGTAGTGTATGTCGTACAAATTTTGACTATAGGTTTGAGGGCTGCAAACATTCTTTTGCAACAGAAATTGCTTTTTAGAATAAGGAATATTCACTCAATGGTTTCACAATGATTTATGCTTCTACTGATTTTTGTATGCTGTTAGCTTATTTCATTTGAAAGCATATACCTTTTATGAAAGAGGATAGTAATTTAACTATTTTTATTGTGCTTTCTATTTACGCTTTTGTTCCATAAAATGAGCAACCGAATCTAGTTTTGTTTATGGTTTGATAATACGTTACTTTCATGTGAACCTTGAGGGGTAGTTCAATTGGTCAGACCTTGGATTTGCTTCCCAATGGTCACCAATTCGAGTCCCCTCAGAGCCATTGAGGTGAGTATCCGGCTGTAAATTTCAGGGTCCCGTGAAATTAGTCGAGGTTCGCGTAAGTTGGCCCGGACATCCATGGTCATAAAAAAAATATATGTTAACTTTCATGTGGCGCTTTCTATCTGCATTTCTTGTTACCCTTCACTCACAATCATTTCTCAAATAATGCATTTCATTCAATGTCTACTAATATCAGGAGCTTGGAGATTTAGGTCTTGTTGCAAAAGCAAGCCGTTCATCGCAGCCTTTGATGCGCAAACCAGAAGCATTAACTGTTACCAAAGTGTTTGAAACATTCCGGCTTATTGCTAAGGTAGTCTATGGTCATCCTTCTTCATTATTAATCTTTTGGTTTGTTTTGAAGTAGATCTTGTGATGTCACCTTTTGTCTTTGGTATTTGATTCCAGTGCCACATTTTATTTGCTCATTATTGTAATCCTAGCAGAAAGATTCTAGACTTGATTGAATTACATCATTTTGACAACTGAGCACTTATCCCACTGCTAGACACATGCAAATGAATGGTTTTTGAGTTGCTCGATTTGTTATAATTTCCTTTTCTTTTGAAGCACATACACTAGTAAATAGTAGCTTATGAAGTACATACGATATGTTGTTAATCACTGTTCTTAATCAATATTGTTGAGATTCATTATTTGTTTCATACCATAAAGGATAGAAAGCAGATGTACATTAATAACTTGCCAGAAATTTTGGAGCATGAAATAAAGAAAATGACTGCCATGAAGCAAACATGTTTCTCCAACTGTCTTAAATTTGTCGGAGGCATC
Source organism: Osmanthus fragrans (assembly GCA_019395295.1). Lineage (NCBI taxonomy): Eukaryota > Viridiplantae > Streptophyta > Magnoliopsida > Lamiales > Oleaceae > Osmanthus > Osmanthus fragrans. Next base: position 789,991 of record JAEDXY010000106.1, on the reverse strand, counting down.
TATTGCTGAGGACACTTGGTTTGTGATTGATGAACTTTTAGCATTAAGAATGGAAATGCTAGCTGCACCGCGATCTTATTTCATGTTAATTGTATTCGAATAAAAAATGAAGTAAATATTTGTCTTGCTAGAATCACAAGCGTAGTTAGAAACCTATAGCTAGATGGCATCCAATTAAATTTTAGACCTTTCATAACTTTATTTTATTTGTTGGCTAATTTAAGGCCTTCAAGTTATACTTCATGCTGATCATTATATAGCATAAAGATTTTTGGCAGTATTATTGACCTATTCTAAATCAAAAGATTTCCACGTGCAAGGAACTGAAGTATCATAGGCTAAAATAATGAAATGTAGTACTAGATGTTGGATATTTGTGATGTCAGCCTGAAAATTCACTAGAAGGCCAAAGTTTTACCTGCATTGGCGTGAGAAGAGATCCTGCACTGCACCATTTTGGAGAATTAGTAGAAGAGAAGAAAACAAAGGAGAAAAAAGAACTGGTAGATAGGAGAGAATTTTACCAGATAATTGATTCCACGAATTCATTCATAAGCTATGCATCCATTACAATTAGACTCTCAAATTTGCCTGACAAAGTAAATTAGAAGCATGATATTTGAAAGGCAAATCAGTTATTTAAAGTGAATTATTATACAGTTCTCTGAATTTGAGAAAAATAGAGAGAAATATTGAAGTTAAGTTACAAATTACAATCTTCTCCAGTCCCTTTTACCTCATCTTTTCTCCCTGGCTTATAAAAGCGCTAATCCAGAGTTACGTTTTGCTTCTACCTCTCCCTTAGTTCTTGTGAAACAATGGAAGTACTGTCCAGTAGCAAGGTGTTGCAGTCTAGAGCCTGCAGCAGATAAAAACTGAAGAATTGTAGTATGAGAATTTAACACTTGAATTACCAGTCTTGAGGGAAATACTATTGCAAAAAATCAACCCTCATTGTGAGAGCACCTGCTTGTAAAGAGGGCCAAATATTTTCTTGGTCCCAAGCAATAAAAAAGGAGAGATTTTACAGGAATGGAAGGAGGTAAGGTGGCCGGATTTCCTCTCCCCCTTGTGTTTTGTTTTGCCATAGTCTCGTTTTTATTGTCCAACATGTTTATTTATCTCTATCAACGCATGGTTTAGTTCCTATTACAAATAGGATTATATGAAGGATACCCTTCTTAATCCAATTAAGATTATTTTATTTCCATTTTGGTAACCCATATTTTAGTTAGTTGTGCTGAAGACCCCAAAAAATTCACCAATATGCAATTGTGAGTAATTATCTGCCAGTGGCTTCTCCAAGGACATGGAAGATTTAGAAAGGAAATGAACCTAATAACTCAAATGGTGTCAGATAATAGAATATAATATTGGGTGGTATATGAAGTTTAAATTGTAGCAAGTTAAAGTTCTTTCAATTGCCCCCCTTGTGATTCCCCTGACTCCAACAGCTCAGAAAATGAATTGTCCTTTGACTCCTTTCCAAGTGAGAAGGACTTTGATACTTTTTCCATCCCTTTCTAAGTAGCGCTGTACTTCAGATGGCAAAACTTAAGAATTAAAAGAATGTGATAATGAATATTATAATTGATGTTTGTCTCCTGATGCATAGCTGTTTGTCACTTGTTCATTATCACGTCCAAAGGATTTATTCCCTGCCCCCAGCAAGAGATAATGTCCTTTTAGTTCTGCCAATAATTTTGTGTTTTATTATGTATGAAATTTCATAGGAATCTGGGAAGGATAGCCAAGAAAAGAAAAAGAATCACATAAAGGCTTTACTTGTTGCAGCCACGGATTGTGAACCTCAGTATTTGATACGCCTACTCCAGGTTGAAACAAATTCATTGTTTTCTGTTGTATTTAATTCTTGCAACATTATAAACATTATTTGAATAAGATATGCAGACAAAATTGCGCATTGGTTTGGCAGAACAAACTCTTTTGGTTGCACTGGGGCATGCTGCAGTGTACTCTGAGAAGCATTCTTCCCCTCCTGGAAATGTCAATAATCCTCTAGAAGAGGTAAGACTTTGTGCAGTACATACACGAACTATTTTTTTGGGCCTTTTCTAGTGGCATTGGAATTTGGTGCACAATATGTTTTTGTAATTATTATTTCATTTAGGCCACAAGTAGATGTTGATTCTGCATTAAGAAGTTTCCTACCCTGACCCATTATTTACTTGTCTGTCTTAATATTAGTGAACCGAATATTGTGTTCTTATATCAGTATGGAGCAAGAAATCAGAAGTAACAGAAAAGGGTGCTTGTAGTCATTAACTAATAGTAAAATAAATCATCACCCTGTAACTGAAAACTTTGTTACTTTTGAAATATGTTAACACTGTATTATTTTTGATGAATTTATACAATCCTGTAAATAGTTTTTGCAATTGAAAATTCTAGAATGCACTTTCCATAACAGGTTTTTATTATTTTCTTGATGTTTATTCACCTAGAATGTTTCATTCGTAAATCACCACTGCTGAGTCTGACTACCTTTTGTGTTGTAGTGACTACATGTACAAGCTTGATGATAAGTATTAAACTAGCTTATGTCGATTTCATCAAACATTGATTTGATCATTTTCGTAGTATACTTTCTGTTTTACCTTGATATAGAAATGATGGATATGTGGTATTTTGATTTAGACCTTCACGAGATAGATGATTAATTGTAAGTTTGTTACTTCCAGATTGAATTTTGTAGAAGTTGATTATGGTATTACTGTCGTTTTTTTTTTTCTTTTGGTCATAGTCAATAATATGTCAATGGTACTTCCAGACCTTCAGCAAAAGGTCTGAAAGTCTATATTAATTTATAACTAATATAGACTAATGAATTTCAGTTAATAAAACCTCTTTAATAAATTCTGTGCAACTATTGAATAATAAATTTTAGCGAGTTGGCTGCAATGAGTTCCAATGCTGGATTGACCCTTCCCCATCTAGTTGTCTTGATATGGGTTGCTTGAAACCTAGAGAATTTTCATTTGTGATTGGATAATTAGGGAAACACTATGAGATGCAAAACTCAACAGAGAAAGAGGAGAGAAAAAGAGAGATGAGCTCTTAAAGAAATTTTGTGATTAAATATCAATAATAATCTGAATAAAATGAAATCTGAGGTTTCATTTCATGTTTAAGTCAAGATGAGCTCTTAAAGAATCAAAACTAATCATAGAAATAAAATTCCAGGAAATCAAACCACCAAAAGCTAGTCTAAATTTAACTCTACTTCTAAACTTGTTACTTCTATAATAGACTTCTAGTTGTTTCCAATTAAATTCTCCATGGGCATGAAGAATTAAACTGTGACAAGTTAACCTCAAAAATAGTTGTCTAGCAATTCCATGTTGGGATGTTAGAACTTTTCTACTTTGGTCCATATATCATCCATAGGCGGATAATTTTTCTACTGGACCAGAGTTCTTCATTGACCACCATCTTTTGAAGCAACAAGTAAACCTCCGCTCAAAGGTGCTTTTTGATAGCCCGTCACTAGTAGGCTACGAACCTTAATGATCATGGAGAACCTCACAATGACATCTCATGGGTTGTCACAGAGGGAGCTCGTGGAACAGAAAGAGCTACTTGACTCAACAGGGGAGGTATGAAAGTACCAGATAGGGGTATAAATCAGCAATGTTGAAAATACGACTATTACCGTTAGACAATGCAGACAATGAGAATGTAGTTACTCTTGAAATCAAGTATGTATTTATTTACTTCGAGCGTTTTTAATGACGGGAAAGTGTCCAAGTGAGTGAGCATTAAGTTTCTTCACTTTTATAGAACACTGGAGAGCAATATGAACCACGACAAAATCATCAGCAATATGAACCATGACAAAATCATCTGCTTGAAATTCTGTATGCCTGACTGTTACTGTTTTGTTACTACCCATGGTAATATAGTTTGCAAAGGAAAAAAAGGTATTGTTACTATTGTTGATTGGAAAGAAAAAAAACATTGTCACATTTCGTTTTCCATGTTCTTATTACTTTTTAAAATAAAATGAAAAATCACAAATAATTGTTAGTTATCCTTTTCTGTATTGTTCTTATTTGTCAAAATAAAAAGGAAGAAAACGAGTAAAAATAGTAAAAATAAAAATGACAAAATAAAGTGAGAAGCAATTGAATAGAGAAAAAAAGGAGAGAAGAAAAATTTAAGGGGTGGAAATTTTGTAATTCAATATTAATAATAATGTGAATACATTAATCCCATGTTTGGTACAGATTTTTTAAAACTCATTTTCTCTCAAACTCGTTTTCAACCACACATGCTCTCAATGAAATAATTTTGCACATGGACCCATAATTTTTTCCTAGTTTCTAATCTCACATTATCCAAAAAAGAGCATTTTTCATAAAATCTATACTAAAAAAATTTACATCAAACATGTTCTAAATTCTAGGTTTTCTTTTACATGATAAAGAGTCTAAATGACCTCTAATATATCAAAACTATGATATGAATATATTAAAATTCTAGGTTCTCTTTTATATGATAAAGAGTTAAGTCTAAGTCTTAAGTCTAAGTGAACTCAATATATCAAAACTAATCTAGATAAATAATATTCTAGGTAATAAAACTATTTTAGAACTAGTTTAAATCAAACTCTACTTATAAACTTGTTACATCTGGAATAGACTTTTGGTTGTTTACCATTGCTATGCTAACCAAATTAGTATCTCTATGAGAATGTTGACATCAAGTGAATTGAGTATAAGTGGAAACTCAAAAATATCAAGTAATATATTTGTAGAGAAATTATGACAACTTTCATACAACTATATCTCAGCGTATTTGACCTACAATTGCTTGAACTGAGAGTTTGTTTGATGCTCATTTTAGAATAGTAATTTGATGGAGAATGTTTGGCTAAAAAATAAGAAAATTTTTTGAGTTTGCGTGTAATATTATTTTATCAAAGAATGTGTGATTGAAAATAAGATAGAAAAATGTATATTGAAAAAAATGGGAATCAAACCTGAGCTTTAGAATTGTATAACTTAATTAAGAGCATGTATGATTGCTATTTATAAGGTGATTGTAAGCACCTTATAAATAAGCCAAACGTTCTTTGGTTTCAACAGTGCCCTCATTAGCTTATTTTAACAATAGTATGAAAATGTTGAGTGGCCGTTTTACATTAATATAATCTTTTACATGGTCTTTGACACTTTAGACTCATGTTATTTTATCTATGGTTAATTTCACTCATGCCCACCTAACTTTCCATTTAGCCCATGGTTGATTTAAATAAAAATCAATTATTACTAAAATTTGATAAAAGTTAATGGAATGTGTGAATAAAAATTTGTGGGTCCTATAAAATATATGGTTAAAATTTATTGTTGATTTTGATTTAGATTTTAATAATTTTTTTAGTTGAATCAAGCAGGGGCTTAGTATCACTATGGCCACCAAACCTTAATTTGTTTCACCAAAACTACCGAACTTTATAGGATAAATAAAACTAGGGTCTCAAACTTTTAAACATTTATACGATGGGGTCTAAACCTTTGATTTATAGCATTTGGAGCTCCAAATCTTTCAAATGTCTGCACTTAAGGTCGTTTTGTAATGGAAAAATCAGTTGAACTGTTAAAATGTCAAATTTTGAGTAAAATGACTGTTGTATTCTTAGTTTGATTTAAAATAAAGAAATAAAGAAAAAAGGAAAAAACAAAAGAAAAGAAACATAAAATGACACGAAAAAGAAACTTTAGTTTTTTTATGAAACATAAAAGTTTTCTAATGAATCAACTTTGTAGTTTTTTCTGTTTTCTGTAATTTAAGATTTCAATTTGTGTTTGAATAAATGTGGGTGGTGATGGTGACGATAGTGGCAGCCACATGTTTTGTGGGTGATGGGTGGATTTGATTTGAGGAATGAGGGGATGGGTGTAGACTGGCCTCAGTTTTTCTCTTTTTTTCAGTTTTTATTATTTATACTCTAATTCTTTTCTTTTGTATTATTTCCAGTTTTTTTATTTATTTTATTTTAAATCAAACTAAGGGTACAATGGTCATTTTATACAAATTTGACCAACGGTCAAATTGACGTTTTCCATTACAAAATGATCTCAGACGCCAACATTTGAAAGCTTTGAGAATACAAGTGCTAGAAGTTGAAAGTTCGAAAGCGCATCGTCAAAAGGTTCAAAGGTTTGGGGCCCCTCATGCTATTTACCCGAACTTTATTAGAAACAAGTTAAAAGTTCAGTGGCCTTGGTGACATTAAGTAGAAAGTTCAGTGGTCATGGTGAAACAAATAAAGTTCGTTTGCCATGGATAAAATTAACCCTTTTTTATCTATGTAACTTCCCATAAAACAGCATTTAACACATAAGTATTTAACATGTCTTTGAGCCCTTTCGACTATATTTGTTTTGTCAACGTTTCTTTCCTTAAAATACATTATTTAGGCATATAATGAACATTTTTAGAATATGGTTTCTCATTTGATTTTATCTCATTGGTTATGACTTTTTAATCGACAGGCAGCAAAAATTGTGAAACAAGTATACTCTGTTATTCCTGTGTACGATAAAATAGTTCCTACTCTTCTTGCTGCTGGCGTGTGGAATCTCCCAAAGACATGTAGCTTTTCACCAGGTATTCCAGTTGGACCCATGTTAGCTAAACCAACTAAAGGAGTATCAGAAATTGTGGAGAAGTTTCAGGACATGGAGTTCACCTGTGAATACAAGTACGATGGAGAACGTGCTCAGGTAATAATACTTTCTAAAAGAAAATATGCTGTAGGTCGTCTCATATGAATGTTCGGAAGTAAAGTAAATTCTTGATCTTTAGCTGATAGAATTGTAAATTTTCATGTAGATACACTATATGGAGAATGGTTTAGTGGAGATATACAGTCGAAATGCAGAACGAAATACTGGAAAGTTCCCTGATGTTGTTGCTGCTATTACAAGGTGTATATTTTCTCCTATTGATAACTATAGCTATGTTTCCTTTCTTGGCTTATAAAACTAGATGCCTCCTTTTGGAATCAATGTGTTCATTGTTGAACTCAATTTTTTTATGATACTGAAACGTGAAGGCTACAGATATTTTTTTAATAGACACACCATCAATGTCTAGGCTGGGTTTTTATTCCTCGACCTAGACCGATGGGGGGTTTGGATTCCCCAACCTCTTTATTAATATGAAAATTAGTACAAGAGGGAGGGAGACAATATAAGCCTTACCCTGGAGATTACATCACTCGAAGGGGAAAATAAGAGATTTAAGAAATTTTCAAGCCTAAAACAAATACTACTTCCATTACATGAATGAAACAACTAAAAAATATAGCTAGATCTGCCTTCTTTGAAATTCAAGTTGGTTCTCCCCGCATGTGGATACCTTGAGCTTCTAGTCTTATCAGACTTCGAACGCTGGGACACAACTCCTGACCCTGAAACTCCTTGTAGCTGGATAGTAAAATTCCGGCCTTATCTTTTGTTGACATCTGACTTTTATAATCTTGTTTTTCTTAAGACTTTGTACTTTTGAACTACTAACAGGTTAGTTGAATATTGAAAATTTAAATTGCTGTGCAAGAATTAACAGCTCACTTGGTTTATCCAAAAAACACATGCATCTTCTCTCCCTCCTGCTTAAAATAACAGGTTCAGAAGATATCTTTCCCTTCTCTTTCCATGCTATTATTAGATAAGGATTCATAGTACTTTTTATCCTATTCGTTGAACACCATATATAAAATTGTACTGCAACATGGTCTATGCTTGGGGGCTATTAAGAAGCTAATTTTTATGAATTAATAGGTCTTTCATGCTTCAGTCGGTGTATTGTGGTTGCTCATGATTTATTACCATTTTATTTTTTCAAAGAGTTATGAACAATTTTGACAGGTTTATTAATGATTAAACTTTATTCCTGACATCATTTGTTTTAGTCAATGGTTAATAACATTCACAGGCTGACTGCAGATTGAAGAAACCTTCTGTAACATCATTTGTTCTCGACTGTGAACTTGTTGCATATGACCGTGAGAAACAGAAAATCCTGCCTTTCCAGGTTAATAGTTTTCAGTTTAACTAGTGATTTTTTATCAGCAGAGTATTGAAATTATAGACTTTTCTGCTATCTTTGACCACAATGGAAAACCTTGGATGCAATGTCAGAAAATTCTGCATTGGTTGCAAAACTGCGTTTTAACTGCCATTTATTAAAATACTTATAGAATTGTAATATCCTTATAATTATAATACTACATCTGTCTCATAAAGATATACTTGTTTCTTTTTTCACATAGACTAAGAAAATGTAATTAATATAGTTGAAAATATAAATTATTCTTACATTTTTCCTAATATATCCTACATAAAATAATGGTTTAAATAGGATTAGTTTATAGTTGTTGATGACAAGGTACATTAAATAGGGGCATATTAAACCCCCGTTTGATTCTCATTATTCTCTAAATTCATTTCTCTTTTTTTCAACCACACATTTTTCAATAAAATAATATTACACACAAACCCAAAATTTTCCTTAATTTTTAACCACACATTCTCCATCAATCAACTATTCAAAATACATTATTTCTCCCAAAATAGGAATCAAACAGGGCCTAAAAAACTAAAAAATATTTTTACTTCCAATAAGGAAAGCAACCTATAATTTGGGATAGAGGTAGTATAAGGTTTTGAAGTATGATCGGTTCTGCATTCCACGAGTAAAAAAATTTCTAATTCTTTTTTGGTCCTTACAATTTTCATATCTGAGAAAAGCCTCAGTTGACTCACTTTACCAAAATATTTCATCTCAAGTGCAGTGCAGTCCTCTTTTCTATATTCCGGCCATCCAGTATTATTACATTGTGATGACATAATTGTATATGTTATTATATTTAAGAAATCTAGTAATTGGTTTTGATGTCTCTACTTTTAGGCTGCATAAGTTATTAAATAAGTGGGCACAAATCTTAAAAGTCAGAATGTGAAAAATAGATTTGAATCTCCTACTGTCCTCATTTGGAAGTTAGAACTTGCACAACCTTAAGAATCTTTTATGATTTTATCTCAAGTTATCAGTTTAGCATTAGGGTTTCTAGCTTTGCATTTTGTCTTTCCTTTGACTTCCAAATGCCCCTTCTCCTAGTTGTTTCTTTTGCTGTTGGTGCCGCATTGTTATTTATCCTTTTCTGGTAGCCACCCTTTCTAATCAAGTACATCTTGTTTGTTTTGTTTTTGTTTATTTCCAGATTGTTTATTGTTTATGCCATGTAGAACATCATTTGTTATGTCAATTTTGATGACATGATAAATATCTTACGAAGTGACATACTTACCTAACATGTCAATGGCAGGTACTCAGTACACGTGCCCGTAAAAAAATGTTGTCATGAGTGAAATCAAAGTTAATGTTTGCGTATTTGCTTTCGATATCTTGTATCTCAATGGTCAACAACTTCTACAAGAGCAACTTGACGTTCGTAGAGAGGTACAATGTCCTGTGTCTTAGCTATCTGAAAATTTCTTAAATATTTTCTTCATTTTTAGTTGATGGTGAAAGGCTCTGTTCATGTTTTGATTATATGTTTCACAAATCATTGGCTTTATGCCTATATATTTATTTTAAATGATTAAGATTTTTTCGTTCTTTGACTCTTCTATTTGGTCTGTCTTGTTTAGTCCTCAATATTCCTCGGGTTCCAACTATTCAACTAAGAATCTTCAGCATCATTTCCATGACTTTCTGAATCCTGGGATTTACTTCATAAATGCTGAACGTGTTTTCTTACTATAAGCTTGGCCCTTGAATCTCTGATCTTTAATTTGGTTTGGTTTGTTGCATAATATCTGAATTGTTATCCTGGGTGATTCTAGAGGAAAATTACTTATGTTACTCTCAGATATCTTCCCATGATCTTTTATCTAGCTTTCACATAGTAAGAGCATCTCCAAGAAATTCTTTAAAAGTGAAATGCTCTCTATTTTAAAGAGTCCGTCTTTAAAATTTTATTCCAATAGACTCTTCAATTTAACATTTTAAAATAAAGAGTGAGTTTGACTTTCCAAATTTGGAGAGTCAAATCCACCTCTCTATAATTTAATGTTTCAAAGATTCCAACTTTCAATGCACAATTTATTGACTTAATTAAATAAAGTAATATAATTATTGGAGGGAAGATGGTAAAAATAAAAGAATGAAAAAAAAATAATAAATACATATTGAGAATAATAAAATTAAATATTAAAAATAAAGAGGCTATTGGAGAATTTTAAAATTTTTGCTCTTTAAATTTATAGATGCTCTTTAAATTGTAAAATATGCTCTTTAAAAATAGCGAGCATCTTGGAGATGCTCTAACATTTGTATGTTGATATCCGTAAATGATCCTTTTGCTTTTATATAATGAACCTTAACTTTGCTGATGGTTCGCAATCTATCATGAAGTAGTGAAATCAGTTCCGTACTAGTTTAGTAAGCGTCTATGTTGTGTTTGCTTTTGGCTTTCAAGTTTGGACTCTAATTATTCATCATTATCTATTTTATTCTCTTTGCATATGACATTCACCACTTGAGCTTGTGGTTTTTGCAGCATCTTTACGAGTCTTTTGAGGAAGAATACAGTTTCCTCCAGTTTGCCACTGCTATAACATCAAATGATCTCGAGGAAATACAAAAGTTTCTTGAAGATTCAGTTGATTCTAGGTGATTTTTACTATTTTCACAAATTTCTGATGTTATAAGGGCCTGTTTGATTGCGCGTTATTTTTCCCGGAAGTTGGAATTCGAATTCCAACTTCTACTTTTGGCTTGTTTGATTGACCAAATTTCTTATGGAAAATGTTTTCCAACTTTTGAAATTTTCCTTGATTTCAAGGAATTCCTTTTTCCACCACTTTGATGGGAATTGAAATTCCACATTTTTTAATTTTTTTTTATAGCAATAGAAACAAATTCTAAAATGAAGTGTAAACAAATTTATCCCTTTAATTAACAAATTCCATATAAAATAAAGCCAAACGAACACAAAAAAAATTTCAAATTTCTTTTAAATTTTGGCAATTTAAACAAATTTTGTTCCCAATAGTAAGAAAATTTATTCATTTAATTGACAATTTTCAATAAAAACAAAGTCAAACAGACATCAAAAGTATTATATTTTTCAGGTGAAAAATTATACCAATCAAATACCTTTAATTACAATTCCCAGTAAAACAAATTTTAGGCAATTCAATTCCCTGTAATTCATTTTCTTTCCGCTCAAATTCCATCTTTTTATCAAACGGACCCTAAATATAATGCTACTTACTGCTTTGCTCGCGACCTGGAAAGCAAACTTCTACATATCCCTCATTCTCATCCTGTTGCTAATATTGCTGCTACTGATCATTAATATTATTTTTGTTCTCCTGGCAGTGATGATTGTTGTGCATACATAATGAATTAATGTTCTTGCCCTCGGACCTACATTTTCTTCAATCCAGTGGATACAATTTTAATTAAGCTGATATCATGCTTGTTTTGTTGACAGAACTGGAGATATCTATGTTGTGTTTTTTTCTTTCTTTTTCCTTTTAATTTTCTCTTGGTGGCAGAAGATTTCTATTATAGGAGTGCAAAGCACACACTTTGGAAATACAGTAAAACTTTGACGAATGAATGTTCAATATATTAATAACATCACTTAAATAAAAAAATTTCCTATTCCCCGACTCGATCCAATGCTAAATTAATATTTTTTGTTAAATGTATAAGATAGTAATGTTATTTAAAATCTTTTAGGAAGCTAATGAAAATATCAAATAATAATTGGTTAAATACATAAAATTAGATAATATATAATAAGGAACTTTTTGCGTGAAAACTTGTGTTTTTTTATCAATTCAATTATTATTATTATTATTATTTTTTAAATGAGCATCTAAACTTTCTTCTTCAATGTACTCAAACTGAACTCTACTCATCCCTAGTGTTTTATTTAATATTTTTTTTTTTTGCAATGCATATATGCATTTTGTATATTTTTTCCATTTCTTCGAAAGTAGGGGTCCGTTTGGCTTGCGTTTCAGTTTTGATTTCATTTTATGTATGTTGAGGATGTCATTCCAAGTTCGGCCTGCTTGGATCATTTACATATTTCCATTCATTTTTGTCTCTTCTTTCCTATAAGCATAGAAAAGTGGATCTCTCTATGGCTAACCTTGCCACTGTGCCCTTAGCTCATCGTGTGAAAGCAGACTGAAATCGAACAAATAGAGAAGTTAAATGCAGCTAATTTTTAGAATTGAATGAAATCAACTGAGCACAATGTTCAAGTAAACTCGCATGTATATCTTTTCAAGGTTGGTGGAGATGTGCAAAAAGGATTTGGGTGTTGTTATGATAATCTGTAATTAGTCCATGTTAATTATTATGGGTGGACCACGGTGGAACCATAAATTTCATTTCAAGCAAGGGTTTTGGTCTTGTGATGCATATTAATAATCAAAATCTAGGGCGTTTGTCCTAGTTATGAGCACAAGGCCATGGCATATGAGTGCTAAAATGATTGAAACTTTCGAACTTACTATAGAGTATATCATTCATCAATTGTGGATCTATTTCAGCTTACTGTTACGCATTTACAGTTTACTACGGAAAATATTCTTGAGTAAGCTAAAGCTGTTTCATGCTTTTGGATGACTTAACCGCTTCTGTTTTACAGAACTATTTGACTACCAATAAACATTTTCCCCTCGTGTTTTATGTCTTTGGCTCATTCTATATGGCAGTTGCGAGGGGTTGATCATCAAGACTTTGAATAAAGATGCTACATATGAGCCGTCGAAACGGTCTCATAATTGGTTAAAATTGAAAAAGGATTACATGGATAGGTTAGTGCAATGACCTACCACTTTGAACGAATACGTCCTCTTAAGCTTAATGAACTTTACTAAATCTTTTTTGCTCTGCAGTATTGGTGACTCTCTGGATTTGGTACCAATTGGTGCTTTCCATGGACGGGGAAAACGGGCTGGTAAGGTTATCAAAATCTCTTCCTATTGAGTCTGTATCAACCATCTATGGGGTTAGATGCATGGAGCATAGAGCCCTGTTTTCCTTTGGACTTTTATGACCCTGTTCTCATCTAATTGAAGTTTGTTGATCCTCTCTGTTTCCTAGTAAACAGTGGATTATTTAGTGCAATAGTGTAATTTTGAGAACAATTTTTAGTTTTCTTCTTAATAACATGGCTAATGAATGTTTTATTTGTAGGTGTGTATGGTGCTTTTCTGCTTGGTTGTTACGATAGTACCAAAGAGGAATTTCAAAGCATTTGTAAAATTGGTAGGCTATTTACTTCTTGCACTGAGCTATAATGCCACCATATCTTCTACCTTTATGGGAGATAACATATAATGATCTTCTATATTCATGACAGACAACTTATCAATGCCATTTGATGGCTATAAAAGAATTCAGTACTCGTATCCTCAATGTCTTAGTGCCCTAGATTCTTGTGATTCTGTGTAGGTACTGGATTTTCAGAAGCAATGCTTGAAGAACGTTCTGCCAGCCTTCGCTCTAAAGTTATTCCCAAGCCAAAGGTTGAATTGAAATCTGTGATTATTACTTTGGGATAGATGTGCCCTTTATAAATGGTTTTATATGGGACTGCACCTTTTCTAAAATACTTGTCTTGCACAGTCATATTACAGGTATTCTGATTCAATCACTCCAGAAGTATGGTTTGAACCCATTGAGGTAGGAACAAATCTGTTTCTATGTTATAAATCTAAGATGTTCTCTTGTTTAATTTCTACTGCTCTATCCATTTTGGTCTTTTGTGAGTTTAGTTCATCTTTGCTTCATTGTCCTTTACAAATTTACCAATTCTTCCATTTGTATATAACGTTTTTAACAGCATTTACTGCAGTTATTCATTTTATTGTTGCTCTATGTAATATATTCTCTTTGTGCCTAGGCATCAAATTTTGGATTTTTCCCTTCTATTCTGGTCTGTTGAGATATGAGCCCCTGACCCACCCTTACGTGCAGCTTTCTCTCTCACACACTTGTGGAGGTCATCATGCATCATTGTTAGTTGAGTGTAGAATACCTCTTTAGCCCATGCCAACTCATTCTAAAACCAATTTGCTGCTAAATATCTTTTGGTGTCCCCTAATGCAGCTTCTCTGGTGTTCTTGCCCTTCAGTTATCCTATGAAGCATGTATTGTAAAACTAGTCTACTGGCTCTTTGCATCTTGTCTTTTAATCAAACATCTAGACATGGAATGCAGATGGCATGGTTAATAGCATCAAATAGCAGCTAAATATTTGTTGGCTTGAAGACGTAGATGGACAATAAATTAGAAACATTTGAGAATGAGATCGGTCTAACTAGGGGAATTGCCAGAGATTCCAGAAAACTTCTATCCTTTTACAAAAGATTGTCAGCCAAAAATCACGTGAAGTACAGTTTGAGAATTGATGATTTGAGGATAGTGATGTGGTAAATGGAGATGTGAAACATTTTATCCTCGAGAAGATTTAATGGGCAAACTTAGCTGCATTAAGACGGGATCTAGAATGGCTAACCTAACCTCAGCTTGTATTGATGGAGGAATAAAAGACCTTTATGAATCACGTGTCTGTGATGAAAAATATGAAATTTTGTTTCTGAACGAGCTGAGCATTTATTAGCATAATTTTTCTACTGTTCATTATCTTGCTTGTTAACACTTTCTTTCTTAATCCTCGTGGAAATGTAGTACTTTAAGCTTAAACTCATTTTATAGAAAGAATATTTGGTTCTCTTAATGTGGTAATCATTCAGTTGATTCTCTTTTAGGTTTGGGAGGTTAAAGCTGCTGATCTGACTATCAGCCCAGTTCATCGTGCTGCCATTGGAATTGTGGATCCTGATAAGGTGCATTTTGCTCTTTTCTGGAACATAGAATACCAGTTCCCACTGTACATTTGAGTGCATTTCACATGTCTGCTCAAGAAAACCTTGAATTGTTTTCTGGCATTTGTTATCAAGTATTTTTTGGGTTTCAGGTCTTGAGGCCATATATTCTAGTCGTGTTTTTGGTTCCGCACTCACTCCCTCTATTTGAAATGTTACGCATTTTTCTGTTTTCATGGGACTTCACATATGAACACTACAAACTAAGAGTTCTTATATTGGCAGTTTATTGCTGCTTTTCTTTTTCGTTAATGATAATTAAATAGTTCACATGCCTTCATCTTATATAAGGGAATTTCACTGCGATTTCCACGGTTACTTCGTGTCCGAGAAGATAAGAATCCTGAGGAGGCATCATCATCGGATATGGCAAGAACTATTACCATTCTTGGTTTCAGTTTCTTCACTGGTTTGATTACTTGGTCCATGTGTTGACATGATGTTTGGCCTGAACTCCGTTTCTTGTTTAGGTCGCAGAGATGTATACTGCTCAGAAGCACAATCAACGAGACAAACAAGATGAAAATGAGGATGATTGAGAAGAAAATGCTTCTGTCGTCTATAATTTCAAGAAACGGCATCCGTTGTGCAGATTAATGTTGTTCACTTGTGTAAGTTGGGTTTCTCTCCAAGTGTTATATTCCCTAAACGAATCGGCTATGGGTATCAAAATTACTGGTATAAGACATTCTAATATGCTGCAAATTTTGTCAAATTTTATTGAAAGTGATGTCCCTATTGAGTCAATTATATCTTCTAACCGTTGCCGCCTTTGTCATTTGGTGGCCAACTTTTTTCTACTACATAATGTTTGTTGTTTGCCATTAAAGAGCAATTTTGAGATTAGAATGTGAAAGCGGATCATTCCACATTTAATAAGTCTTCTGATTATTCTGTGGGCTTTTGCCATGAAAAATGCTTTAAAGCAATGGACACACGTGAAGGCTTCCTCGTGTATATACATTGCATCACTTAAAAAAAGACATTGGTGGTTGAACAGTATTTTCGTCGGTAATTGACTTTGAACCATACAAAGGAAAGTTTTATTTCACGGGCTGTTACTTTGTAAGCACGGGGGCTTTAATATTGCTAGAAAAATATAAAAGATGGTCACAAATTTTTGATGTGAAATGCAGTTTCTATCTAAAGATTTATTTTTAAGATTCGCACTTGATATTTCACGAACTACTACGTCAATGATTTGATTTCCTAGCTTTAAGCATATAATATTTTGAATTATTCTTGCTGTACAAGGGGCCTTGACAGGGGGGCGGGGTTCACAGGCCCTTGTAGCATGGGTCCCTCGTGTATTTAAAAAAAAAATTACAGTGGAACCCACTTGTGAGTGGCCTGATAGGGGCCTGTGAACCAGGCCCTTGTACAGGAAGCACGGCTCTAATATTTTAAGGTGCGCGGATAGGATACCAAATTACACAAGCTGTGTAAAAAAATATGAGAAAAGAGACATAATTATAAGGAACGTTAAAGAAAAATGATTTAAGAAACATCATATCAAACTAAAATAATGAGAAAAAATTGTAATAGTAGATCCCGATTCTGATTTGTGGGCACCTACGCAACGCGACATGTCTGTCTTTTCACACCTTCCGGTTGTTGCCCATTCCCATCATCCTTACTCATCTAGTAACTACACAAATTGGTCTAAGATTTCACGTTAAACCAAAGATAATGCAAGATTTATCCTTAAAAAATGGATTATGGTACATTTCCGTAAAGATTGATACATTGTTTTACACCTCGACGAGTAAACAGATTTTGGCGCATGAATTTTAACACCATCTTTTTTAATTCATGGTCAAATTTTTGACACATTAGGCAGCAACCCAAGATGTGAAAAATTGGTGTACAAGTAGATTAATTCCCATAAAATTGGCTTGTAAAAAGGTGTGGTAATGTCTTGTAAGAGTGAGGTCGATAAAGATATACAATCATGCTACTTGTATATTATATTTGACATCAAGTTTGATATTATATCAAATGTCGGAACATAATTGGTCAATTTTTGAATTTATCACACTTTCCCGTCACATAACATTTTGAATTTGCAAAAAATTGTAATGAATGTCAAATTTCATGTCATCCATATACTATATAATGAGCATTATTCAAAGAAATGTACCCTATTCCACAGGGTAGACGCTAGGAAGGAAATGAAAAGCAGAAAAATATGACTTTGAAGAAAGAGAAACTGCGACCAAAATGATGGCAAAAAAAGCATAGAACAAGTCTCACATTGTCAATTTTGGATCTTCACCTCCTAATTCCAATTACTGTACAAATGCAAAATCAGTTGCATGGTCCGATTGCAATATCATTCTGCTAATCTTAGTAAAATAATACACTAGTAAAAATGATAGGAGTACTAAATATAACCATGTTTCTCAGTGGTCATTGGAGGAAAACCTTTTGGTACTTCAAGTCAATATATGAATCAGAGCTCTGATCAGACACTGTTCTTTTCTTGTTAACATTGTTGCTGGTCGGTATGAGGTGCAATGAGTCTTCGTTGATGAAATGAGTGGGCATAGCTGGTGATGCTAATGGTTGTGGTGGAACTATTACAGGTGGCGGCGGAATCTGATAGGTGTCAAGTGGTGGTGGAGGGTGGCGCCACTGCGGAAGAGGACCAGCTAGGAGAAGGTTCTGTAGGAGTGGTCCTGCTTTCATTACTGCTTGCAAAAGCTTGCCTTTTTCCGGTATTGGCCTATCAATCACTATCGGCAACTCCATTTCGAGTTCAACCGGAAGCTGTGGTGGCAATTGGAGTGGTGATGAAACAATACTTTCTTCACAATCTGATGAAGAAAACCCGTTGTTAGAGTCAATTCCTCTTCTGGGGTGATCATCTTCAATGCTTGAAATCCCAGAATGTGGAGCTGATTGTTGTTGAAGCAAAAGCTTCTCAAACAACATATTTTGGCACTTATTTTGTGCTTCATCCCTTTCTTTGATGGCTTTACTAAGCATATCTTTTAGTTGGACTATTTGACAATCTCTTGCTTTGATTTCTTCTTGTGCCTTTAATCTCGTGTCTTCCAGTTCCATAGTCAGCAGTAGAGATTGCCTCATCTCATCCATACCCTGTTTGTTTCAACAAAACACAAAATGCCCACCTGAATTAGTCTTGCAAAGAAGTGATTAATGGCATGGTAATAGTATCATGCTACAAAGAAAAGAAGTAAAGAGAGTTATCTGACCTTTTCTTGGACTAAGTAAGTCCAGTTAAGATGAAAATCCATGCCTCTTGTGTCTCTCTGTCTCTCTCTTTGCTGATGGAAGGGTAGTTTGGACTGGAGAGAGTGATCTGGCGATATATAGGGACTAGGTTATTGTACTGTTTCTACAGTGTATTGGACCAAAGCAGAAAAGGACAAGAACTTGGAGGAAATCCTACGCTGTGATAAGATGTGAAGTGTCTGAGAAGAGTCAGTCATGTCTTATTTCGTGGTGAGACGGGAGGAACGATGGGCTGCGTCTAGGCTGGGCAAGGCTAGGCATAGGACCGAAGAATTACAAGTCAGCGGCAAATGCGGGAGTAAAGACAAGTCTGATTTACTGATGTGATTTGCATTATAAATATAACTTCTGCTAATTAGTCATATTAATTTTTGTTCCAATTTGACTTTTATTATCTAAAATTTATTTTTCTCAATCACACCTTTCATTATACGTAAATTTTTTTTATCAAATTTTTAATCATATATTTTATTAATTTTTAGTCTAAACCAAACAGGGGCTTCAACGTATCCCTTTTATTTTATTTATGTTATGTTTTAACTTAAATATAGACATGGTTTAAAATTGTATAATGAATAATTAGTGTACAAATGCTTTTAAAATAACAAGATGGACTTAATTAAGACAGTTATACTTCTGTTATTTATCTATTACAATTTCAAAAAATTAGGTTTAGAACTTGATCATCGAGGTGACAACCTTTGGCACGTGTGCTTTAATTCATGCAAACAACAATTTGTGATAGTCTCCAACTCTAATGAACTAGGTTTTTCGAGATATAACATGTTTTCATTAAAAAGTTTAACGCTACTTTGGCATTCGGGGTTGACTCTGTCACCATTAGAGTGTCACGTACTACAACGACATTTGGTAATTATTTTAGAGTGTGTTTGATGTTGATTTTAATGAGAATATAATTTTTGGAATAGTAATTGATGGAAGAATGTGTGGTGAAAAAATGATGAAAAGTTTTAGATTTGTGTATAATATTATTTTATTTGAAAAATGTGTGGTTGAAATGAAGAAAGAAAAAATAAATGAGAGTGGAATGGGGGTCAAATGGGCTCTTATTGTACTTATAACGAGCATTGTCTATAATTTCTTTAATTTCGAACTCATAGCTGACTATAAGAGTATGATACATATTTTTTCTTTACTAGTCTCACGAGCTCATGTCCTTGCTTAATTAGAGATCAGTTCTCTAGCCTATTCCATTTCGATAGTTTGATTATGAAATTTCTTTCTTTTTGTATTTTTTGAAATATGAGTGTGTGACTTGTGATAATATATCCTATTGATAGCGCAAAGAATGGATCCACTATCTTGATAGAGATATTTTCGCATGATGTTGTAAAAGGTTAGAGGTATCTAAATTGGTAGTATATTTCAATTGGTAATGTCAAACTTAAGATATTTATATAGTTTGAGCTTGTAGAAAGACATATCAAGAGTACTGTTGCTATCAAAGTCGTACATGACAATGCACGACGTGGACTACAAGGGGGAGAGGGATAGACACCCCTCTGATGTTTAAGAGAGATATAGAGTTTAATTTGTTGTATGTTAAATTTTCCAATAAAACATATCGCAATAATGAATATGGAGGGATATTGACTTAGAAGGTTTTAAGGAGATTATCCTATTGAGAATAGGATAGCTCATGGTAAGTTAGAATCAGTTAGAATGCTATCTTAGAGACATTCCTACTAATTAGGAGTCCTATTGTAGAAAATGATTCATAGTTTGGTTGTTTCAACATAGTTGGTACATAGTATACCATCAAAGTAGAATAGTACTAGAATAGATAATTTTTTGGAAAATGCTATTTGTACACCTCATGGTGTACCAAATGCATTACAGCCCACGAATATTTTATTGTGTATGGACCTCTTTATATGTGAGGGGGTGTAATACATTTGGTACATCATTATGTACGTACAGCACTTTCGTAAAAAAATTTTATCTCTTTTTCTTCATTCTAGAGTAATGTTTTACTAAACCAGCCACGAATGTTACTTTTGACATTGATTACATTTTTGACTTTCTTTTTACTAACAAATTAAATGAACAAAGTTGGCTTGGCCTTCTGGCTTTTACTGGCTTTTAAGGTTTCTTCCAATTGGCTAATGAATTTAGGGACAAACGTATACTTCCAAATAGAGGTGAACAAGAAAATAATCAACTTGTTAAATTGAATCGAAATCACTGTTTTGAAATTATTGATTTGGATAATAGACCCGACAAAATCAAAATTGAACCAAATCGTTAGATTTCAACAATTTAAAAACGCTTAAATTAAATTGAATCATTCACCCAAATTTATATATAAAAAGTTACCTATTTTACCTAAAATATATGATTTACTAGTTCAATTTTTAATTCCGCGCGATTTACTTGCTAGTCAACTTCTATTGGCTCTATAGAGAAATAATAATTTATAAAAATATTTTTTTATATATCTATTTGACAAAGAATGATTTTGAAAGGTGTGTTTGATGGAGATTATAAGGGAAGAATGAATTTTGAAATAGTGATATGATGGGAAATGTGTGATTGAAAAAGAAGAAAAAGTTATTGTTGTGATAGAAAATATTATTTTATTAAAGAATGTGTGGTTGAAAATGAGTAGAATAATGAAAATGAGAATGTGAGTCAAACAGTGCCAATTTTATGATTGAACTCTGTATTGTTATTACTGCTTTAAGCTTGTATTGTGTCAAACACAGCAAATGTAACTTTTACATTTGTTTCAATTTAATCATTAAATTGAAATTTTAGAACGATATATTTATTTTTTACTTGTTTGAAAGATACTATGTTTATGTCGCCAAAATTATGTTTTAAAACCAGATTGATTTGCAAAAAATGATTTGATTTGGTTTAGAAATTTTAAACTTTAAATTTGTTTTAATTGATTTGTTTGAAAATAGTTTTAAAAAATCATCCAATCAGAATCGTATTCACCCTTATCTCCAAATTTTCCCACGAGACTCTTGACCCCAACAATTTGTTGAGCTCTATTTTTGTTAAAAGTAGATATTGTAATAATGATTTTTTAGAGAATGTATAGTTAAAAAGTAAGAAATTTTTTTGAATTTACTTGTAAAATTATTTTATTGAAAAATTATTCTGTTTGTACAGAATAATTGTTCACAGAAGCCTGCTAGAATTCTCACAATGCATGAGACCATGAAGAATAAAATGTTAAAAAAAAATAACCCACCCCCTGTATGTGAGGTGTCGGTAGGGGTTCTATACCAAGTGCACTTGTTTATCGAAAGTATAAGTGATTGAAAATAAGTTTGGAAAAAAATGAGTTTTCAAAAACTTATTTTCAATCAAAAATTGTCCCATTAAATAATTTTATACATAAACATAAAAATTCTTTTTATTTTTTAAATACACGTTCTCTAAAAATCACTATTCCATAATATATTATCCCCCCAAAAATGGGATTCAATATCAACGATTTGGGGTAAAAAAAAAATCACTTTTTTTTACATTACGATTTTTATATTTAAATTTTGTAATTCTTAAATGCTTGGTATTTTTTAAATTTATATAATTATATAATCTTGTGATTTTCTAGCTACTTTTGTTAAAATAGCTTGTATTTATAATGATGATACATTATGAGCATCTTTGAGCCTCATTTTATTTTTATTTTATTTTTGTTTAAAATACATTTTGAAATTGTAGATTGATGGAGAATGTGCGGTAAAAAAAGGGAGAAATTTTTTGGATTTATGTGTAATATTATTTTATTGAAGAATGTGTAGTTGAAAATAAGAGAGAAAAATATATGTTAAAAATAATGTAATTTTCTGTTTGTTATTTATATTTTATTACACGGTTTTGATATTTTTGAAAACACCTCGGGAAAATTGGTGAGTGTAATGACTTGTATGTTTTACCGACATTTTTCCTATCTTCATTGCTTATTAGATCTCATATTTTTTTTTTTTTAATAGTTAATGATGATTCATTGAGTACTTTTTTTGTATGTTACAGATTTTTCTTTTTTTAATAAGTTCACTGTAGACTTTTCAGAATCCTTGATGATAATACATTGATTGATATTTTATTTTGATGATAAATGACTGTCATATTTTTGGGAATATTGGATCGGATATTTCGATTGTAATTTGCTGATTGTTACTAATTTTTTTTATTGAATTAAGTCATTTATACACAGATTTTGACACTTCGAGTTACACGACCCATCGACTCCCTCACATCGGCGTCGGATCCTACTTTCGATAAATGTGCGGACCCCGTCCCCAATGTGAGACGGCTTGTGGAATCGAATAACCTGGAGTGTCAAACTCCGAGTACTTGTAGCAAGATTGATTTTTTATTAGACTAGGATTTCAATAACAACTAGAATTTTGGATTATTTAGAGATTTTGGTTGTAGGCAAGTGCATCAATTAATTAAAGAAATGTTGGTTGTATTAGTCGAAAGAATAAGAAAGCAAGCCCCAACCCTACATTTTTTCCCCTCGAGTTAATAGCTCGTTTAGCTCTTGTTGGTTTCTCTAAACGTCATATTTTTGATAGATTTTGATAAAAAAAAATGATGAAATTTATAATCGAAAAATTGATAAAAGTTGTAAATTTCCTGAAATATTTGATTAAAAATGAGTTTGAGAAAAATAAATCAGACTTAAATCTTTATTTTACTCTCGAGTTCAATGGTAGGACTAATTTTGACTGTTTCAACCTCGAGATGCCACTTTCTACATGCTTGCTTTTTATTAATGCTTAATCATGAGACTAATTGTGTAACAGTCATCCGAAGCATATATAGTCCACATTAAAAAAAGTAATCAAATCATATATTATAATATGCTATAATGGAAATTAGGTAAGATTCTTTTACTTTTGTTTATAAATTCAAAGACATTTTCCCCCTGTCTTTACTTGAAAAGTTGGTTGTAGATTTTTCTGCTACTCTATAGTTGCTTTTTAAAAAAAATAAAATAAAATAAAGTAACAAAACCGCGTCTTCTTTTTGTCTTGAGAATATTTATACTCGTTTTTCCTAGTATTCATTTTAATAATGAATATAATTAAAGTTAATCACGTACATAGAAATGGGCTCGAGAAATTCCAGTGTTTGAGCCATATTATTTTGAAAGAATGTATTTTAGAATAATAGATTGATGGAGAATGTGTGGTTAAAAAATGAGATTTTTTTTTTGAATTTACGTGTAATATTATTTTATTGAAGAATGTGTGGTTGAAATGATATCAAATAACTGTTTAAGAATTTTTTTTTTTTTTTTTTTTTTAAATAATGTGGTTCAAACAAGACTAAATAATTAATTTATTTTAAGTATTGAATTTCTAGATACATATATAAAATTAAAGAAAGAGGCAAGTGGAAGAATTGACTTGCTCAAGTTAGAGCCAATTGAACGACCCACACCCCAAAAATAAAATAAAAATTTCAACTAACGTACAAAAATACAACATTAATTGAAGAGGCCTCTTAGAGAAACAGGGCTTTGGACAGACCCTGTTGACGAGACATGCACCCTGCCAATAGAGGGTACATGTGCTTCCCGTCAACATAGCCTGCCCAAGACCCTATTCATTTAGCTTTTTTCTTAATTGAACATATCAGAAAGTATTAAGGACAAAATAAAGAAAAAAAAAATTGTATTTGATATCGAGTTGAATTGTCAATAGTTTAAATATCTCGTAAATGCGTGCCAAATCATTCAAATATACTTGATTGATTCTAAACAAATCGACAATATTATTTTGAAAAGAAAAATGTGTATCATAGCACCACCGAATGTCTACTTTGACTCGGACAAAGCACGTAGCATGTGCACTACAATATGAAGCCTTGAGCACAAAATTCTTCAATTTTCAAATCGTTTTCTTCCTCTTCCCATGTTTTTATTCTCAATAGTCAGAGAAAGGAGCGTGAGAACTAAAATTTTCCCACCAAAATGTAGGGGCATGGGCCCATATTGAGAGGCAAAGTCTTACTAGATGGGAAAAGATTAGGCTTCCATTTGACAAATTTTAAAGTTATGGTTACTATTTCTATTCTTTTTGTTTTCTAGCAATTTTCAATTTCTTTGGCTAGTACAAACAAATTAGACTTGCAAGTGCCAAATTATGATTTTTCTTTCCTAATTGTAGTTTGAACTTTGGACACTAGGAAATTATAGGAAGCAAGATGAAAAGTTGATCCTTGTCATTTCAAGCATTGTTACAATAATGTTATAATTTCGGTTGATTCTTAATTTTTATTTTTATTTTTACACATATTTACAGAAAAATTTAAGAAAGTATTCTCGAAAGTTCAGTTTCTTGACAATTATTAGTAATATATAGATAATGTATTACTAATCTTAAAATTCTAACAAAAAAATTGAATGGAAATCATTGAAGGGACCATTTTTGTTAATTACTGAAAGTTGAGGATAATGCATGTTATTAAAATTTAGTGGGCCGAAATTGAGAAAAAGTGAAAAGATTGGGGACCCAGATTGTTATTTACCCTTCTGTAATTGGTAGAAAACTAGAAGCATTCCGAAAAATGTGTGGACAAAATTCTGTGTAAATTAATTTTCTTATCAACACAAATGAGACAAAAGAAAATGGAAGTCCAAAAAAATTGGTTAATGAAAAGTACTAGAACGTAGAAAAATCAAAGATCATTCTCAATATTACACGCATCAAGGTCATGTATTGTACATCACTACATGTGCCAACATTGTGAATTTTGCACTTGTACATCTAATTCAAATGGCACACGATCAAAAGCAAAGCTTGGAAGGACAATTTTTCTTCTTCTTTATGGTCGACTAATATGTGTGTGTGTGTGTGTCCAGAACTACAATCCCTCCCTCGGCCCTTGAACACGATATTGATTGGTTACCTTCGAAATTTAGACATAAATCGTCTCAGTTGAAGGTATAGTTAAAATACATATTATTTAGTATAATTGGTGCTAAGCTGAACCTCTATTTGGTAGAAATTAAAATTCTGATTTTAATTTAATTAAAAGTCAATTATTAATTTTAGCAATACATTTTATGGAATCCACAATTTTTCGACGACATGTTTCATTAGCTTTTATCAAAATTTATTAAAAAACAGAATTTAATTCCCATCAAACAAGATCTTAATCTAGGTACATGTAAGGGTGATTAATCGATAAATCATGTTAACGTAGGAACACGAGTTTCATAAAACGACTATGACTTTTTTTAGGATGTTGAGGACTTGAGGTGCAATTAAAGTTTCAATGAAATTGTAACAAAAAATTAGAAATTATTAGTAGCTTGATTCATTGATTATTGTGCTAAAGTGAGAGGTGGGACGAAGGTCATTTCTATCAAATCGAAATGAATAAAGCTGAAACATGCATGATTTTAGAGGTACGTAGGATGTCCCTAGTCCCCAGTATATATAAATAAATGGAAAGTAGGATTATCCAATGAATCGAGTCCCTGTTAAAAAAACCGGTTTTGAGTCTCGAAATCTGATATACAATGATAGCTTTTGTCCTCTTCCTTGTAATCTTTGCGACTGAGTGATTTGAGTATTACAGCTCGGTTTTCAATGTATAATTATTACAATTAGATTCTCAAATTAGCTTATTTAAGTGATTACTCAACTAATCATCAAATTGGAAGACATGCTATTGGGCCTGGAATATTGGATTACATGTGTCGGTAGCCCAGTGTTAGTCTTGGTCTTGTATGATGGATTAGCGAATAGAATTTGTTAGTTAATAGAGGAAATTAGGCTAAGGACAGCCCAAAACCAAGAGAATTGATTAATATCATAAATTACAAATTTATTTCATTAATATCCTAATTTACCATAACTTCTACGTGAAAACAGATGAAAAGAATCATACACAGCTCCAACTAAGCCTTAACTCAAAATATGCTTCAACCCACTTATCTCTGGAAAAAAAAACGTTCTATTCATCATCACCATTAATACTCTGTGACCTATGCGACTCCATCATTAATAGTGCCAACACCATTATAGATCTCGGATGCATGGGTAAAGAAAGCGATTGCAATGATGCTAAATCGACTGCGATGAAGAGGAAGAGTAGTTCAGTTGATGGATCTTAAATGAAGAAAAAAAAATGAACTATGCTACACCACCGCCACATCATTTGGGCACTCTCCTTTTTGTAACTTAATTTGGGTAAAGTAGCATAATTGAGAAAAAAAAAAAAAAAAAGACTTTCTTCATAGGCTTACAAACCTATAAGCTCTATTTCCTTGTAAATTTGTGAATGGCTTCAATTTCAATTTCACTTTGGAATGCTTCGCAGTTTATTTGTTTTTGTCTTGCTTTATTATTGCTTTCGCGTGTTATCTAAATAGTATTGTTTATGTAGTCATGTGTTGCTTTCAAAAACTCAAAAGGAATCAAAATGAACACACAACTATCAAATGCTATAGAGCCAAATGAACAAGAATCAATATGGATGCCTTTCAAATGTCGAAATTGAACCGTAAATGTCAAACTCTTATCCAAATGAAAATGTTGTGGTTGAAATGTTTTAATGAATAGTGGTAAAAAAAATTTACAAACTTATGCCATTTACTTAATTTAGTAGACGATAAAGATAATTTCTTCCAAATGCATTTATACTCTTACTGATACATATATAAGAGAGTATGTTGCTTGAAGATATGATAAAGTGCACTTCTAGACTACTAATGTGTTTAACAAGCTTTACAGGTAAATAATATGGTAAACATTTTTGTTATGGGTGAAATTTAGCCCCAGTTTGATACAAATTTTTTTTTTTTCATTTTTATTTTTCTACTCATTTTTAATCACATATTTTTCAATAAAATAATATTTTTCATTATATTAATAACATTTTCTTCTTTTTCAATCACATATTCACCATCATATCAACAAAAAAAAATGCATTCTTTCCAAAATAAAGTATCAAACAGGGGCTTAATTGTCGCCATTTGGGTTGTGGGAATATATTGCCTCTAAAAATAGTAAATTTCAAATTGTTGTAAAACTACAAGATAAATATTGATTATTATTTAGTATTATCATGATACATAGATAAGTCATTTAACATAAATTATATTTTTGCTCCTGGAGAGTAAATCTTTACATAATTTATATTTTAAATAATAATATATTATTGCTCTTAAAGAGCATGACATTAAAATTCTAATATTCTAAAAGAATATTGGTATATTACTTTTGAAGAAGTAATAATAAAATATAACGTGTTCTAAGAGTAGCACACGTTTAGAAAAATTAAATCTCGATGTATTCCCGAAAAAACACAAATTAAACAACCCAATATTGGATTGTAATTTTTAAAGGAAAATAATTTTTTTTATATTAGTAATATTCAAGAAGAATATTAATTTATATGCTCCTAAAGAGCATGTCATTATAATTTCAATATTTCAGAAGAATATGGATATATTACTCCAGAAAAATCAAAAAGTAATACATATTAGTATTCTTGAAGAATATCGTATTGTGTTCATAAAGAAGCATAAATTTATACATATTAATATTTTAGAAGAATATTATGGTCAATTTAAATGTAACAATATTTCTGAAGAATATTGTTCTATTACTTGTGAATAATAATAACTATGTATATATCCATATTCTAGAAGAATATTGTTTTGATATTATAGAAGAGTCAATACTGCGTTATGTGGGAGAACAAAATTTTACTATAGATTGTAATCTCTATTAAATTAAAGAGAAAACATGCTAAATTTTTAAAATAAGTGGTACAATTAAAACAACCATTATATTGAATCAGGAGTTCAATTTGTTTGGCATGACTAGTTGAACCATCACTGGATCAATAATAATGCCAAATACAAAATTCAAATGGATATTCAATGAAGAGTCAGAAGATTCTTCAATCCAATGAAATCTTATATGATGCTTGTTCTCTTTTATGAAATTTTTTTATTAACCATCACTAGCTAAAATAAGATCTGAATTCCCTATATTTCTGAAAATTAATCAATGTGATAAATTGGGCCTTATCATCCTCCACATTGATCATCTAAATATTTTTTGTATCTAATATATTTGATACATAAATTAGATGATTGCATGGTATTCGTAGCATGAAATTTGCGAAATTACTGTTTAAATTTTAAATCATGAATATAATTTTCAGATTATAGAAGCAATATGACGTGTTTTGTTAATGCTAGTGATCCTAAATCTCAACTTTTTAATAAGTGTTAGTTAAGATGTTGATAAATTATTTAACATTATTATTTTTTAACGCCTATAATTAATTTAATTGAGAACAAAGTACTTTCCATTTCTATTAAAGAATGTTATTATACATCATGTCAACATCAATTTTTTCCTATTATAATTGGCTCATGGCCAGAGTCTGATTTATTCATCTAGAATTGACAGTGCAATCTATGTACAATTATTCCACCACATTGCATTGTGATGAAAAGTAAAGAATATTGAGAATAAATGAGTGTGTTTTTTACTCTTATATCAAATTGATGATATTTTATAACGTTGGAAAATTTATTGTTAAATTGATTGAACAATTTTCTCAGTATTAGGGGGGGAATTAAGAAACTGAAAATAATATACAAATGCATCATCATTTAAATCCTCACGAAAGATAATTTGAATCAAAACTTCAAAAGATAATTTATTTAGTTGCATTTACTGACCAAAGATATCAACAATATCTCACACACTCGTTTCGAATGCTCCAACATGAATTGGTGTCATGGAAGGACAATTTATTAGCATTATATTTGATATATCTATGGCACATCTGAAACTTGATAATATTTGATTCTAATATTAAAAAATCTCTAAACGAAAATTGAGCAATTACCAAAGATGGTTTCGTTAATGAGGCATATACTCTTCATGAATATATATTTTAGACATAACAAATTATAAAATCCTAGAAGAGGTTTAGGTACCTGATATATTGAAAATTTAAATATCCCAATGTTTTATGTCATTATAGGAAAAGAGATAGAATTGAAAAGAACAAATTGTTGACAACACTTTTGTACATGAGTTATTGTCTCATATTATGAATAACGATGACATCGAAATAAATTAATCATCAATCAAAGTAATGATTGGCCAAATAAAATGCTGAAATCCTAATAAAAGAATTGACTGGAGAAATCTGAAGTTTCTGGACGTGATCCTAGTAAATTTGAACTTATTAGAAAAACCTGGAGTTTCTGGATCCACAGTCTGAATACTTAACGGTTATACTTATGCAAAATGAAAATTAAAAAAGTAAAATCTTGGTATGAAATATACGACTTTTTACATAATAAATGTCGTGAAAACTTATATAAATAGATAACTTATCATGTGGTGAATTTAATCACAAATCTCTATTTTATTAGTCTAACAATGCATGAAATTTGATATGCATATAATAAATTTGATTATATTATACTCATTTGACATCTCTATTAATGTCACTTGAAGCATAATTCAAGTCATGAGAGGGAGTTAATAGGCGTTGTACTATTTTTCCCTTGACCAAGGCTTTGTTCCATTGGGTTTTTCAAGCAAAGTTTAATAAGACAACTTTTGTAGCGTATTCAAAAGAATAATATACTTTTTATCCTTTATTAGGATTTTTCTTACAGAATTTTTCTTACTAAGATTTTAATGAGGCATATTATTTGTGCAATGATGTCCTTAACCTACAAGGTATTTACCCTCAAAATGAACACTTTTATGTGTATGAGACTCTCGAATAGATCAAAAAGAGTTATTTTCTGAATTATCACGTAGCTACAGTTATCAAATGTTGATAAAATATCTCTTATGAAGACAATGTTATTTGAAAATTGTACAAGGCAACATGAGACATAATTCACTAAAAATTGCAATATTGAAGACATTGACTTACAAGATATTGTTTCCTTGATACAATAATTTTCAATTATTGAAATAAGGGGAAGTAGCTGTACTTTTGTTTTTCCCTTTGATCAAATTTTGTTCCACTAAATTTTCTTGACAATATTTTATTACTCCAAATTTTTTTTACTATTTTTTTCATTTGTTGACATTTTCGTCACATCGAATTTTTGTCAAACAATATTTCAATGAGATAGTTATTATAGAAATAATCATCAAAGGGGGAGTATTGTAAAACTACACGATAAATATTGATGATTATTTAATATTGTCATAATACATAGATAAGTCTCATCTAGTCTGAAAAATCTATTTTATTCCAACTATAACTTTCATTTTGAACTCTGTAAGTACGGGTCTTAATTATCAATAAAACATACAAGTCTACTCACTCGTATTATCTCTTCACTTTTTCTTTCTTTTTCATAACACAAACGTTAATTATTGGGCCTATTTTTGAATCTCACTCCAATGTAATGTCTGTCCATATGGTCCAGTCCAACACCAAGGTCCCACTTTATCTGAACTCGAGGGGTCTAAAAAGAGACGCAACAAACTTCAAACTACAAATACAACCCATTTTTTTTTTTTTTTTTTAGTGTAAGAGTATCTAGTTACATTAATTTGGGCAAGATAGAACATTGACAATTCTTTCACTCCGTTTCACGACGTACAATTTAGGGTGTTAAGTGGGATGAACTAGCTCGTGTGGGAGCTTGTTCAATTCGTGTACCAGCTGGCTTGTAATTAGTAGGTGAAATGCAATTTTCACCAAAGAAAGATAAGTCAAGTCCATATTTGGTGAAGCAAGCTAACTCACGTGATTATCAAGCTGTCTGCTCTGTTCCACTCATTTAACATCCCTAGTACAGTCTATATTAGTGGATCATATCAACTCCTAGATTGAGTTGTACTAGGGTATAACATTTTTGTTAATGACCATTACTTGATCATATAATTAAATACAAATCAATTTAACCAAATTCAGTCTTCCCACGTTAATTTGATATCCATTACACGCCGTAGCACAAAATGTTCAAGTTTGGATTTATATTGGCACATTTATTTATTCAAGAATCCCATTTAACATGAAATTATCTTCATTGCATATTATGAATTCATGATCAATACATAAAACATTACTCATTCGTACATGAACCTTGATAAATAAATGTAAGAAAGAAGTTTAGAGGTTGATGTGATTCATCAGTTTTGGGGCTTTCGGTGCAATTAATTCTTGTTCCAGCTGCCGTAGCTTTGCTATGATCTCCGGTGATGGTCCTCGACCTTCCAGTGTTCACCTCAGTTCTTTTTGTAGTTCAATTAATTCGGCTTTCCTCTTGCCAGGTAACTTCTCCCTTTCAGAACCATCCGTTGCCAGCGGCCTATTTCCCGAAAGGACTGTAAGAACAAAAGGGAGAATAGTTGAAAAGATTTTTTA
Organism: Osmanthus fragrans; assembly: GCA_019395295.1. Classification (NCBI taxonomy): domain Eukaryota; kingdom Viridiplantae; phylum Streptophyta; class Magnoliopsida; order Lamiales; family Oleaceae; genus Osmanthus; species Osmanthus fragrans. The sequence continues at coordinate 758,417 of JAEDXY010000106.1, read as the reverse complement.
CATTTTGTGTTGTTTGTAACTAAACCGGTATTAAGAAATATGATATTGAAGTAGATGCGTACATCTCACACAGTTGAGGCCAAACTACTTAGGAAGACAAATAAGCCTGGGTTCAGAATTTACGCGACATAACTCAAGGCAATTGTCGAAGCAGTCCGCTTTCAGCTCATGGCTGTTGGAAAAATTGAGTTTATGGGCTGACTTTGGCTGTTGTTCAATTTGGAAGATGAAAGTTGATTTGTGTTATCCTCCGTGAGTACATCGAAATCATATACTTACTTGCCAAAGTTGATACTCGGGTGAATGAGAAATTGAGGCTCAAAGTGTGCCACTCAAAAGGGAGTTTATGTGGGAAAAATGCATTTGTCCCACATAGAAAAAAGATGAAGAAACTCCAAAGGTCATTGCCATTGATGGTAGCCTAGCTTATAAATAATGGCTCATTTTCCTCATTCCTACACACACAAAAGCAAAAGCTTTCAAGGTTAGAATACATAAGAAATTCATTTGCATAGAGTTCTATCTTTTCTGCATTTCGGTTTTGGTGGTGGTGTAGTTCAAGCACTAGTTCAGTTCGCCGGAGTAGTTCCCGTGGTGCTCAGAAGCTACAGGTTCTACCGTTATATCCTGGGAAACGGACGATTGTTATAAACCTCAAGTACGAACGGTGAGGGGGCGAATCTGTTTTAAGGAAACTGTGTGCAACACAGGCCTCGGGTTAAAAGTTTCGATTCTATTACTTGTTCTGCGATTTTTCTTTGTTCATATTTACATTCTGTACGTGTATAGTATTAAGCATGATATATGTATGTTGAATTTGCGTTCATCGTAGTTTTATATTGCTAAACTACATACCTAATTTCGCGTATACTGGATTTCTATGCGACTTACCGGATTTCTGGAGTATTAACAGCATATACGGTATTTAATCTGTTAAAACCGGATTTCAGCCTATTCCGGTCGACCGAAACTCTAGTTCGATTGATTGAACCATAATTTTTGATGGATCACCGCTCGGTCGGAACTTGCCTGAATTTTGCGTGATTATATAACAATGGCTTACCACCAAAATAACAAGAAAAAAGCTCGTAACTAACCTTAATGTTTTCCCCATTGTCTTGCACTCTGGGAGAGCTTAAAAAGATTGCACCAGGTGAAAGTGAAAGGGCTCATATTGTGCCTATTTATTATGTCAAATCATGTTTGGCGTACGCTTTGATCTATACCATGGTTTAAACCTTGCCACATGACAAAGTGTCATTTGGCAGAAAAATAAATAAATTCATCCAATCAATTTTTTACGACAAGGCAAATGTCAACAATGATGTCAACCTTGAAATGTACAAATGAGAAAATCCTTATTATGTTGAGGACTACTATGTACTTTGTAGCCACACAAATCCTGAATGTCTCTTATTCAGAGTTTGTTGGTTCCACTTTATGAGGAGCTCCTTACAAAATGAATGACTGCTCATTTACCGTTCTCCTAGGATCAAGAAAATGAGATTAAGTTCAATTTTGGTACATAAAATGAAACTAATTCTAACTCTGTTGTCGATACTCTTCTTATGTTAAATATCGGTGACGTGTCATATACATTCATTGGTGAATTTTAAACTTAATTTAAATGTTGAGGCCCAACATAAATTTATTCACCGGTAAATGTATAATTGATCTAATAAGCACCGGTGCTCATCTTATGTCAAGATCGGTAACGTGTCATATACATTTGTTATGTGTATGCTACATATGATAACAAACGGTAATTTTCACTATGAATAACATCATTCATGACCAAAATAAGTCATTCATTTGATTCGGAGAAACTTATATGCTAATCTTATGGAAACAAATATTTGAAAGATCTTGATAGAAGATTTTATTGCTAGTTTGGCTATGCTTAAAAGCAAATCATAACCGAATTATATGAATGTCAGCCTGTTTAAGTCATTGTTCGAATATGGTACAACACAATCAAGAAAAGTAAGCAGATTAAATATTGGTTAATATTTAATGATCAAGACAACCTATTCAAGATTGTTTCTAGGTCGTCATAAACCAATCAAAACATACAGAACAATTCCCATGCATGTACAAGCACCTTATAAATAAAATCAATATCTGAATCATTTTTAATTTGTAAGTATAATGGTTCAAATTCTTGGTAATTGCTATCCCAGCAGATTAATGTTAATTAATTTGTGTTCTTCATAAATTTCCTGTTGTGTTCCGATGAGGATGGATTTGGCGCATACGCAAATTCTCGTTCCGATGAGGATGGATTTGGCGCGTATGCGTCTTCTTGTTCCATATAGGCCATTAATTCTGGTGGTGGCTTTTTGGATCCTGGTGTTCGCTGCCCTTCTAAATGTTGGTTCTGGCTCTTTTGGTCGACGAACAACGGCACTGCTATTCCTGTTGGCACTGTTTACAAAAAATTATCACAGAGGGGAAGAGAAAAAATAAATATATTGTAAAATCATAAACAATGGATCATACAGTCGAGACAGTTTCCGTAGAAACATTGGGGAACACAAGTGAGTCCAATCTGTTCATCGCGACAAGCGTCGACACAACGGTCCCAGCAGGTCATCGTAGCCTGCACCTCATGGCTCACCATTAGAGCCACAAGAACGAAGTATGCAATTAACCTTAATGTCCTCCCCATTATCTTGTACAATTTCCTTCTCTTGTGTTCGACTATTCGTAGGGAAAAGGTGCATATGCTTGTGCAAGATATATAAGAGGTGAAATGATCCTTACGACTCTCTGGCTATTTATATGTGGAATAATGGTTTCTTAGCCACAAATCTTGAATGTTTCTGCCTGAAATTGCTCTTACTGTATCTTGATTCCAAAATCATGTAATTTCTATTTCTATGCATAAAATGATAGGTTTAGAAAGTCTCTAAGAGACTCTTTATTTTAAAAAAATCATCTTATGATTTACAGAGAACATTTTTAAATTTAGAGAGAAAAAATTTATGCACTTCAAGAACGCTTTTTGTTTTGGCTATTTATTTTGCTTTTCTCAATAAATATTTATTGATATATCCTATTATTTTAAATTTTACATAATTTTTTTGAATTCGGCTATTTGATCGATCCACTTACTTCTATTATATCAATTTTAATCACCAGTGCCCACGATAAATGCTGGGTAGCCTTCGATTTTTTCCTCTTTCTCTATCCATATCCCATTAGAACAGTGTTTGAATCGGAAGAGTTACGGGGCGTAAAACAAAAAAAAAAATATACGGATGGGCCGGGGGCATACTATTTGTGACACGTGCAGAAATCTTTCTCATTATCATGGCAGATCTTCCAAAAAAAAAGTATCAAATATTTATATGTCAATGGATAATTATAAATGTGGTTTAAATAGTTTAAGAAGTAGAATGTTGAAATATGTGACTTATTAAGCTCTTGTTTGAACTCTTTCCATTTTAATTTTTTTTTCTCTTACTTTCAACCTAGTAGCTCGTGGGCTCGGCTCGTCTAAAACGAGCCACGAGTCGCTCGGGCTCGTAAAAAACGAGCCCGAGCCGAGCTTTGAAAATGTCAAACGAGTCGAGCCCGGCTCGGCTCGTCAAGTAGACGAGCAGCTCGTGAGCTCGATTTGACGAGCCACGAGCCGGCTCGGCTCGTGGCTCGTCAAATTTTTTTTAAAAAAATTAGAAAATGTGTATTATATAAAATAAAAAAATTTAAAAAAAAAAGACAAGCTCGTGGGCCGAGCTCACGAGCCGAGCTGAAGCTCGACTCGTCCAGACCCATGAGCCACGAGCTCGACTTTTTTTCATGAGTTGAGCCGAGCTCGGCTCGTTGCCCACGAACTAATTGGGCAACGAGTTCGAGCACGAGCAGAACTCGTAGGGCCACGAGTCGAGCCGACTCGACTCGATCCATTGTCATCACTATTTCAACCACACAATTTTCCATAAAATAATATTACATTTTCGCTCTCCTACTTTTCTTTCTTTTTCAATCACACGTCCTCCAAAAAAATACTATTTCGAATCGACCTCGCTACACAAACAGGGATAATTGACAGACTGCTTCCCGACTGACGTGGCAATGAATTAAAAAAAGGAGAAAATGTGCCCCGCATATTGAAAGTCAAAACGCACCATTATTTCTCCCACAGTAGATTTTCCCCGAAATGAAATCTAAGTCACCTTTGACATCAAACCTCCCTAACTGAAACCGAAGCCTCACCATCTTCGAGCGTACGTCAGACGAAGTTACCGGCGGCATGCAGATGAAACTTTCCTTTCTTTTGATTTTGAGTTTAATTAATTTTTCAACTTTATCTTGGATTAACATGAGACGCCAAATGTGCAATCGGTCGTGTTTGATTCAGTCGATTTAACCATTTGTACGTCGTTGATGATATGTGGGTGGACCTTAAATTTTGTTTACCCCATTAAAATGGGGCCATCATATGAACGACACGTGGCAGAAGCCATTAAATAGACGAAGTCTCTCAATGGAGGACGTCGTCAGTGGAAGTCCTTTAATGGACGAAGTCCTTAAATGAAGGACTTCGCCATCAGAAGTCCTTAAATGGACGAAGTCCCTCAAAGGAGGACTTCGCCATCAGACGTCCTTAAATGGACGAAGTCCCTCAAAGGAGGACTTCGCCATCAGAAGTCCTTAAATGGACGAAGTCCCTCACAGGAGAACGTCGTCAGCAGAGGTCCTTACTATAGGAAAAGTAGATGGGCTGTGGCAGAAGCACTATATCCGAAGTTCTTTCTTTTTTGCATGGCACTTCTCCATCCGACGTCCCTCAGTTGTTTAATATCGTATTTACCGAGGTCCCAATTAGCAACAAATCCAAAGGATATCCCTGAGATGTGATTGACGTGACAACACACTTTACGCCACCTTACTCATGTGTCAGTTAAAGGCAAGGGGGTGGCAGAACAATGGCAGGGCAATCATCGCCAAAGTTGATGTCCCAAATGAATGATGTGACGCCTACATCCATGGGGGGATGCCACGTGTATTTAATCCAACGGCTTATGGTTCAACCGATTCGTGTATAAATAGAGTTTTTACTGATTGAAACAGAGACACGGAATTTGAGAGAGAAAAGGACGCAAACCTAAATTCTTACAAAAGGTTGAAAGAATACATTTTGATTGATATAATTATTGTGTTTCTCTACAATATTAAAAATGATGAAAAACGCAAAGTGAAGAAATCTGGATCCATCAGACACAAATATCCCTCCGTTGGTGTTCCGACTCGAAAGTTCATACATTTCATATGATCATCGACTTCGGTCAAATTCGCCGGGATCCACGTGTCACGAGTCCGACACCGACACCTGTTGACAACATTTTTTGGGGTCAACAAATTTTATGAATGATTCATATTGTTGTACTTTTCTTCATATATTTCGTTTTCATTGAAATATTTCTGTAGCGAATGTGTGAAATCTTTCTCTGTTCGGTGGTGTTGGCGAGAGATCATTCATAGACTTGCGTTTGGCATACATTTTTTTCCCATTTTGGCTGAGGTCTTGTACACAAATTGGGGATTCGTAGACATTATTGAGTCTGAATATGTATATTTTTCACATTATATCTTTTGAATGAAATGCTGGATTGGGGAAGAAATAATGAAATCGTCATTCTCATCGTAGCGTTGATCGCCAAATTGTTTGTTCGCCTGGCATATACGTGGCTCGACTTTATGTTTTGCATTTGTTCATTTTTTTTAGCTTCTTACATCCGCACTACTACTAATGAGTAAAGTCTAGACGCTGCATTTGCTGGAAATTGATTTGTAAAGTGTAATTATGTGTTCTTCATCATGCGGTTTTCATAGGTTAGTTAGAATTATATATGAGATTCATTATTGAAGTGGTATATATAATTCTTTATAGTGACTTTGAATTCACTTGTGTTCACTGTGCGATTTATTCCTATAGCAGAATTGGCGGAAAGAATACATGAATGTGTCATAGTTGCAGAGTTAGGGGCCATTTCTTTGCAGAATGCCCAAGGAAACGTCCATGCCCGGAATGCAAGCATGGATTTGAGTAGTGTTTCAAGGTCGAGAAGGAAACAGCAAATAAAGAGAGACTATTTCTATGTTGCAGTGAAAACTGTGGATTTTGGGATTGGGTTGTCAACGAAGAATGTAGTGGTCAATCATCTAGCGATAATGCTGAAGTAGTTAAGCTTGGGACAACCATGAATGATGATGCAATGTCCCAAATGTTCAAATCTCGAGTTCACCTCAACGATGACGAAGACCTACTCATTTCGGTGAACTTGAAAATATGCAAGGCAAATTCTAGTGCAGGAGCAAATGCAAGCGGGAAGCGACCGACGTGACTATTACATAAAAAATTGTTCTATGTTCTGGACACAACTTTTGTATATGTAGCTCAGGAGATTGTATAAAAAATTGCTCTATATTCTCAAGATCACTCTTGTTTTCTGTAAAAATCAGTGGAAATTGGAATGCCATTTTTTTTAAGTGTTATCAAGAGTGCCTCTTTTTTTAGTGATTGGCAAATGCATTTGAGTCTAAGGAAAGGTGATTGGGACCTCATTAATGTCGAATTAAATTAGCAGCAGTGAATATAGTTGAAGGAAACATGAGTACTGTCCAAGGAAATTAACAGCAATGGTGAACCTGGGAACATACTATATTACTGGAAGCCAAAAAACAGATACATAATTCCATAAATTACAGAACTAACTGCAATGTATTAGTAACAACTCTAGTTGACAAAGAAAGTTCCCTTGGTACATACAAAGAGTAGTATCAAGTTCCAGTACACAGAAAACAACAAAAGCATTAACACTACACTTCAAAAAATCAGAGTGCCTAGCCCAGTGTGAGTTGCAGTTAGTACACGCTCACATCAAACCGTTATGAAGGCTGAGAAAGAACATAACACAAACTGAATAAACTAAGACATTGTGTAGCATTAGATTCCATCAAAACCGATTGACCAAGCATATGCTGAAGACAGTAGGTTGTTTTATGCCCAGACATGAACTCATTCCCCAGGCGCAACAGCTGACATGAGTTCTTCAGATGGTTGACCTTCACGCGCATCGTATTCCAGAAATAATGGCTGAAATTGAGACCCTATGATAGAGGAGTCCACATCACCGCCCACAGAGGTTTCACCTTCCTCGACGTTAACGGAGCTTACCATTCTCTTCATCATATTCTACCAACACATCATCATGCTCGATTTGCACTTCGTCCATAGTTACTGTTGTAAGTGTTATGCCCTAGGTCCAATCAACTTTGGGCATAAGTACTTTTGATATATACTTAATGCATTTATTATGGCAAGATCTATTATATTAAATAATATAGTCCGTAGATTCAAGTCTCGGTAATTTGTTAATTACAAGGAGTTGTGATTGTGAGATACAAATTACATATGATTGAATCTTAAATCATCCGTGGTCGTAAGTAATAACGAGATACGGATATCGTTATTGCGGATAGACCACCACGTGTGGCATTCCTTACTTGTGAAGTAAGTAGCTGATCTCACAAGCTAAAGTGTAGTGACACTTAAATGAACACGTGAATGTTTTGTTATAGAACAAAACATTGGAGACCCGTTGAGAGATTCCACATGGATAACTATCTGAGTGTCAGTGGTTAATCTCTAACGTTCGGTAGTGGAATTGATCCTTTGACTTGAGATCATCATAGTACCTTATGTGGGGGCAGTCATGCTTTGGTGATGCTGGAAGTTGCTCTGTCAAGGGCCGCTAATACGGCATCGTTCGGGTATGTCAAGAATCATATGAAGGTTGTGAATGATCAATAGAGGATTCGTCGCTCTTAGATAGTAAGAGTTTATGATCTACATTTCATCCAGTTAAGTTGATAATGAAATCCTTGGCCAAGGTGTACCTATAAGTCGAAAAAGAGTTTTCGACTTACATTGACTTAATAAAAGGAATGAAAGATATGATCGATAATCGAGATTGACACAATCCATATCTCGTAATTGATCGGATCATATTGACGAAGGGATTATAGTTTCACGATAAACGAACGAGTTTGGTTTTGTCATACCACATGACATTTCCCCTCACATGTATTGCCCTGACACATTGCTAGATGTCAATCTGGGACGACGGATGTGAATTAGAGATAAATCAAAAGGGTGTTTTGATTTATCGATTTTGATTAGATCAGAATAATAATTCACGTCGTTAGGCATCGTGATTGTGAACCTAATGGGTCACACACAAAAGGAGAACTAGAAGATTAAGATCCGCCAATTAATTAATTGACAAGCGTTGGATAATTAATTAATTGGATTGCTTATTAATAGGCCCGAATTAATTAATTAGATTAATTAATTCATGGACCGGATTTGATTAATTGGATTAATTAAATATTGGGCCAGGTTAAGTTGTAGGACGGGCCAAGCTCTTTTGGGCTTATATAAATAAGCTGCTAGGGTTTGTAAACAGTAGATGGATTTTCATTATTCTTGCTAGCACAAGAAAAGTAAAACCCTAATTCTCTCAATCTTGTTCCCTGTGTGGATTCCATTGGAGGCTGGACAATTGGACAGCTGTGGGAGGCAGATCGAGATTGCTGGAACTACAGGAATAGCAAAGGAGTTTGCAGATCTGGTAAAAGGTATGATTCCTATCACAGTTTCTATCTAAACACAAAGCAGATCCTTGGTGGGAATTGAAATTTATTTAATTTTACGCTGTGTATGATAAGTAAATTCCCAACAACTGTTAGATTAGTAAACAAAGAAGTCACATTAGCACTCAAATTCAGGAATCCTTAATAAATGTTACATAACTGGACCATAGTAACATCCAAGTTGGACCATAAGCCAAATTGTAGGGATTTGCTAGATTATCAACCAAGAATTCTTTGCATAGGGAAACAAACTATATAATCATAAACAGAGCCTAAGTTTTTAATTCCAGTAACATGTAAATCTATAGATTTTAAAAGTACAAATACGCATAGGACAACTTAAATTCCCTTTTTTTTCATACTTGCGAGAAACTTACTAAACTGGGAAGGTGCTTCACAAACGGACCAAAATTTTCAAGTTTCCCACCAACAACCGTAATCGAAACTCCGGCGAAGATACACAACGAGCACGGCTTCGGCTTTAAATGTGGCGGAGATACACGTACACGACTTCGGCTTCTTTATCGCCGGAGTGCGGCACTCCAACGGAAATTATCACTAGACTTATGAGGAGGAGCTGTGGTTCTAGTGTGCAAATGAAACCCGAAATTCAAGGCCCTAGGTTTTGCTTCTTTCCTCTCACGCGTCCCCCACGTGCAATTTTAATTTCCCTCCGTTTTTTCGTGCCATGTCAGACAGATTTTGAATCCCTGTTATCTGTTGGTCATTGAACCTGTGTGGTTAGCATTATTCATTCCGAATACTAATTTTTTTTAAAAAGGGCTCAAACATGCCTGCCTCGATTCTCATTATTTTCAAAATATATTTTTTTATTTATTTTCAATAAAATAATATTACACACAAATTAAAAATTTCTTTCTTTTTTTTTAATATACATTCTCCATCAAAATATTTTTCTAAAATACATTTTGAGCAAAAAAGGGTCACAACATGCTCTCATTATACATTAAAAATGGGGAGTATGTTTAGCTATCTAAATTTTAGAGCCAAACACTCTCCATTTCAAAAACAGAAAAATGTAGTCCCTTAAAGCTTATTTTTAAATATTAGCTCTTTAAAATAAAAAACATTTAGAGGGCGTTCTCTTTACTGTTTTCGGACTGTTTTCTGTTTTCGATTTTTCAAAACATTGAAAATGCGTTCTCTTTCTCATTTTCGAAAACGAGTTTTTGAAAACGGTCGAAAATTTTGTGAAGAAAACAGAAAATAACTTTTTTAAGTTTTGACTTTTTTTTCACAAATCTGCCAAAACTAAAAAACACAAGGGTTATGAAATATTTTTTCAAAACGACAAAAAGAACGAGTTTTCAACAATCTCAAAATGGACACCCAAAATACAAAACACAAAACAAATTCAAAACACAAAACTGAAATATGAAGAGAACGCCCCCTAAGTATTTAGAGAGTCTCTTGAAAATGTCTTTAGAACACACATTTAGCCCTTGTTTGATCCCTATTTTTTTTCTCAAAATTTCTTTTCAATCACAATCTTCTATAAAATCATTTTACTCGTAAATTCGATTTTTTTTCATATTTTTAACCATATATTTTTCAAAAAATCACTATTTCGAAATACATTTTTCTAGTTTAATGGTATTTGTTTTATGGTTGAGAGTGTAACAAAACTGTGAATTTTGGACAAATATTTAATGAGAAGTTTGGGTTCAATCGAATTAGATCGGGTCACAAACAATTGGGTCCAGTGGATTAAATGGACCTGAGATTTAAAAAAAAAAAAAAAAAAAAAGAGGAAGAAAGAAAGAAAACACATTGAAGTAGGAGTTACAATAAAGTGAGTCATGCTGCAGTCGGAAAACACATTGAAGTAGGAGTTATAATAAAGTGAGTCATGCTGCAGTCAGGGATGGAGCTGGACGGAGCTAGAAGATAAGATTTGCGGGGACAAGTTACAAAAAAAAATTTAGAAATAATCTATAAGTACAGGGTGGGTTATGGGGTGCTACAGATTACTTATTGTAGCGGCTCTTCCCCATGAATAAAATAAAATAAAAATTGCGGCGGGCCTCATAATGTGTGAGCCCTGGCAGGAGCCTGGCACTCCCCCCTGTACGTGAAGCACAGCTCAAAAATTTAATTTTAAGGACAAAATTGAAAACTACAAGGACTTTTTTAAAAATCTTGAAAAAAATTTGGGCAAAATTTGAATTTTCAAATTTACTGTGAGGCAAGTGACCCGGTTGCCCCGCACTGTAAATCCGCCCCCTGCTGCAGTTGGAAGTCACGTTAAAATAAATTTCGCTCATGTGGGTGCTAAGAATTTTCTTGACTTTTGTTTTCAAAATATAATTTTATTTTAAAATTAACATAGCACAATATTAATTTTATTCGAAGAATCAATCTTGCTTGTCCTCATCTTAGCCCTTGTTTGTCACCCATTATTTGGAAAACTAAAGAGTTTTGAATAGTATTATTTGGAGAATGTGTGATTAAAAAATAATGAAATATTATTTGTTTGTGTATAGAATAGTTTATTGTATGAATATGTGGTACATAATGATACTGTAGTAAAGAATTTAAAATTTTAAAGGGTGACAAACAGACTATTAGTTGGATGATTTTGATCACATAAAAATTCTTAGTATTCGAACACTAGTTGGAGGATATAGAACACGAAGATAGAATGAAATTTATGTTGACGAAATCGAATTTGGACATGTCTCTTGGCACAGGTCTATCTGATGATTAACCGATGTAGTAGTGGAAGATTATAGAAAAGATGAACGACGACACAAATATGGAAAAAAAAACTCACGAAAATTTTATTCAATTCAAAAAATTGCTGCCTTAAAGGGCTTACAATGCTTTAAATAATAAAACTCAAGAAAAAGCCGGAAAACAAATAATAAAATTAAAAAAAAAAAAAAAAAAGATATTTTCCATAAATGGAAAAATTCAAACTTGCAACTGAAATTTAAACTCCTAAGATTCAGGATCGTCCTCCAACAAACGGAATTCGATTTCAAATTTTATTGACTGAGATATTGAAAAAATAAAAATTACCATAAATAGTAAAAACGTTTAATTGAGGGCCTAAAAGATGGAATTTGTCCAAAATTTGACGTTCATCACAGCGAAACCGTGAGTTGTGATCATTAGCCCGTTTCCAATCGAATTAGACTAGAAATTCATTAAAAACGAACAACCCCGAAATTATCATGAAATCATGGAATCGAACCATTTTGTTTGCATTGATCTCATTTCAACATAAATTCCAACTCCTTCTGCACTTCATCATAAACGAACTAGGCTATATATGTTAAAACATATAACATGATGTGTTTCTATAATCACGCGCGGTAATTAAACTTGTGGGTTGTTTGAGCCCCATTTTTTTTATAAAAAAATGCATTTTGAAATAGTGTTACGATGGAGAATGTGTGGTTAAAATTAAGGAAAAGTTTTGGACTTGTGTGTAATATTATTTTATTGAAAAATGTGTGGTTGAAATGAACTCAAATCACTGTTGAAGAATGTATAAAAAAAAAATTAATAATAATAATAAATAAATAAAAAAGAATTAACCTTGTTGTACAACAATGGTTTACCACAAGTTTTACCACACCCTCACATGGGTGCGGTGGACCCCACCTGTTAAAAAAATATTTTCCCTCCATTGTGTGTGTATGTTGTCAATCGTGTGGTAACCCATGCGGTACCAGTAGCTAGGTCCAATAAAAAATTGGGGGCTCAAACAAGGTCTCGTTCCCACTTTGGTTCTCCTCCTGCAACCTGCTACTTGAACAATAGATCACATGCCCTCTGTCCCTCTTCCTCACACTTTACATTAAAACCCCAAGTTCTAGCATGTGATTGCACAGCTCATATCCCACCCGAGTAGGGTCAATGTCCTAAAATTAATTCTTAGGCATGTTTCTTTTTCTTTAATATTAATCTACTAAACGAGTTATTCATATTGAAATTACGCCCTTCTGATTTTCCACTTTTCAAGGTTCGACTTACTTTTGCTCTAGGTAGAATCTTGTCATTCGAACATTTTCTTTCCTTTCGCTCTTCCGTTCCTTTCTTTCCCCATTCTCTATCGCCCGACAACTTTATTGGAGAGTTCAGCCGTTCCCATGCAACCAAGTTCAGATTTTGAAAAAAGCCTAATAATTGATGATCTGATTATAATGGAATCATAATGGGGCCTTGTGCTTCAATTTTCAATGATTTGTAGGAGGACTGGTCCCATATTTCATTTGTAATGCTAATCACCAATCACAAACAAACAAACCAGATTAAGCCTGAACAATTATCCAACACTAATTTTCCCACATGGGATGGGGATTACCTGCTGACAAGGGTGGTGCTGGACGTACAAAAAGGGAGTGGAGTGGTCCATATTTGTCTTGCCCCAACTCGACCTATATTCTTCATTTCATCTTTCCCAGGGCACCAAGTAATTAAATGAATCGTCTGAATTATTAGGGAATTTGTCTCAGTGACATATTATAGCCATGTCCGTGACATGATTTATACTGAACAAGAAACAATGTTGTATACAACAGACACTCACATTTGAGACGGTCCCACCTTTTTTGTTTTTTATATTGTTTATTCACACGGGTCCCTCTACATGTGAGCGGATGTCAACCAAGTGGTAATGAATAGTTCTATGCAAGTAGATTAATTCTGTATACAATGATGATTGATATTCTATGTTGTGGATAAAGTTATGCAAATGGACGTCATTTGGCATGACTTTTGAGAAGTGAAAATGAGCTTTTGAGAATCTTTTTGATTAATTTTATAAAAGTACTTATTCCAGTTAAAAGAACTTTTAGAGGAAATTTGTACAATGTGACTTCCTCTAACAGCTTTTTCAGAAAAGAAAGCTATTTGAAAAATTATTTTCCAAACACTAATTAAGATAGTAGTTTTTATTTTTTTTAAAAGTAGAAGCAAAATCAAAAAATTTTGTCAAATGGGCTCGAATATATTTTAATATTTTTGTTTATATTTAAAGATATGATGGATGGTTCGAAGAACTTTGTGATAAGCACACTATTTATCTTTAGAGAACAACGTAATGATTAGCCAATAAAATTCATTAATCAAAAAGTGATAACGAGCCCAATCCAGATTTGTGGGACCAAAGGCATGACATCGTCCGGCATATGTGATTTGGCCGGTGGCCATTGCAGCGGAGCAGCGGCACCTGGCTAAGTAGTAAATTGTTCACAAGATTTCATTTGATCGACTTTGAGTTTTTGTACTAATTTTCTTGATAAATGAACATTTAAATAAATGCGATTGTGAAAAAATAGGCCCAATTTGAAATGTTCTATCTAAATTAGCGAAGAGACAAATATAATGAGAAAATATATCCATCGGCACCTTCAAATATATATATATATATATATAAGCCTATAGATAAATTAAGTGTTGAATAAGGATATAGTACTGTGGGTTAATGAAATGTATAGTTAAAATTATTTTTGACAATTTATAAATAAACTGGGTTTTGCTACACTAACAGGGAGACTTTGACAATATCCCCGATCGAATACTCACAAGGAAGGTTGACCCACTTTTTTCTCTTTTTTTCTGCAATTTTTTATTTACACAAATTACATTCATTTGAGAGGCTGTCTTGACTTTTGTCATCAATTTTCGATCATTTTAGCTTAATTCTTATAAACTTTGCCAACTAAATAATAAGCTATTCAAATTTATATTTGTTAGTTATTGCTTATTTGAATAAAAAAATATGTTGACCTCGTTTTCGGTTCGGGTCACTAGGACAACAGATACCGGACTCACTCACGTTCACACAGGCTTTGTCCAACATGCAAGGACCTAGAAACGGTCCAAGGAATGGGGCGTGGGTGAAGCGTCTTTCGGACACGAGACGTATGAGGTTCGAATCACGGTAAAGGGGGAAAATGACGATCGTAGAATAAGAATCGATCGAGTAAGAATCAATTAAGAGCCGAGTGTATTCAATATTTCTCCAAGTATATTTTGGGAGTCAATGGTTTATAATGTCTTCTAGTATCAAATTCAACATCCTTTCATAGTTGCTCATGACAATCTATTTATAATAATACATTCGGGATTGAGGCCGTTAGACTATATTACACGCGGCCTCATCTCGTTAACTAACCAGTCGCATCTAACCATTTTCTATGACACAATAGCAGAGCGTATTTAATGTTACACAAGTGACAGCTACCCTATGACAAGACAACGCACTTTGAACTCACTACATAAATCTCATCAGTCATTCCTTGAATATCTTCACTTGAGTGCACATCTTCAAAAAACAGGTCTACCTTAAGGAGCTCTGTTTATATTCTGCAGACTTCTATGATCATGGACTGCCTCGACTGTTAAGCGCCTCGGAGTTGGATGTTAAAGCTATGGAATGCCTCGGAGGTGAACCGTCTCAGTCTTGGGCCATGATTCGTTCTGCTTTAATGAAGATAAAGTGAGCTTCGATAATCTGGGCCTATGAGCATTTACTTGTGGACAGTGAATTTATGAGGAGTGGGGTCCACGATACCTATGGGTCATCCACGTGGAGCCACGTTTGACGAGGCGTAAAAAAATCGATTTTTTAGCGATGAATATTGGGGTCGGATCCGTCTCAAATATATAGTTGAACTACCAAAATGCTTGAACCAATAAACTTTACCAAAGAAAAAAAAAAACTGATTCTTGTCTAACAAATGTAACATAGATATTACTTTTGATACTCGGGAGTACAATTCTAAAATATACTTTCATGGATTATTTATATGATTAATGACATTAGCAAGCGATTTAGCATTTTTTAATTACAGTAATTAATAAATTTGAATAAGATAATATGTTCCTGTTGCTTAAGTTCCACGGCGACAAGACTTCCATTGAGGAATTTAAGAGCATTAATGGTTTTTTCATATATTAATCGTCGTGGTCCTTGACCTCATTCCACCGTCTACTTTTCTGTATTGTATTTTTGTTGCCCCACTAAACCAATCCAATAGATGATAGGATTGAAAACCTGTGGTTTGAGTATTTACGCGTAATTTAATTATAATTATTGTTTATAGGAGACTAACTTGTCTTGGAATCGATTTTCCCCTTAATACTTATCTTGTTTTGAATCTTCAACAAGAGAATAAATGTGACAATTTTAATGTGTGCTCATGTTATTCGCTGGACATATTATAACACTAAGAATATCAAAAATGAAAAGAGATAATTATGGATAGAATGAATTTGTCCGCCGCTTTAATTCACAGTGATATTATTATTATTTTTTATTTTTATACGTGACGATCGAACTTTCTTTGTCTCGAATAAGTCAATTAACGCTAAAGAATATCAAAAATGAAAAAAATAATCATGGATAGAATGAAATTGTCTATCATTTTAATTTACGAGTCCTGCTACGGTAACAGGGAGGGTTTGATACCCTCCTTAACCGACACGCACAATAGGGGACGGATCCCTTTATTTTTTTTGGATTTTTTATTCGCGCAGGTCCCACATATGTGAGTGGATGTCATCCAAATGGACAAACTTCTTTTGGCAAAATAGTTTAATCCTTAATTCACATTGTTGTTGATATTATTATTATATGTGGCAATTGGCCTTTCTTTGTCTTGAACAAGTCATTTCGTGTTAGGAAGTATAGTATAAATTGGTTCAGTGTTCTGGCATGACATTTACTTTTAATTTTATTTCATGTAGAAAAGCTTTCTAAAGAATTTATCTTAATTTTTATTTAAGAACAAATTTAAATACAACTTTCAAATCTCGAAAACTTATTAAAATCAATCTTGCTACTTGTACAATGAATTTAACAATATGTGAGTTGACATACATTATCTCCATTGATTTGAAAAATTATTTTTGAATTCAATGATCATGATATTTACACTTTACGCATTATCAAACTCGTTGTGCAAATTTATTGTACAAATATATTAATTCTTATAAAACACACGTCAAAATGGAGAGCAAGAGTTGGAATAGTATTACTCAACTTCAAATCGACAAAGGATTACGGCCCTGTTTGATTGGCACATTTGTCATAAAAATGTCATATCCGAGAAAAATATTTTTCACTTTGATCGTTTGATTGCAACGTGAAAATAAAAAATATTTTCTAAAATACAATCATTTTAAACTTATTTTCAACAAATTTCATGAAAAATATTTTTTTATAATTTATATAATTTTTTATTTTTCAACTTACATGAAAAAATATTTTCATTTCTACTTTTGCTCTCAAACAAGCCTTTTAAGACAATTTTAATCCACGCTCCTACCAAAGAGAGACAGCTAATGCCCAGTTGGTATGGTCAATACAAAACACACACTCTATTTATTTTTTTATTATTATTATTCTAATTGAGGTGGTAGAAACGAGGATATTTTCGTCATTTTCAGGTTGGAATAACGAAAAGCTCAAATAAACTGAAATACCAAGACAGGTGCCGATTTTTTTTCTGCTCCATCACAGTGTGACGTCTCCCTCTTCCTCTGTTTCTCAACTCTTTATCTCTCTCTCAGCAACTACATGATTATTTTTTTCTTTCAAATAACAAACCCCATCCTTTATCAATATATAACTGCAAAGTAGATGAAGCTTGCAATTTTTATTCAATAATTTTGAAGCAAAAACGATACATCAACGAATTCATCTTCTTTTCTTTCTTAATTAATCTCCACCTCACCTACAAACCAAATACTGAAAGCTTCGTTTCAACCTCTTTCTCCGCTACTTGTATCTCTTGAGAGGTAAGAGAGAGGAAAATGAATATTATTGATTCCAAAACACCTTACGGGAGCAGAGGCTTCTACGTGAGGATGAGGCTTTTGCACCCAAGATACAGTAGAAACCCAGAGAAGAGCTTTTGGTACAGATTTTTCAAATGGATTCTTTGGTTTTCTCTTGCGTTTTACTTCTTTTCTTCTTTCCTTATTACCAACACCAAGCCCACCACCTTTATTTCAAAAGCAACCCTTTCTCCTTCAAAAGCTAGTCGTGCTCTCATTGAAGAATCATCTTTCAAATCTTCCTCTCTCCAAGAACCCAAAAACCCCCAAGGTACACAAAAAGTCTTTATCTTTTTTATTAACATATTGCTGCCCGGAAATAAAAGATTGTTATCTCATGATTTTATTTCAGGTTTGTTGAAGGGGATGAAGGTGTATATATACGATATGCCATCGAAATACAACAGTGACTGGTTGTCAAATGAGCGGTGCAGCAACCATTTGTTTGCGTCGGAGGTGGCTATTCACAAAGCTTTGATGAATAGCGATGTAAGAACATTGGACCCATGGAATGCTGACTTTTTCTTCGTGCCTGTTTACGTGTCTTGCAATTTTAGCAAGGTCAATGGCTTCCCAGATATTGGTCACGCACGGTCTCTTATATCCTCCGCCGTTCAACACGTTTCCACTCAGCTTCCGTTTTGGAACCGCAGCCGTGGCTCTGATCATATTTTCGTTGCGTCCCATGATTTTGCTTCTTGTTTTCATACCATGGTATATATGTAAAAATTATTTCTGTTTTTAAGCTAGAAACCTATTTTGCTGTATAAGGTTTGATGGGTCAATAAGCAGTTCGAATTTATTCACAGGAGGATGTGGCGATGGCTGATGGTGTGCCTGAATTTTTGAGGAATTCCGTAATATTGCAAACTTTTGGAGTCAAATATAAGCACCCATGTCAAGACGTGGAGAATGTGGTGATTCCACCGTATGTTTCGCCGGAAGATGTACGGTCCACCTTAGAGAAGTCGCCGTTAACAGGCCGGCGTGAAATTTTTGCGTTCTTTAGGGGCAAAATGGAAGTCCACCCCAAAAATATCAGTGGTCGTTTTTATAGCAAGTACTGGTTCATTCAATACTTCAACAAAACCATTTCTTTATAATTACTGTTTGCACGCGAAATGACAATGTTAATCCTGACTCTTTGTATTCTTCCAGGCGGGTGCGGACGGAGATACGGCAGAAATATGGCAATAACCGGAGGTTTTATTTACGGAGACACAGATTAGCCGGTTATCAGTCAGAGATTGCTAACTCAATCTTTTGTTTGGCCCCATTGGGGTGGGCTCCTTGGAGTCCTAGACTTGTAGAATCAGTTGTTCTTGGATGTGTCCCGGTCATTATAGCGGATGGCATCCGGTTACCCTTCCCCTCCGCTGTACCGTGGGCGGAGATATCTCTAACGGTGGCGGAGAAGGATGTGAAAAAATTGGGAAAAATCCTTGAACATGTCGCAGCCACCAATCTTACGACAATACAGAAAAACCTGTGGGACCCAAATGTTAGGAGGGCTCTACTTTTCAACAATCCAATGGAAGAAGGCGACGCCACATTCCAAGTTCTCGTGGCCCTATCCGAGAAGCTAGACAGGTCGCACAAGTGGTCAAAGGTTTTAAGCCAATGAAGCTATGAAACGTGGTACGTTTTGATTGGGTAAAATCTCAGATAGATAGCTCTGATGTGGATGTAGATAGTCGGGACTGTGTACAGTTGGGGACAGCTGTGAATTATTGGACTGCTCACAAATATGGGGCCCGGGAATGGGATTTCGTACAGAATGATGCCACATAGGATTGTTCAGCTGAGTTGGTTAGATGTGATCGAACGTAGCTCTTTTGGCCTGAGGGGATACAATCTAATGTTGAGCATGTGAAGAGGAATGGTTTTTTGGTGAAATTTTGTTCTTGTAGATAATTTTTATAGGTTTAAATTAAATAAGAGTATTGTATTGTTAGGTTTTTTACGGCAAGATCATGACATGTTTAAAGTGTTAAGAATTTAGGCTCATATCGTTGGCTATTTTGTCACTTTTTTTATTATTATTATTATTATTTTTTTTTTTGTTGATGGAGAATTCGTAATCGTTATTCTCTGGAAAGTACAACCTCCATTTCCCTATTCGTCGTTCTTCTTCCCCTTTTTCAAACTTTGGACTGTCATAATTAATTACTGCATTTTAGTCTGGGAAGCCGGGCGGTGGCAGACAACATTTAGAGGAGCCACAGGGTGGCACAGTTGAATTGTGTCAGATCTTTTAATGGGCAACAACATCACATTTATTATAGAAAATGTAAATGCATTTATGGACAAAATATATAAAATTAGACCGATCTAACTGGTACAGCGAACAATTGGTTGGACATCATCTCTAATATAACCATATAGGTAATATTATTATGTTATTTGTATAAAATATGTTTATAAAATTGATTGAGAAAATAAATATTAACAAAATTCAGGTTATTGATTACTAATGATTTAAGCATGAACTGTTTCGATAAAAGACACCAAACTGTCCAACGAAGTTTAAATGGTTGGCGTGAGTGGGTTCTTGCCAAGTGGTCGTTGGTTGAGATGTGTATATATAGAGAAATAATGTTATTTAGTACCAATGATGTTATATACAAATTTTAAGTGTCACATATGTCTTATGGATATTAATTACTTATATTTAATTAAATCTATAATTTAATGTCATTGTCACCTAAATTGATATTAAACATCAATGGTGTTAAATAGTATTACTCTATAAAAAGACTTTCGTGTTCAATGGAGGAGACTATTTGGAAACGCAATGAAAATCAATTTCTATATGTTTCCTCCATGAATGAAAAAATGGGATTGGTGCATTGATGTACCTACACCATCACAAAATGTGACTGGTTGTTGAATCGCTTTCCACTTTAATTGATGATCGAGCAACAGATATCTGCATTTTTAGGTCCATGAAGTTGGATTGTGACCAAGAAGCAACACATAAGCACTAATGGATATACATTCATGTCAAATTGGCATCAGTATAGGAATGTAAATGAAGGGACAGGGACGGAATCAGGATTGGATCCAATACTGTGCTGCAAAATTTCAATTTCGGCTAATACATTAAAAAAAAGAAAAAAATCTACACAAAAAAATAGTTTTTACAAAAAAAAAATATCTAAATTTTTTTTTTTGGGCCTTGGAGGGGGGGACTACAGCCCAGCAAGTCCCCCCCCCCCCCACCCACCTCCGCCCCTGTAAGGGGAGAATGCCATCGGCAACAGTGCCTTTAGGTAGCGGACCTCTATTATTGTTAGAAAACAAGTTATAACTATTTATTACCCTGAAAATCTTTAACTCTAGTCATAGTCCACATACAAACCAGGCAGGCGATGATGTTTGTATATTGGATTCCCAATAGACAAATTCAAGTAAAAAGAGTATAATAAAGATTTACACTTATCAATCTAATAACAAAAATCAAGAGCACTGCCCCTCATGAGTGGTCAAATTGGTGGAGTAGATGAGTATGAAGGTCTTTGGTCACGAGTTCAATTCCTCCTACCAACACTTTTTCGATTGAGTTTGTCGCACTGATCTTGTCTAGTGTGATTAACCCGACTGACAAGATTTGCAAACTATTGCGTCAATCTGAAAATTTACCCAGTATGCACCCGAAGAGTAGAGATTGAGGGTTCCCCGTCAAAAAATAAAAATCAAGAGCATCATTTGCAAGGGTATTAAATCACAAACTTTTTTTTATTGATGTACCTCATGAGTTTTTCTTTGATTTCCACGTACCAAATCTAGCTTTTAATCATTCGATTATGGGACATGTTAAGTGAAAGTATGCCATTTACACGTAGCACTAGCCTTCCGTGTCTTGTAGAACTAACATGTTCGTAGAGTATTCCGTGTCTTGTAGGACTATCATGTTAGTAGTCAAACGAAGTGAAATTATATATTACGAAAAATTATGAAGATTTTTGACAAAACGAATACTAAGGACCTGTTTGATTGCCGTAGTTTTTCATGGAAGGTGAAAAACGTTTCCTACTTTTTACTATTCACTTGTTTGATTGCACTAATTTTCTAGGGAAAATGTTTTCCAACGTTTTTCAAGGTACAAGCTGTTGATGCACAAAAGCTGGAAAATATTTTTTTACCATAGTGGTGGGAAAACGTTTTCCAACTTTCTGACAATTTTTTTTTTTTTTTTAACAATTGGAACACATTTCAAAGTCAATGGTAAAAAAAACTATCCATTTAATTGACAATTTGTATAAAAAATAAAGCAAAACGAAAAATTTGCCAGGTGAAAAATTATACCAATCAAACACCATTAATTACAATTCCCTATAAAACGTTTTCTAGTCAATTCAATTCCCTGTCATTCATTTTCTTTCCACCCATTTTCTACCCTTGCAATCAAACAGGCCCTAAAAGTCAGTACATGAATAGGCAAATGAGATTCTAAATGAAATATTGGAAAGATATATTCTGCCTTCTAAAACAAATAGGCATAAGGTGACAACTTGTTCAATACAATTCCCTCAAGGTCTCAATAGCTGACTGAAAACCAGATCGTAAAGGCACAACTGACACCACCCGCAGATGTTGTGCATTACCATTCTTTGGTTTTGAAAGTGTCACTCTCAACATCTCTCCCTCCAGAGCCTTACTGGCCGTAACAGCTGCAGAAAACATTTTCCAGTCAGTGAACGAGTCGAACACATCCAATTTAAAACTGCAAACAGCGATCACGGGAAAGAAAATGGAGATTCAACCTCAAGCGTCAACCATCACCACAGCCTGATCCTAATTTCTCCCAAAAGGAATATTAGGCCCTGTTTGATCAAGATTTTCCAACTTTTTGTTGTTTGATGCACTTTTTTCTTGGCAATTGTTTTTCCCTCCCCCCTCCCCCCATGTGCACCAATTCCTCCTTTTCCTTGAATTTGTTTTCCCACCAATTTGGTGGGAAAATGGTTTTCCACCTTTTTTTTCTGGCAATTGGAACAATTTCTAACCTCAATGTAAAAAAATCTATCCCTTTAATTGACAATTTTCATGAAAAACAAAGCCAAACGAATACCAAAATATTCAAATTTTCAAATTTTTTCGGGTGAAAAATTATACAAATTAAACACAATTAATTGACAATTCCGGTAAAACAATTTCTAGGCAATTCAATTCCCTATAATTCGTTTTCTTTTCACCCAAATTTCATCTTGCAATCAAACGATCCTTAGTAAAAACTTAGCTTGCTCATTTTTAAGAGTTCTTATTATATAGCTGGAAGTTTGGATTCAAACTGAAGTGACAAAAGTTATGTTACTTTCATATAAGAATACAAATTTACAATGCTTCTTATAATGCAAAAGTAAGTCTCCAGGGCAATGGCAACCTCTTAATCTCTTATCACATCCAAAGCTACAATGATAATTAAAAATTTAAGTTTCTTTTGTACCATAAGCAGGATTAGTTTCAAGGATTAAGTCCTATAAATTATAATGCTATATGGGTCAATTAAGCAGAGCAGAAGTCATTAACTATTATCTGCATAATCCTAAAATCTAAGTTAACGCCCATATACAAGCTAAAAGAAGTTATGGACAAAATGTGAATTAAAATAGAAGTAAACAGAAAAAGGAATACCAGCAAAGGGATGAGTCTTGGCAAAGTCAAAGAACTCATCAGCAGAGCAACCAAACAGCACTTTAGCCGCCCGATCAAACATTATCACCACAAACACCCGTTTATCAGTAGCTATAGACATCTGCAAAATCCAAACAAAATCATTTGTCCAAAAAATAAAGTTTACAGTTTTCTATTGATAATAATCACAACAATATATTTCATTTCCATTTTTTCAAGGAAAAGAAAAAACATAAATGTTCAAAAACCCAAGAAAGTTAATTTTTTAGGGATATAAATCAACAAACACATTTCAATAAAACCATAAATCCAATGTTTTTACCAACATTTTCCCCCTCAATAAAAGAAACAAATTACCAAATAGATTTTTTTTGAACTTCTGTGAATACTTACAAGGACTCGAAAGAGGCGCTTGGAGCCAGATGAACCGGGGTTGAAAGAGTTGTTAAAGTTGCAGTATTTGCAAGCGTTTGTGTTGTCAGAGAGAGTTTTTTCACAGACAGAGCAGACTCTGTAACAGAGGCTGGTGTGATCAATGGCCACCAGTGTGCCTATTAGGGCTGTTGGTTTATCAATTTCCACCAGGGGCCTTTTCCTGGGGTTTGTGCTCGAATTCTGGTTTATGGGTTCCTTAGAATTCATGATTTTTTGCAATGATCTTTGCTTGCTCACTGGGAATGAGAGGAAATGGGATTAAAGTAGCAAGGTTTTCCCGGACTGGCTTTGTGTTGTGCACGAGAAGCCACCAATTTTCCAAAATATTTTAGGCGAATATTTTTGAGGGAGAATTGCATCTTGGTCCTAAGCCTTTCAAATGGTTGCAGATTACACTCAAACATTTCATTTTCGCAGCTGAGATCCCAAATCTTTCATCACGATTACAGCTAAAGAACATGTGGAAGGAATCCGTCCATCCTCCATCAGGTGACCAAAACATTAAAATTCTGACCCATTCTGTCCAATTAAGTGAATGATAAATGGTCAGATTACTATTATCACTTTTAAAATCAAAATGTCAATTATGCAAATATTCAGGTCACAAATTGAACAAGAAGAAACACTATGTACCATTCTCTTCCACAATGGATTCATAACAAACCCACGATTTCGAAAACAATTCCCCCACAAATTGCTTGTCATCTTAGAGGGTCCATCTTCGCATCCAAATATGGTGAGTTTTATACTATTTTATTGATATTTTTTAATTTCATCGATCGAACTAGCATGAAGTGTTCAATCTTTGGGCACGAAGTATGAACATTGAACATGGTCAACATTTGCTTGTGCATAGATGTTGTGTTCAAATTCTGTTTTGACTATTATCACTACTGCATTGTGCACTAGGGTTTGAGTATTTTTTCTAATATCAAATTTTTAATTTTTTGGTCAACTGACGAAAGAATAGATTAATTCCATGCACATGTCTTCCAACTACAATTAAGATGAAAGTTTGAGATCCCAATTGCAAAAATGGAAAGTTTAGATATAATATGATGTAACAATTTGAAAGCTTTGGTACCACAACTGCAATTTTCCCTTTTCTTAAAGAAACTGTTGTTACAAGCGAAAGATTAATTCTATTCATAATAGCTTGTTGTGATAGTCACAGTGGCATCATATATGACTGTTTGTGATTTGATATATTAGAGTGTATTTGATAGAGATTATTTGAAAAAATTAAATTTTGAAATAGTGATATGATGGGAAATGTGTGGTTGAAAA
Organism: Osmanthus fragrans; assembly: GCA_019395295.1. Taxonomy (NCBI): domain Eukaryota; kingdom Viridiplantae; phylum Streptophyta; class Magnoliopsida; order Lamiales; family Oleaceae; genus Osmanthus; species Osmanthus fragrans. The sequence goes on along the minus strand of JAEDXY010000106.1, from coordinate 733,583 downwards.
AGAAGGAAAAATTATTGATGTTATGAAAAATATTATTTTATTAAAAAAATGTGTGGTTGAAAATGAGTAGAAGAATGAAAATAAAAATAAAAATGTGGGTCAAACAGGACCTTAATATGTTAATTTTTTTTGCCTCATGCATCAAATTACTAACCGTTACATGTATGATACATAGGACGACTGCGACAGTGAGCATAGCATTATTCCAAGTGAAATGGGTAAAAAAAATTCATTTCAAATACTCATTTTAAACAATAATTATATATACATTTATAAAAAAAATGTTTCTAAATTCATTTAAAAAGCCTTGGTTGAGAGAGTGAAAAAGACCCAAGTATAATAATTTTTGTTTAATACAATAAATTGTTAAAAATCTTGAATACTCTCTCTTATCAACATAAATTGACAGCCCACCATGTTGTCCAAGCTGATTTATCGTGATCATTCGTTCGAAAGATCCTCTGATAAATTTCTTATGAGATGTTGGTCTTCTCGTCAGAAGATCGTGATGGAAGGCTAAGCGAAAATCATTGACGTCTGAAGAGTAACATCATTTTAATGAAAAGAACGATGGAATATTTTGATATACTGTACAATTTGATCAACAGCATTAGAAAGAGGAAATATTGGGGGAATGATGGTACATATTTTGCTGAAGAGTTTTGCCATCTTTGGAGAGATACGTAGAGCTGAAGTTAGAGACATGTTCCAATACAGTAAATGGATCCTCGTATATTCCCAAATAAGAAATTAGAGGATCTGCTCGAGACTCGTCAATAACAAGCCTCAACTTACTGGATTCAACTTTCCCAAATCTTAACAGCCTCTTATATCCCACAGTGGTACCACGTACAACCTCTTCCCATTCAGCTTCTTCATTCAAGAAGTCGAGATGGAATTCTATAATCCGCTGACCCATATGGATTGGCTCTTGCACTAGCAATACATTGAAAGTAACAGAGTCTTCAAAGTCTAAACTTAACACCCAGTTTGATTGTGCCTTATCAGGAGCCCAGTACGAATAGATACCTTCCTCAAGAACATTGTGAGGACCATAATGAGAATCATTTGGAACCCCTCTTACACTGCTTGCAGAAATAAGAGCACCTTTTGCTATATTGTAGGAAAATATGGATTTACGGATCTCTGAAAATTCCTCAAGGACTCTTATGTCTTCCTCGGATATAAGACCTGAAGAATTTGGAGGCACGTTTAATAACAAGAGACAGTTTCTTCCAATTGACTTGTAGTACAAATCAAGCAAAGTGATTTCAGATTTTGGTGCTTGTGACACGTGCCAAAACCATCCAGGTCGGATTGAGACGTCACACTCTGCAGGTACCCAATCATGGCCAAGAGGATCTCCTTCTCCAGAATATCTGTCACGTATATATATTAAAAACAATTAAGCGTGACTATGCATGTGCAAACTATCATTGGAATAAAATGGCATTATGGAAGATGCTTTCTCATTCTTACAAAAAAATTGGATTTTTGGCTATCACGCACTCTAATTAGTATGACTGAAGTTGATTGACATCATCAAGTAAAAACTCAACCCTTTTTCTTGATGTTGACATTGAGAAGGACAGCCAACCAATACCATTTTTATATATGCTAAATCAATAGGTAGGTAGAATATCAAAATTAATAATAGGGAAACTCCATTCTACAATTTGTAATAAGGAATTATACAATAAAATAAAATTTAAACCTCAATCTCTTGGGCAAGTTACGTATATCAACTTAAATGCACTGCATTTTTTTTCCCCTTAAGTGAAGACATATAACCAAATTGTGGATTATGGGCACACAATGTGAGCATTAACTTTCATTATGAATTCGTTAGTTATATCTTAAACCGAATTAAATGGAAATGGACAAGGCCAGAAGCCGATTGATTGAGCTTGGTGCAGACCACAACTAAGGCACAATCAATGCATGAAAGTTCACTTACCTAACACAATCTTATAGAACAAATTGGATATGAGTTCGATTTTTCCAAAGGGCTACAAGGATACATGAGAATTCACTTCCAATGAGCCAATTAGTCATTTTCTACTTTTGCAAATGCTGCTATAGCATTGGAATTTTATTGTGATGGTGGAATTTGAGTAGTAATCTACAGGGAGCCAGATTCAAGACTCAAAATTAAAGTTTATGATCTTGGCATGCATCAATCTGAAAACATTGAAGGGGGAAATATTTTTCACCACAAAGCAAGTAAAAGATAGCATTGAAATAGTGTAATAGAAGAGGACTAACTTAGGATCAGTATCGCCAATCTTAACAGCACTTCTATTGAAAAGAGACCAGCATGTGGTCCCTGCAACACCAGATTCATCTCCAACCCACCTTGTGTCAGGACCATCATAGGAAAAAATGACTGCCCCGGGCTGAATCTGACGAATGAGACTAAACCAATCATCGAAAAAATATTCCATATCCTTCTCTCCCTTACCTTTAGCACTATCCAACCAAACTTCTCCTATTTCACCATATCTGCTCCATTTCAAGTGAGAAAACAAAGTTAATTCATGCATGATTCAAAATTAAAAGAGATTCAACATTTTACGGATAAGGTAAACAAGATTCATCGTGAGATATATTAAATAAAAGGAAGTTAGAAACCCAAAAACAGGATGTCCATATACATGACAGCCAATATGGCACAGTCCATGTAGAAACTTCCTGAAATCATGACTCCTGTTTTTGATGCCATGATATTCAATATATTTTTGTGTAATTTACAGCTGTATTGTTGACTAAGCTATTGTATATATAACCTTGGTTTTCTCAAGTCTCTGTAGGCTGAAAATTATTCGTTCCTTTTATGTTTCTATAAAATCCTTATCCACCTAGTTCAGAAGTATGAAATGTTCATTAGCCAGTATTAGATCCATGATGATCAGTTTTTTCTTTTGTCCATTTGCCAATACTTGAGTCATATAGTTACAGCCGTAATCACTGATATCTATCTCCTAGTGTCTGAGCTTTATTAGCAGACGAGTTTTTTTCTGGTCTTGTTCAAAGAAACTCCTTGATTCAGAGATCCATGAATTATCAAGGCTGAGGTATTTGAAGTAACACCGAACTTGATTTTTCTCCAGAAAATATTACAAACCAGGTTATGAGAAAATTAAAATCTGTCCGATGCGGACAAACTTCAAACTCGATGGAGGAAATTATTTAGAGGGATTTCAATCGGTGAAAACACATCTGAAAGGAAAATGAATGTTATGCCCTACAACAGCTAGAAAGTAGCAAAAGAGGATACTAAATTCACCATCTAGGATGAGGAGGATTTCTCATAGAATGCCCTGTTATAAAACTTGATTCAACCAGAGATCAGTTGAATTTGCACGTTATTCTCCAAGCAGTAATTGATGTCACAATGTTTAACAAGATACATCTTCAATCCATCTATCTCAATTGAGATATCACCAATTAGGATGTCAGCAACATAAACTATAAAAATAGCATCTGACCATCCATTGCATGCTTAAAATGTAAGTACAGTCACCTTGACTTAGTGTAGCCCATTCTTAAAACAGCTTTGGAAAATCTTTCAGAGCAAGCTGTTAAGGAATGTATTTTTATATTTGCAAACTAAATGTCTCCTCAAAATTAGGTGGAACATCCATACAAACCTCTTCATGTAATACGTTTTGAAGGTTTTTTTTTTTTTTTTTTAACATCAAGTTGTTGCAAAGGCTAATTCCGTAGTTAGAAGCAAAAGATAATTAAATTTGAACAATATTCACCACAATACAATCCTAACCCATAACAACACAATTCCAACATCATACCAAAAATTCAGTTAAATTTCAAATTACTTCAAATATAAACATAACCCACATCATAAATCAACAAAAGAAGCACAAAGCAAGAAACTTTACAATACCTAGTGAGCAACTCAGTCATCTGCCCCATGTAATACTCATTGTACTCAAGAGTCTCCCCATAGGTAGGCTCGTGTCTATCCCAAGGAGAAACATAAAGTCCCAACTCTTTCACCACATCACCAGCCCCATTCCTCCAAGAGCTAGACTTCACAGAATAATCAGTATACTCAGAGGGCCAAAGACAGAACCCATCATGGTGTTTTGCAGTTAGTATAACTCTTGAAAATCCATTGTCTTTGGCCACATGAACCCACTGTGTGGCATTGAATGCAGTGGGGTTGAACGCTGATGGGTCTGCATGCCCTGTCCCCCACTCTAAGTCTGTGAAAGTATTGGTACCAAAGTGCAAGAACATCGCCATTTCTGTGAGTTGCCATGAGATTTGCTGTGAAGTTGGAATGGGAAGAATTGGAATTGGAGGAGGTGTTGGATGGGATGAAATTAAGAGTGAAACTCAGTGAAAGTGAGGTTTGGGATGTGAAATAGTAGATTATGACAGTGAGAATAATGGGTCGTCTGAATTTAAGGTTGTTTACGAAGGGTTTTCCAGTTTGATGATCAAATGGTGTTTTCTTGATCATCTTTCTCTGATGGGATGAGATTGAAACAATCCCTCTTTTTGGTACCAAATTCAACTTCCTAGGAATAATTCTACTTGTACCAAATGGATTACCGTTAGCTGCCACTTATTTATTATGACACTCATTAAATAATCCATAATGTACAAGTAGCAGCACCGACTTCCTAGCTTCCCTTTTTGTTTCTTATCATTTAAAACCTTATTTCTCCCAAATGATTTGAATTTTGAAGCATATTCATTATTCTGTGGTTTTTTTTCATCTATTTGTTTTTTCAGTATTTTTTTTTTTTTTTCAGTTTTCTTGATTAATTAAAAAGGAAGAGTAGTTGAGTAGTCATCAACCATCGTCATCATGAGCACCAAACCAATGTGTCCGCCTTTAGCGGGTTGGGCCAAAATTTTGAACTCTAGTCCAGAGAACGTCTGGGCCAAGTCATGAGTTTTCCAAAAAAAATTCAAAATTTTTGTATCAAAATGACAAAAGAAAATGGTAGTTTTTGTGTTGGGCAATTTACACAAATATGAAAGAATAAGGGATGAATTTGAAAGTATTATTTTTATTAAGTCCATGTTTGATAGCCATTTTGGAGAAAAAATGAATTTTTTTAATGTGATGAATGGTGAATATATGGTTGAAAAAGAATGAAAAGTTATTGATGTGATAAAAATATTATTTTATTGAAAAATGTATGGTTAAAAATGAGTAGAAGAATGAGAATGAAAAAAAAATGTGTACCAAACTGGAGCCTATATTTTAACCAAAGTCAAAGTAAAATATTAATTTTAACTACGTATTTAAATCCACAACTTTTCAACCACACATTTCATCAATATTTGTCAAAAGCTACAAAATATTTTATTGATTTTATTGAACCAGAAACAAAAATAAGTCGATAACGCAAACCATTCTAAGTAAAGAAATTACACCATTCGTAGCCACATTGCTACCTAACTGACCAAGAAATGCAAGAAAAGCGAAAATCATTAAAATATATATATATATATATATATTTAAGGTTCTTATAATCCTACTTCTTGATTATGGAGAAACAAGCAGTAGGAACTAAAAACAACCGATCTCATCCTTTCTTAAGAACATTTTTGGTTGATACATCAAGTCCTGTAATTATGATTGTAACTTATCATATGTAGGCTTTCATAACAAATTATATAGGTGTAAAAATCAATTACGGAAAGTTACATACACTAACGAGAAGTAACATATTTGAAAATACAATTTATTTTTTGAAAATAACTCCATTCGAGTTTTACTTGTTAATTCACCTGATTCTTAAACTTGATCCCTAAATATTATCTAGTTGTGATTAACCCTAAATTATTCTTAAAAAAGACATATAATTCATGTCTCTTTGGGTTGCATCACAAGCCATTAATTTTTCAATAATTAGCAGAACTTCATACATAACAATTACATTTTTTTTTTCAGTAGAGAAACAACATAAGCAGGCCAGCTTGGGATTGGGACTTGTAATCTGAGCTCATTCATGTCCAAAAGTTTTAGCCTTAGGTCAAACTTTTAGTGGGTTGGGTTGGGCTTTTGGGCCCTTGGACACCTATCCGAATTCCCTATTTTGTTCGAACATAGAACCATTCAATTGCATCATATATTTCTTGTATTGATTTGGGGCAAACCTTAATACTCCGATGCTTAAACTCGTGCGATACTCATCAAATAACTTATTATAGGAAATAAGATAAATTCGACCGAAAATCTTGGGGACTGTTACAAGACAGCTCGACCTAGCAAACGCACATTTCCACAAGGGATTTAATGTATGTTTACAAATATCAATTGCCTACTATAACACATTATTATTATTATTTAGAGACGGCGAAGTCGTCCAGTTTTTAATTTTCGAAAACATTGAAAACACGTTTACTTACCTATTTTCATAAACGAATTTTCAAAAACGAGTTTAAAACTTACAAAGAAAACGAAAATCGCCAAAAAGTCATTTGGACTATTTACGGTAGAAACCAAGCCAAAACTTAAAAAATACAGAAATCAGATTTTATTTTTAAATAGTGGGATAGCTTAGTTGGGAGAGTCACGGATATTGAATACAAAGGCCACGAGTTCGATTATGATTCACCACAATTCAATACAAAGGAATTCTCAAAAAATTTGCAAATAAATTGACAGATGGTTGAGATTCAAACCTAGGTCACTAGCTCGAAATTTCAATGTCTTAACCAGTCGCTTTTGCTTTATTATAAAAGTAAAAGAACTATAATATATATATATATATATATATATATATATATATATTAAATAATCAGTTTTTCAAAATTAGAAAGTAAACACGTTTTTCATTTTTTTTTATTTTTGAAAACAAATTTTCAAATTGACAAAAAAAATACGTTTTCAACAATCTCAAAATGGATATTCAAAACACAAAATTCAAAATGAATTCAAAACTAAAAGCTAAAAACTGAAATACGAAGAAAAACATCCCTTAGCTATTAGGTATGGCAATATGTTGCAGACATAATCCATGCGGGCTAAGCTATTGACAATACTATTGAGGAAATTACGATAATTGTCCACTTTTACATGGTCATTTGCAAACATTTTTGCAAATGATCAAAATTTATTCCATGTCCATTTTGTTAAAATTTAGACCAAATACCCTCAAAGACTAATTTAAATTCTATCACAAACAAAATTGTTCATATAATAATTATAAATTATGTTAGCAAATAGAAATTTGACACATGATCCATACCTGTCTATTTGAAAAGTACAAATATCACTTCATGCATTAAGGCCTCGTATGTTTTTCAATAATCATTCATAAAAATGAAAAATATTATCGTTATTAATCACATTCAACCACCATTTTTTACTTTTCATCTTCTGTGTGGAGCCCATAATGACTATATTTTTCATTATAATTCTACAAATAATGAGAATCAAACGGAACCTAAATGTTAACTTCTCCCAAGAGTGGGTCAACAAAATCAATTCAAATCATAGATTTTTCTGGTTTGCCCATCAAAATCGTACAAACCACTTGATCCAACCCATAAACTTGACCCTGCCCATTAAAAAAAAGATTTCATAACACATACAGAAAACCTCACAAGCTAAAGGCAGAACTCTAAAAGCCTTAATCTCTTTCTCTCGACTTTGAAATTTTTCCACCACAATCGTCGAGGACAATCGTCATTTTTTAGTCACCAAAGCTGGTCGCTGGTCTTCCACAGCCAGTTAGTGGTGAATCTCTTCCAATTTTTGCAAGAATCACATCGAAGTGTTCATCCTCGACGGTTAGTTCTTTATTTTTATTTTTTTCAATAATTTTGTTCTTTCTTTAATTTATTTCATGAGTTTTTCGTTATTTGATGTGTTCGATTGTTGATTAATGTGTTTAAAAATTAGTATTATTTATAATGAAGGTGATGGGTTTCTTCTGACTGATTCAAGGTTATTAACAATTCAATGATTGGGCTTAGGTTTCTTTCTTCTCAAATATGATTAGCTTCGATTTTTTCTCGTAAATATTTAATTTGTAAGTGAAAATAGTTTAACCACTTCTACATTTTTTCCGAGACAACTATGAATGATCTTGCAACACTAGAAATTTGAAACACATTCAAGCACGTTAGGTGTATAAGAGTTTAAATTGATGATATGAGAGTCGGGATTCAAGAGTTTTAGAAATGTTTAAATGTGGGTTGAAACTGAAATTAAAATTTTTCGGTATTGCACTTTTTGTGTGTATATTGTTGTTCTATGTGAAAATTTGATGGAATCGGTGGTTTATGTTAAAGCTTAATATAGGGAAATTTGTAAGTAAAAAATGCATTTAACCGATTTTCACATCATTTTTTTCTCAAATTTGTGAATGTTCTTGCAGCGTTCAAATTTGGGAATGCAGTCATGCATGTGAGTGTTTATATGTGTTGAAATTGATGTTTAAGGGTTGGTGTTTAGTGGTTTTTGAAATGTTGGCATGTGAGCAGAGGAACTAAAAATTTGACTCTGCTGGTGCTTACGTTTACATTTTTTTTTGTTGTATGTGAAACATTAGTGGAATTGGAGGTTTACGTGAAGTTCAGCCGTTATGGTTTTGAAAATATTAAAAATGTGGGCATGGGTTTTAGAAATGTGGTATGGAGAAAAGGAAATAATGAGTCTTTTGGTACATGTTTTTACAATGTGCGCGATGAGTACAGTGGATTTGGTTGTGTTGACGGTGACAAAGATATGCGTGTACATGATGAGTATGATGATTTGTCCTTGTCCAACACTACGACTGACGAACAACATGTTGAGCCAACCAGAGTAGATGTTGGCAACGTCGATAACTTGTCAAAAAAGTCCTCAGTTGTGGTTGCCACCAATGCTCCACCGCCATCCCAACCTTGATCCCACAGGGTGAAGGTGCCCAATGCTAGCACGTGGACTCTTTCACACGGTCTGATCGTAAAAATGGTAAGAATGATGTCTAGTTAGTTTACATTGTTGGTGGAGCGTAGCACTGGTAATTAGTATTGAGAAAAACATTTATAACCTCATTTTGTGTACCATCATTAGGCATGTTTTTGGGTTGAAGTTAAAGTTTTGAGTGTCGATGTAGAATTGAAATAGAGGCAACAACATTTTATTTTGGTCTACATGTTGTTCATGACTTATATTGTGTACACATTTACGAATTTTCATTCTTGACAGTTGAAATGTCGATTGTCGAGAACAACAGGTATTTAATGTCAAGAACAACACTTCAAATGTTGAGAAATGTTTGAAATGTATAGAACTTCTAGTAAATGGAATAAAATCTCGTTCTAGATACATGCACTATCAAGTGTCAAGATAAACATGGTCCAAATGTCGAGAACAACTTTTCAAATGACGAGAACATCATGAAATCTCAAGAACAAAGTCGAACTAAATAATGGACTAGTAAGATGACAATTAGATTTAAAAAATGACTTACAACACACCGATTAGACGTACAAGTTTCTCCATGTGAAGGTGTGTTATAAATCCATAAAATGCCCATACAATACCTCTTTTGTTGGTGATAAAGGATCAACTTCGATATTCTCCTATTGTTGTCCGACACCATACTGATCTGCCATTACACCCAAAGCTGGCTAATGCGTGAACAGAAATGTACCATTGCAAATCCTCGTCATCGACTATATTAGCGGGGGTTACATTCAAGTTCGGAATTTTAAATTTCAAGTGGATTCGAAATTTCATTCTATCAATATGAAGCTATTAGAATAATTTATTGACAAACTCTTCATATGTAATGTCACTTCGAATAACAATTGATATTGTTCGGTTCCCAAACCACTTTCACTTGTCCTCCATATTGACGAATGTACCACCATGCAAAACAATGAATCTCATAAGATCTCTCATATCTGCAAGTCATCAATGCAAATAAGATTAACTAACACAAATACCTAAAAACAAACATGCTATCCATAAGTAATGACTAATGTGGTCAATGGTAAACACAAAATGTTCCCCGTAGCTTCGCTAAGTTGGTAACATAATTTTTGACGTTTGAAATAATGTCAAGAATTTCATTTTAAGTATCGTTCTAGACATTTATAAAATATCGAGAATAATATGTCAGATTGACACTTCACCATATATATTTATCATATTCTTCAACTTCAACAACCATATTTGCAAGGAATTAATTCCACCATTAATGACATTGCCAATACATGACAACCATTTCAAATCCATCTATCAAAGTTATTTGAGTATGTTGTAACAACATGTTTGAGAAACACAAAACAATAAATATGAATTTGATTTTAAAATGCTCCAATAATTTTACAATAAATATCTACTAATTGCGTGAAAAATCTAATCATCCATTTACATCATACATATCACAACAACTACTAAATTTAACTTATTAACAAAAATAAGATTTCGAAGAAAATTTACCTTCTATGGAGAATTGTGGATGAGATTAAATTTCTCGAAACAAAATTATATGATTTTCTTATGAATTACAAGTAAGTAAATTTTTTTTTTAGTTAATGATTTTCCTATTTCACCATCTTCATCTCTATCCAAAATCAATGGTCATTATCTAATAGATATGAAATGATATTTACCCATTAGGTCTTACTTTGCATTAAATGTAGCTTCTCATAGAAGCTACATTTTCTAGAAACTTGCAACAAATTGAAAGGAAAAAAAATGAGTCGGCCTATAGTTACCGCGTGGGTTAACGCTCGATTTACCACATACACACATATTCGGGAGGGGTGAAATATGTTTTAAATAGGTGGGGCCCACCACACCCATGTGAGGGGTGCAATAAAACTTGCGGTAACACTTGTGCTACAAGAAGGTTAATAAAAAAAAATTGCTTCATTTTTTCATTAATGGTATAAAAGATAATTTGATACCAAATTTGACCATTTTTGCAAGAGTTATGAAAATTAGACACTTTTCACTTGACAATCACGTAATTGGCCATTCTTGAAAATACCCCAACACTATTTTATTTTGAATAAAGCTCCAAGTATAAGAGAAATATAACAGAACGTGTACCGATGCCGATGTGACAAAATGTGATAGAACTGTTTTTTTTCTTTTTTCCCCATCTTGCACTGATGCTGCGCAATGTGTTGTCTGTAAGGATTTTTTGTAAAAAATATTTGTACTTATTTTATTTTTAAGTATTCATGGGCCAATCTACTTATACAATTTGACATATTTTGAGCTTCCAGTATAACTGAAATCACAAAATTAGAGATCTTTATGAAATTGCACCAAAATGGGAACACAAAACGTCTCTTGAAATTTGTCATTTGATTACTTTGGTGTGGTACCAACTACAAAATTGAAAAGCTCGCCTTGACCCACGTATAACCCGACCCGTTGACAATGGGTTCACTTGAATTGCGTTATATGAAATTCAAAAGGCAAACCAAGAATCCACCAACCAAATCTGACTTACACACCATGAAATGGATTGATTTTGATTTGATTGATTTGATTCGTTCAAATAATATGATTTGGCTTAATTTTTGAGTCCAACCTTTCAATATCGTATCGACAGGAAGGAAGGGAAACCAAACAAGCAACCTTCATCATGCAATAATGCTGCCAAAAGTGCAACACAGCTTTCGACTTTTTCAGGGCATTTAAATATAATTAAAGTTTGAAAACCCAAATTTTCAATAGTTTTTCACTAATTTATTGCAAGTGAATATATTTTTCCACAAAATATTTATTCGGAAATTTGAATAGTAGTTGTCAAGACGAGTTAATTTGTTAATCTAAATTAACAAAAGTCAATTTAACTCTATTAATAAAATAAATTACCATACTTTTAATTAATTTCTAAAAGACGTAATGCGTGATAATACGTGAAGATCAAGCTATGGAATAGACGAGGTTAGGTGAGACATAGGTGTAAAAAAGCGTAAAAAAGACGTTTTCTTATTTTAATATTTAATTAATTAAAAAATTATTTAATAATTAAAAATAATACCTACCAAACTTCTAAAATAGATTTATAGAAATTTTATACATTTTTTCAAAATTTTCAACAAAATGACAACTTTCAAATGTAAATAGTAAATAGTACATAGATATGAATTTTTGGGAGTTTTCATTTGTTCAATGCTTCAAGCAGATGTTTTGAATTTAGGACAGACAAAGTATAAAAATCAGGCTTTGAATTTTAACTTAAAATAATTGTAAATTTTTTTTAAAAAAAATGACAGGCGCTCATAATCACGCCTAGCCAAGCATTAACAGTCAACGATTGCCGTTGACCACTAGTTTTCGCCGCGCATCGCGTCTAGGAGCGTTTTTTAGAATAATGTTTTTAACACTTTGAAAATCTTTACATATTAACATTAGCATATAAATTTCTTGAAAGTAAATCCACGTCAAGTCTTTGTAGCGCCTGCCCAGAGTAAAATTCCCTATGACTCAAATGGTAAAAATATTAAAATAGCAAGTTTTAGAACTTGTTAATATTTTTTCTTACATTGTAAATGCATATCCACATTATGTGGAATGTATGTTCTTTTCCATAAATTGCATTTAGATTCTTGAAGTCTTGATTTCTTGTATTCGGAGTTCTGAACCTTTTAAACGTATGCGGTTGAAGTCCTTTTGTAACAAAAATGGTTAATTTAACTGTGTTAAAAGATAAATTAAAAAAAATAATTTTAACCTTAATTTGATTTAAAATAAATAAAAAATAAAATAGAGACAAAAAAAATACAAAAAAGTAAGTCCATCTTTGGACCACATTTTTAACCACATATTCCATCAATTTTTATCAAATCTACTAAAAATATGATATTTATCTAAAACAAAGAGGATGTAAGAGAAACAAAGAAAATCGAACACGAAAAAATAAAGAATAAGAAAAGTACAAATTGAAACACACCGACACGAATCACCACTTCCATTTTCCATCTATTCAAAGGATTTATTTATTTTTGTTGACGAGGAAACCTGCAATTGTTACATTTTTGGTGTGCATTGGATAAATCTAACCAGAGGATTTTTACCAGGCTTCACAGTTGCTTAAGTTCATCGTTATAATCTTCAAAAATTTGAGATTAAGGTACAATTTACCCTTCTTCTCTTTCACAAAGAAGTCAAACTTCGACTTTGAAATCAAATTTCACCATTCTTCTTCTCCAATTTGTTAAAACTCAACTTGCTAATATCTAAAAAAATAATAGTAGATAGATTTTTTAAACCACTTTGGCTATAATTCTATTTCTCATATCCACCGTGAAGTCATGAACATGAATTTGTGTTACACGCATCTTATCCTCCCACCACTTTTTTCAGGTCAATCAAATCCCAGTCTAAGTTCCCTTTTTTTTGACTTTAGCGAGTTTTGTCTTTAATATTTGGAAATTGTGTGGAAAATAGAAGGAATTTGGAACTTTGTATTAGACAAATGAGTTAGGGGCTCATAATTTCTATGTTACTTTCGGTTCTTCATTTAATTTTTACTATTGATTCAAGGATGAATAAGAAAAAATAGAACAGTAGAGGGACATCATTTTTCTTTAATTTCGTCAAAACGTTGGCCTTTTCCCATTTATTTAAGATAAACATCTTATTACACATTTTAAATTTAATTCGATAAACTCTTAGGAAACTAGTCGAATCCATGCACAAATAGGTCTCGAATTTTAAACGAACTTATTTTGATAAATTCAATTACTGATGAAAATATCGATGTAAATTATTGATGATAAAGTCCGTAGTTAACAAAATTACATACGAATTTTGAATTAGTAATTTTAGAAAAGGAAATATTTCAATAAATGTTCATTAATGAATAAAGTAATCAAAATATAAACTTAAATATTGAAGTTAAACTTCTTTCGAGAATTAAATAACTGTAACAATATTACATATAAACCAAATTGTTTGAGCCGCCTCTGATTTTGTATTTATTTTCTACGAATTAAAATTCACTTTTGATACATTTTAAATATTGATCGCACGCGTATGTATATACTAGACTTACGAGAGAGATATAAATACATAGTTCCAATACTTAAAATAGTGAATTACAATCACAAAATAATTACAACCCTACTGCTCGTACAGAAAATGTTGACAAAATACTCACAAGGACAAAATTTCACGTATAGAAAAAGTTGACAGAATCATTAAAGGACACACACATGTAGGGATGGTATTTTGTTGTCAATTTTTTATTCACATGGGACTGGACCTCATGTCTCTGTAAATTTTTTCATGTACTTAGAGATTAATCTTACTCACAATGGGGAGCCTCACTTTTTTTTGACCTTTTAATTTACGCGGGACTCACGCGCATGTAAATGGATATCAATCTCTTCTGATAAATGAGCTTTATTCAAATAATTATTTCTCTCATAAGTCCAGATGTCTGGATTCTGAAGCTGCTCTTCATGTCGATTTGAATCCCGTTTATCATCAAACTTAGATTTGAATTCAAATAATTGAACTTAAACTAGAGTTGCTGGATATATGTATTTCTTAAAAGACTTTTCCTCAATAATTAAGATTTACGAGGATCGTATCGAAGTAGGTGAGCAAGGGAAGACAAGTGAAAATTAAGATAGCCAAATCATCATTTAATTAATAAAAAAAAAATTCATAATTCAAGTGGTTAATTAACAGTTATTCAATTACGACATTGCATTATTTTTCTCATTTAGTTAGCCAACCTTTGATAAGTAAAAAAAAAAAGTCTATTCTCTTTACTGTTCCAAAGTCAACGTAGACTAGGACACTTGTCTCCTTCCCCAAAATATTTAATGATCCTGTAAAATGTACACAATTTAAATTTTCAAGATACCCTTAATTTTTTTTAAACAAAAGATTCCATGATCAAGAAGAAAAGACAAAGATTAACGATTTTGTGTTTTCATACTTGATGTTTAATTACGTGTTCACATGCATCATGCTTTGCAAGTCAAATGGTTCTTATCTATGACTGACTATGCATGATTTAAACAATTTATATAAGGCCAGTCAAAGTGTATATAGTTTTGTAGGGTAGGCACAATAGCAATCTTGTAAAATAAAAATATAAAATTGCAATCATATAAAGTATTTACATTAAAAAAAGTCTACTAATTAACATTATTATCTTGAAATTGGCACACTGAAAAATAAAATTCGCAAACGATAGGAAAGTTTTGGACTAATTGATAATTATAGATAATTCTTTTTACTTACGAAAAAAGTAAAAGATATTAATCTCAAATCCATATCAAGATATCAACAGGGGGTAGATGCCCTCTTTCCTTTCGCATATTCCTCTGTCTTTTGTCCTCCTTCTTCGAGTAGTAGCAGCGGCTGGATTATGCTAAAAAGGACGGGGGTTAAAATTTTTGATTACAAGTGTCTTTTCTAACTTATAAATTATCCAAAATTTCCTCATTTGGGTAAGTATGTCTAATCTTAATTCTACATAATTTATAGTATTAATAAAAAGTCAACCACATGTTTTCAAAACTTACGATTTGGTTGAATCAATTTTTCTTTCATAACGTGCTTACCAAATTTCAATTCGACCATAATCGACAAGTGATATTCTTGTACTTACTATATAGGTCAAACAAAATAGTAAATGTAAATAATCATTTTAGTACTTTGTACACTACTAGATAGGAATTTACGATGGAATACATAAATTTATTTTATTTTTTATAATTATTAGTGGTCTTTAAAAATAAGATTAAAAATAGAAAAAAAATGTATAAATACGTTTAAGCTCGTAAGGCTTAATGATTGACATTGTCACTCACTTCTTTTAAGTCACGGTACCAAACCTTTCACTTGTATGCATACTTGATCCAAACCTTTCATACCTTTCAAAAACTCTCAGTTGAAGTCCAAATGGATGTAAACTATTAATTTGACTGTTAGTTGACCAAAGAATTAATATTGACCATAATTTTGACTAATTTTAAAAGGATAAAATGATAACTTCATATTTTTTTAATAAAAAAACACACTTATAATATATTAATAATTAAATCTTAATATTGAAAAATGTAAAGTTACCATCTTATTATTCTAAAATTAGTCAAAATTATGGTCAATGTTAATTCTTTGGTCAACTAAGAGTGAAATTAACAGTTTCCATCCATTTGGACTTCAACTGCAAGTTTCTGAAAGGTTTGATATTGTGGGTGATACAAATAAAATGTTTTTATCAAGTCAGCATAAAAGTGAAAGGTTTGGTATCGTGGTTGCAATTTTTCCTTAAATAAATGCAATAAGAATACAATATTAAGTATAATATATTTTTAGTTAATTAAAGATTTTTATATGGTGAATTAAATATGGTTATAAGATTTTGTCAAGATCATAGTCCATTCTAAAAAACTTTTATGGTATAGGAACTATAGCATAAGGATTAGGGCAGAATAAATAAACACAATCATTCATGCATGACTAGTATTCTTGCAGATTAATGTGATTCTCAAACACCAAAAGGGAATACATACTACAAAATACGGGTAAAAAAACAAACACTTTTAGTCACCGAACACGTAAGGATGTTCTACTTTAGCTACTTGACTAATTAGTCACATAAGTTTTATTTTTAGCGTCAAAAAGTAATTTTTATTTTTAGCGTCAAAAACATGTTTGGACTCTGAATATTATGGATTATATGCATTATATTGGTAACTTTTTTTTTTTCTTCTGTTGCAAAATTAGTGATTGGGAACTGGCTTTTGGTCGTCACTCAACCTCAAACCTTAAAATTGACTCCGTTTAATGTAAATTTAAAATTGAGAATAACTTATACAGAACCTTTAGATTATTTTTTCTAGATCCCAGCTTTACAAAATGAATCAATTAATCATACCGTTAAGTTTGGTTCTGATATACACTAGACTTGTGAAGGGCTGGTTGAGGCATATTTACAATACAATGTTTTAGTAGGGAGCTGTAAAATAGTTGGCCTACTAGACTGTGGTAGCTGTGACAATTCAAAAGAAAGGCTCATTGATCAGTCAATCCAAGAAGCACCTGATCAAATAAATGAATATAGCTGCTACTTGGAATCATTCTCATCAGTTTTCATGATTTTTCAAGATGAATACTCAACTATGTATTCTACTTTTTCCATGTGCAAAAATGACTGTGTCTTTGATCTCGAAAACCGGGTTCTCCCTTAATTTACTTTAAAATGATCGAGAATCTGTAATTTAAATAAATATTCTTTAATTTGGTTCTTGTTACCATTGCTTCAGTTTTACTATTATTTTCGTGACCTAACCAACCAGTAAGTAGTAATAGTAAATATAAATGCGTGCTAGATACTCAAATTCTTCTGTCAACTACAAAATTGTTATATATGTAATCCATCTTGACTGAATGGAAGATTAATTAGTGTGAATTAGTTAAATTTCTAGTTTTACTTTTTAAGTATTTGAAACATATCAACCCAGAAAGAGTTCAAATATTTCATTGTGGGGATAGAAACTTCTATATGCTACCTGTTCCACAAGAACTGCACAATCCTTTTGACATTTGGATGAAAAGTACTAATCATTTCTTTACTGTTTACAAACCAAAGTCTCTCAATAAAGCCTAAAGCCAACACACCAAGTCAATATTTATATAGATAATAAAGTTTCTCAAACGGCCAACATATATTGTTGTGCTAGATATAATTCTAGAGAGAGAGAGAGAGAGAGAGAGAGAGAGATGGGGAGGGCTCCTTGTTGCGATAAAGCAAATGTCAAAAAAGGGCCATGGTCGCCAGAAGAAGATGCTAAGCTTAAGGAGTTCATCGAGAAATATGGAACTGGTGGGAATTGGATTGCTCTTCCTCAAAAAGTTGGTAAGAAAAACCTAAAAAGCTTCAATATTCTTGAGAATAATATACTTTTTTGTCTTTTTTGTCTTACGTTTGATGGATTGTGGTATTGAAAAAGGTCTAAAGAGATGTGGGAAGAGCTGCAGGTTGAGGTGGCTTAATTATCTCAGACCTAACATTAAACACGGGGAGTTTTCTGATGAAGAAGATAGAATAATCTGCACCCTTTATGCAAGCATTGGAAGCAGGTACACAGTCTCTTTTCTCTTTACATTTTTCTGCTCTTTTCCCCAGTTTTGGGCACGTCTTAGAAACTCAGACTGTATATATTCCTAGATTTCTTTTGAGTAATTACTAAAAGATTACTTAAATTATCATCTGCTTTAGTGACAGGCGCTTTAATTCCAACTAAAAAAGGAAAGAGAAAACATGAACAAAGGAGAATGTGAGGGAAATATATTGTCTGTTGGAAATTTGAATGTTTTGTTATGGGATTCTACTATTTTTAGTGTAATTTCATGCATGCATGCCTTGTTTAGACCCTGAATTAATTCTACTTATTTACATATCTGTCGATGAAAATTTCAAAAAGTTTCATTTTGTGGAACATATTTATGTGAACATTTTCTAACAAATGCAGGTGGTCAATCATAGCTGCACAATTACCAGGGAGGACTGATAATGATATCAAGAATTACTGGAACACCAAGCTCAAGAAGAAACTAATGGGAATGATTCAACCAAACCAAGGAAGCAACCCACCATTTTCACCCACCCTTCACTCCACACTCACACAATCTCAAGCTCAACCAAGCCTATCGCAGTTATATAAAGATTTCAGTTCACTTTACACGCCAATGAACGGATCTATCACAGGCCTTGAGTTCATTTCTTCAATCCCACAAAATTTTCTCTACTGCAATAATGATAATATTCCTTTAACTACTGATTATCAATATTCTTATTATGAACAAAATCAAGAGTGTTCAATGGATTTGAAAAGTTGTGCTATGAAAGAAAACATCCTCATATTTGGAGGCGCTGAAGCAAGTTCTTCCTCTGATGGAAGCTGCAGTCAGACCAGCCATGGAAAAGTTGTTAAACAAGAAGAAATGGGCTTTGTTCAAGGACTTATGTCAACCAACAGATTTGAAGAATATCAGAAGTTCATCGATTATGGAAATATTAATGGAGACCCGTTCCTCACATTTAATGATCAAAAGCCAAATGGGATTTTGGGGAACAGCCAACTGCAGTATGACATTGAGGAAGTTAAGCAACTGATTAGCACTGGTAATGGTTTACCCAATGATGAAAACAAGACACGTGAGGAGGGCATGTTCCAGTACTACTAAATTGAATACTGACTGTAAGTACCATCAGAAAGATTTGAAGGGGTATGGTATGGTAGGGATTCAGATTAAAAAAAACTCTCAGTTTCTGGGGTTTAGTGTTTGTGATGGAAATTAATGAAAAAACTTCTTTTTTCTTGACAGTACATGGTAAAGTTTTTCTTTCTGTGCATTTCTTTTAGGAAAGTGATGATCTTTATGTCTTCTGTACCCACAGATCCCCACCATATTTCAGTCCAGAAATTCACCATTCAAGAATCTGAAAAGACTACTGATCACAGATCCCTGTTATTTACACCACACGCGCGCGCACACACATAGTTCAATATTTTGCATTGACTTGGGCGCCTGGGCGGCATTTACTATTCACAAGGGGGTTCTCCCAATGATAAGTGAAAAAGACCATTACAACCCCTCTTCTTGTTTGAATTTCGATTGAGCCCTTGTTAATTATATTGTTTTCAAGAAAACTGCTAAATATAAATATTAAAGACTTTCGATTGCTAAAGAATCTTTTACTAATTTCAATTAGGATTTATCTATTTGTACAACATCAAATACTGTAAAAATGTACAATCCCATCACATTGAAGGGGCCTACAAATATTTTAATCACTGTGGGGCTCCCTCAATATGAGGGGGTTGTGTATCTTACTGTGTACAATATTGTACATCAAGCAAGCTTTTTTGAATTATTCAGACTCAATATAAAAAATAAAATAAACTACGTAGAAATTTTTCCTGTGTGGTGGCTTAAATATTTTGAAAATGACAGAAAAACATAATATTGTTGTTATTATAAAAAACCAATTTAATAAGACAGCCAGTTGTTTAAATTATGCAGAAGAAGAGACATCAATTACAGTACGTGCATTTGTATCAAATGTAGTTAATTGTATGAAGAGGGACCATTCATTAATGTAAACGATTCGTGATTGAGACGATGATCGCGGCACTTCAGGATTTATATAGTTTCATTGGATTGATTGGTTAATGATTTTGACCAATGTTTTATGATTATGAATTTTTAGAGGGTCCCATTAGAGTTGACCCTTGTTTAGTTAGCATTATCATCTTAGAGTAAGCAAAATATTAATATTTGGAGCTAAAATTGATCAACATGATTCCAGTTGGAGAAGAAACAAATTTGAAAACGATGGATTTCTTATTATTTCTACTCTCAATAGCGGCATACATGTTTATAGACCTGACATAGAAAGACGGGATGTCCTTGATGTGTACGTTTTAGAAACTCATTTTCTCTTTAGTCTATAAAGAGTCAAAGCACCAAAAGGAGAATTGCAAATTTTTGAGATAGAAGATTGGAGTGTTTTTTCTTGGAGCTCCATGGCTATGGAACAAGGATCATCTTGGACTTACAAATCTAGTAACCAATCTATTCTTGGTTATGTATTTCATGCATCAATCGACTCTCTCATAAAATGCTTGGTCAGTATTTTATCAAATGTATATTTAGTGTGGTAAATTGGATTTCGCATGATAATAAATAATAAAATACGTGAAAAAAATTGTGAGTATTGTCTAATGCACTTGAAAACACGCCTATAAAATCAAGGATTCTTTTTGAAAAGTTTTGACGTGAAAATCTAAAATGTAAAATTCCCATTCGACTCTTTCTAGCTACTCCCTTTTACAATTTGTTACCATCAGCCTTTCATTTGCATTAATTAATTTAGTTCAAAATGGTGTAGAAAGAAAAGTGTCGAACGAAAAAGGAGAATCTCATATTAACAAACTTTGTGTGAAGTTTTTTTATTGGATTTTGAAGTTTCATATTTAAATGTCAACTTTATTAAATTTAGTAATTCAAGTTTGGTTAGAATATTTATATTTAATCGACTTAAAATTATACTCTCATTATTTTCCAATTTCGTAGGTGTACATGTTAATCAGCTTAGACATCCCGTGTAAGATATTTTTGACTGCATTCTGAAAAAAATAAAAATAAAAAAAAAAAAAAATCGTGTCATCTCTAACTTTAATAAGAATATAAACACCATGCCTGCCCTCAGAAAGATTATGTCAGTCTATGCTACTGCTTCATCACATCCCAAACAAGCACTTAAGCATGCAAATCCTCATTGGGAAACAGTCCACTGGGGTCCAAAATTACATGATCTTATGTCAGTCCATGCCACTGCTTCATCCCATCCCATTTTATTAAAAAAATGTTGGAACATGTCCTAACATTTACATTTACCGATAAAAAGACTAATTACTAAGACATTAAATGGTTAAGTAATTTCGACGGACGAGGAAGAAAGAAACAATCGTCTATATTATCAAAACAGATCAACAAAAACATATCGTGCCACCAAGGACGATGAGGGTTTTTATTTCTTAATCTATTAAACAAAACCTCTTCCTGCTCATATGCCTATTATTCTAGAGTTTTGCTGATTTACATCCGGGATGACAGCCTTCTCACAAGAGGAGGACCCGCGTCCAATAAAAAAATCGTGAACTCATAGAAGAACTATCATCTCGAATGCACGTATAGCAAATCCCATTATTCATTTATTCTATTGGTTGTTTAATTTAAGCAAATGCTACAGCCAAATAATAGTTGTGTAACATTAACAATTTCTTCTTCTGCCAGCCCACAATCAACGGCCACTTACGCACACACTGGTAGGCACAACTGCTACATCACCTTTTTTGCTAAATATATTAATTGATTATTGGGAAGAGCTTTTTCTAGGAAAGTCTTTTCTAGTGAAGTGTAAAGGTCAAAAGTTGAGGAAATTGCTGACACTCTGAGCAATGAAATATTTTGGATGGATTAATTGTATAAACAGTTTTTTTTCCCCTTGGACTATAATTTGGTGTCAAGCATACAAATAAATCCAACAGATAAAAACTTTGGAAGCTTGCCTATAAATTCTTGTTAGATCACTTTCATCCTCCCAATTTCCATCACCAGTTGAATTTTGGAAAATCAGACATTTTTATGAATTGGTTTGGATCGAGACACTCCACACGAGCAACCTATGACCCATAAACTAACATTCATTCCCGACTTAAAAGGACGAAACTGAAAACCATTTTCTAGCATCAAGAGCATATGTGTGGCTCATAGCGGCCGAGTTTAAAGTTTATTTTAACAATCCACAAGATAAGAGGTGAGATTGAAACACATTACAAAATGTATTTCAAGTACTCAATAGATACACTGCTAGATTATATCCACTTGAGGAGGTAAAAAGGAATTGAGGACACTTCACATAAATTTTTGCTCAAGCTCTTCAAGGAATCATTGAGCAACTTTACCATGATCCTGCAGCCAAACGGAAAACATTCAGAGCATTCACAACTCGAATTTTTCGTAATTAATGTATAAACATATTCGCAGAGCGATAGTTTTTCCTTGTGTAGTTGCCAATTGGAACATGAACTTCATTTCACTAAAATAAAACACTTGGATAACAATCTTATTTCAATCTTTGTCTAGTATCATATGCACAAAGTTTGCGCCTAATAATTTCTCAAATAAACCATCATATGAAGAAAAATTCATATTGAACATGAATTTTGAGGATGCAATCAGCAAAATACAATGAAATTAGCATAAAATCGAGGTTTTAACAAGTCATGCAGCATGCAAAAACAAGCAAGAATCACCTAATTTATTAGCTTTCAAAAGTCGTCTACAACTATTAAGCCTCAGGTTGGGAAGCATTTATAAACAGTTAATTTATAAAAAATGATAAAAATAAGTGGTTGATAAAATGGATATTACTATTGGAATTGTGTTGTTAAAAATGAAATTTGACCATTTATATTTATAAATCATTCATAAATTAGCCAAATGGATGCTAAAGGAAAAGGAGTGGCAAAAAGAAAACTTTTTGACAACAAGCTTGAAAAAATCAGAGGGAAAAATACTATCCGATACCTATCATCACGAGTCCACTTCCTATTGCATGTTGAAGTTTAGAGTCCAAAGTGAATCTATATTTGACTTAATTGGTTTTATTTAAGTGCAACTTAATTTGGTAAGTGGGATGGATGTCAATTATCAACCATACTGAAGTAATAATCACAAAAAAATTCCAGTTTTAAGCACTAGATGCCATCAATCACCACAGCACATTGTTGTAAAAAGAGCTGTCCATATAATTGTGGCAAAGAACGTTGAGCATACAAAACGTCAAAAAGACACAATGCATGCAAAAGGTATCTAAACTAAGGATCCATAAGAGATTAATTCATTAGAGCCAAAATATTTCAAGACATTAAAGGAAAGGGATAATCATACAAGCAGTATCAGATCAAGCTGCATGAGCAGTTGATTTTGCAATCGATGCGGTGTCAAAGATTTCAATCCAGTAACCATCAGGATCCTTGACAAACGCTATATCCTTAATTTTCCCTGCAACAACCGTGCTTGATTTAAGAACATAATATCTTAATGACATAGCTGAAATAAATTATGGAATTATTCATGATAGACTATGAGAAAACATATATATACAATTTCGAAATGACTGCCTCTCTGTAGCACGGACACTTCAACTAAGATAGCGTATCCGTATCCGACACTCCTTGGACGCTTTACGATAAACATTTTTCTTTTCTATTAAAACTGTTATATATTTTTTATCTCAAAATTATTAGTAAATAACAAATACGTATTCATATTTAAATATTTCAACAAGGAAAATAAATAACAAGTATAAAACTTATACTATATAAATTAATATTTTTTAAAAATTTAATCGACGTGTCGACGACGTATCGTGTCGGTACTCTTTTGAAAAATCGCGTGTCGATGTGTCCGACACGATACTCTTTTAAAAAATCACGTGTCGACGTATCCGACACGTATCATGTCAGACACACGTGTCCGTGTCGGTGCATCATAGCCCTCATCTCAGAAGATAGAAGTTCAAGAAAATCCATTGAAGCCACACAATTTCAATCGCAATCCTGAATTACTGTCTTGCATGATAGTATGCATGTATTATTGCTAAATTTTCCAAATGTACATATACTTTTGGTCATACCCATTTAACTGTGTTTCGAAAGATTTATATATAATTTATAAATGGAAAGTGTCATTAAAAAGTGGTGGGTCTATTGAAATGTATGGCCAAAAATGAAGTTTGACCATTTATAAATGATTTATTAATCACTCCAAACACACTATGAAATAGAAGTAAATCTAGGGTGTAGAGTGTAAATCCAGCTCAAGTTAAGCATCCTGACACATCAATGAAGGGAATCTTTGTGGAAAAAGGACAAGGAGACATTTTTCGTTAAACTAGTGATGTGACTACTATACAAAAAATAAAAAACCGTAAACAATTTCAAATTTCAAAGTTCAAACAGATAAAACTGAACTCAGAATATCAAACCATCCATTGCAATTTAGTTGGTGGATTTTGACACAACCAATTCCAATAGTGTATTTTGGATAACTAATGAAACTTAAGGTCCCTCAATGAGATTTGGGTGTTGGATTAGCCTATCAGAAGGGGTTAAATGAATTTATGATCTTGGTTATAGTTTATCAATTGAGAATGATGGAATTAGACGTCTTATGGACTGGAAATTTTTTTAGAGATACAAAATGATATTTTGACAACAAATGTGAATGGATGGGGGATGCAATCGCCTCAATTATTTGTCTCTTTCCTTCAGCTTTTCTCAAATTAGCTTCGGCTATTTCAAGAGTTTGTTAAGTGTTTTCCTAATGACATTATAAAATACAAATTGAGACAGAACTAATCAATATTGATTTTTTCAATCAAAAAATCCTTCTCAATTTCTATTATAACCAAATAGATGAGTATATGTAAACCCCATAACATAAATTGTTACACTGATATCTATTATTTAGATATGTCAGCCCTTAGAGCATGTTTATGAGGCACGGTACTTAGATGCAAGGTAAGTAAAGATCTATGAACGCCTACAATCTGTGAACTTACGCCTTGATGATTAAGTTATGAATATGTGAAACTAGATGACATTTCATTAAATTTCCATAATTTCCAAAGTTGTTTGTCTCTATAATTGAAGTGACGAGTTGAATATTGTAATATGTTGAGAGTTGAAGATGGACACCTTATTTGTGGCATAAACATTTCACGAAATAAAAAGTGACATTCTGGAAGTATCATAGGAGAGGAGTGGGATGATCCTAGGTGATGCAAGGAGGAACCACATGCACCTTGAGGTTATGCACTGAGATGATGGCCATTATGATTATAATGTTATCCTGGTGTCTAGACATGGCATGGCGAAGGGCCATAATGATTATGACAAGAAATGTTTGTCACAGGTGGTAAAGAAATAAATAAATGAAGATTTTTGTACATAAAATGATTTTAACATGATTACATTCATATGCACATACACAATCTTTACTTGCCGAGCCCGTGAGTCATTAGTTCTCCATTATAGTGCGTGTTTCGTAGCGAGGGTCATTGCATTTTAGGGATTTAGGATTGTCAAATCTAGATAGCTGTGGTATTGCCTACATACTTGTGACATTTATTTATTTTGAAGAAAATGTCTTTTAATCTTATGTTGGTGTATTTTACGATAAATTTTATTTGGCCCTATATGTGTAAAAAAAAATTAATTTAAAAAAAGAAAAAGAAATTTCACCAACTTCCAACTGAAATTAATTTCATATTTTTGGGTAAATACGTTGTGTTTGGGGATTTCAAAAATGGGCCTTTACTCATAGCACCTTTAAGGAAGTGAAACTTATGACCATATAAAATGCAAAGGGTTGTGTAAGACAAATGTGACAGAAAGGAAAATATAGTACCATGGATTTTAACTAAATTTATATCATCCAAAATGCATACTAGCATAATTAAACTAATGCTAAGCAATTGAAAACATGTATCCTTACCTAACACCTAGCATCTTAACAGGTCGATACTTGATAGAGCCTATGGTGACATGATATTACTACAAGGAGCACTTATCTATCAATCAAATGGTTCTTATAATTTCACATGATTTAGTAGGACTAAGAGTGAGAAAATCCTTCAATTACGAGTCCATGTCAATCTCTAGGTGCATTTGTTACCATCACCAGCGCTGCAGGATAGAGCATCCTTTGCATCTAGTTGAACTAAGGCTTGAAGGAGATTTCATCATGACCTCATAGACTGAATCACATAGGGTCTCGAATTGGAATCTTATCTAACTAGATGACTTCTTTTTCTCTTTACTGTTTTCATTTTGAATTTCTCCACTTTTGTCTCAATAAATTCTCTTTTATATCATAATAAAAAGATATAAACAAAACCATAATGTAGCATTTGTAGCACCTCTTAAAGTACATTACAATAATATTAAAATGAAATCACGGATCCACATCATATCCACACAAACTGACATAGTACAAGATCTGATTTATTGAAGGATTGGTTGAATTCATTCTGCTTTAAACCCTAGAGTCATCAAGCCCCGAAAGACTTTCTTTTTCTTTTTCCTCACCATATAAAACAGATGTTCATTGAGAGCATGATATGTTTCCATAATGCTTATATAATTGCAACAAAAGCTCATGCCAATGGCTGACATACAACAGAAGGGAATCAGGAACCAAATATGGATAATTGAAACAGAAGACCATGTTAATGGCTTACAATCGACACTTTTAGATTTAGTAAGAACCAAGATTGCACCATTAAACAGATGACTATTATTTCAAAATTTGTGTTACCTCAAGTAATAAGAAAATAATAAATGGCACCATGTAATCAGCAGAAATCTTCCGATAGAAGTGAAAAGTAAACTAAAAATGGAGAAGCCATGTCATACATTGGCTACTTGAAGTTCAATAAGTTTGCGAAAGGAGAAAGAAAGGTTGACAACTCTAACAAGACAACATGAAAATGGAAATTGAATAGCATGAAAAATAAATTCAAATACATGTCTGTACAAAACAAACTCAAAAAAGAATAAAAGCAGTCTCTTATTAACTCTAAAATTCTCAAATGTTAGAATTAAGACCACGTTTTCTTAGTTTATTTATTTATATATTTTCAGTTTCCTCTTGCCTTATTTTTTAAAAATTGTCTAGTACATGTAACTCGAATTTTTAAAAGATTGGACTGCAGCCTTGGACGAGAAGATAATTCTTCTCAAATAGAACTTCATCATGAAATATATATTGGGATAAGAAGCTACAAATAGCCACTCTAGTGTACTATGAAATTAAATAGATTTACCGTCCTCAGGTCTCTTTACAAACTCCACGCCTAAACTTTCAAATCTTTTGCAAGCCTTATGTACATCATCAACAGTGATGCCTATGTGTCCTGAAAGCCCAACAAGACATGTTAGTCATTCAAATATCCAGTAAGGCCAAGCATCCCCTAAAAAATAAAATCCCTCTTATGGAACTAATTCTTGGTACAGACACTAAAACAACCTGAAGATAACCAAGCAGCATATCGTATAAAAATTAATTCCTTATAACAAGCAATAAGCTATTAATTGCACAAGTGAGTGTAGACTTACAGGGTTCGAGCAAATTAGAAGATTTCAAAGAAGAACCAAGCATAATGCAAAACAGCAGCTTATTAAAATTGAACTCTGAAACCACCCCCAGAATAAAAATAAGATCCCCATTCATAACAAAATTTGGACAATTTATTTTCTAGTTCATCTCATCCCCTTCGGTTAAAAAATTTACTCAAATGTTAAGAAACTTGAATAAATTTCAGAAATTCTCTCTACTTTCTGATTTTTGAAGCTGCAACCTAACACACCCAAATAGGCAATCTATTTCTCAGTAAACGAATTTATAAAGGACGAAGCATATAAATATTTGTAACAATGTAAGTTAAAGTAGCAGCAGCAGAATCAATACACTTGTCATCTTGACACCAAAAGGTCGAATTATTGACTCTCGTTACATGTGTAAAATGATAAAAATAAAATAAAGGAAGCATGGACATAATTTTCCACCCAACATCCAACAGATTGGCAACTTGTAACATTTCATATTTCAAGCATAGCAATTGCAGTTTCATCACAAACAGGGAACCAAAGGATTCCACATAAAACAAGACATTTTCTTTAAAGTCTTCCCAAGTGAACTAGAAATAGATACGAATACATGTGATGTGAAACATTGACATGTTTGACACAAAATGTCAAAATTTTCCTGCAGAGATACATGAGGGGGAAGAAAGAAGCACTTTAGAGTTAAATGGTTCGCATACCAAAGCCACGAGGTTCTGAGTTCCCATTGTGATAACCCTTGAAATCAGGATCAGTTTCAGTACCCCAGTTACTGTGACAAAAATTTGACAGTTAGATGTCAATATGTCATAAGAGGGCCACTTGCACAACAATTTCTCTTTCTTGGAAAAAAGAGCTAGCTCTTACTGTGTAAGCTCAAGTGCAGCTTTCTGACCAAAAGTCCAAGCAGTACGCTCAACTGGATCTCCGGGAGCAGATGTAGTGTCCTAAATCACCAATATACAAATGGATTAAGAGATCAAGCGCCAGGAAGAACCACATACATGTATGTGGACAGATGACACAAATAAGTGCATCAGAATAAAAGAAAAATAAGAGCACAAGTACCCAAAAAATATACTCAGGAAAATGCTTTGAAAATGGTTTTAGATGTTTCACCTCGTATCCCAAAAAGTACAAGGTAAACTTCAGTTCTGGAAAGTCCAACCTCTTGAGCAATCTGTGATCCGCAAAATAATAAGAAAAACTTGGTTCGACTTGTACTATCTAATATCAACTAGTTTGGCGTGGAAAATACATGTAACAGTAGTTCAATTGCAGCAGAAACAATCTTCAATAAAAAAAGAAAGGTTTCCAATTTATAAAACCAGATGGGTAAAATTCATTTAGGCAATGTAACTTTTCAATACAAAATTCATTTTGACATTCAAATTTGGCTAATAAATTGATAACTGTGATATCAAATGCCAAATTAAATACAATATAAATTTAGCTGAATACAAAAAGAATTGAGAAATTTCTCCACAAATAAGTGTATACTCACTCCTCCCCAGTCCTCACCAACTCCTGAAACTGCCACCATCAATGCATTGACTTTTCCTCCATTATAAGCAACACTGCACATTGTCCCTCTCAAAATACATGTTTTCACTAAAGAAAAGAAGGGCCGTTGTAGCAAGTAAATAGGAAGTAACCATAGTACTGTTGTTGCAGGTGGCAAAAGGAGAACGTGGCAGGAGTAGTGATGGAGCTGCTTCGGATGAGAAGGTGCTGCCTTTTCTCTGCCGTAAGACTCTTTGATCTTGGAATAGGGCATTATTTTGCCAGTGATACTGGAACAATGCTGACACAATTCACTAATTTTATTTCATACTTTCTCGATTCCATTTATGGACTTGAATGAGTTCATCTCAATACTAACTCCACAATTTTATTATAATTCGTTAAAATATGGATACTGACTACTGATTGAACAAAAACTCAAATAACTATAATGTCAGATATCATTTCTAGTAAGGCATAATTTTGTCCGTAACATCTAATGAAGTGAACAACAACTTCTTGAATTGCATCAAACTCGTCCACCATTTCCATTATCCATCTGATTTCTTGTATACTTTAGTTTATGAAAAACCCTGTCGTAAATTTTAGAGAAGATTAATCATTGCCCTTAGGGGACAATATATTATAGAAGTCTAATTGATATTTAAAAGCAAGAGGAAGGGGTATTTTACTGAAACTTATCATTTTTATTTGTTCTTTTCTGTATATAAAACTCAAAGTGCAAAAACATCTCGTTTCATCTTAGCGGTTTACTGGATGCAATTTATCCAGTAGTAAGGGTAATCAGTTCAAACCAATCAGGGTTATTCTTTATCATTGTTGAGAATTAGACCTAGATCAATCAATTAGCAGAAAGAAGTAATATACACAAAATTTATAAAGATTCATCTCAATGTGAGACTACGCCCTCTTCCGTTGCTGTAGTAATTTACTGTGATGAAAAAATTGCACATATATCTTCTCTAACTTCTCAATCTTTTTGGTGTTAATTTTAAAAGCCTAATGATGAATTCCTATTTATATGACAAATTAGAGCAAAACCAAAATTTACAAGCACTTAAATTCCTAAGACGAAATTCACAAGTACACAAAAAATCATCTCCAAAATCCCTTCTCTATGAATGATTGATTGTAAGTATCGAAGACATTCCCTATTGGAATTTCTTAACAAATAAACCAAAAGCACGATTCTAACAATTGAAAAGATATCAACAAACTCCCTGTCTATCCATAGCACCGTCAAAAACAAATATGCATTAGAAAATTACCAAAGAAATAGCATTGCTTACAGGATTTACATACAGAAGCATAAAATTATATAAGCATTTGAAGAAAAAACAAAACAAAACAAAGAAAGAAAGAAAGGTCAACAAATTTGATAAATACATCATGTTATCCCACAAAAACTAAAGAGGATAAGAAATGGGGGTTTTTTCTTAGCAAAAGTTAAGAATACTTACGACATGCCCATTACGCGAGAGTAGAAATCAAGGCTGACTTTGGGGTCCTTTACTCGAATCATCTGAAGCCAAAAATACATTTGGAAAATTGGAATCAACCAAGAGTTCCATAAATGTACGTTTGTGGATATTTAACACAATGTTGGTATCAATATACATGCATAGATAGAATTATGTATTTATTGGTCCCATATTGAATGTTGGGTTGCAAATTTTGCTCAGTAAAAATTTATTACTCCCCAAAGGCGAGCTAAGCTTTGTTCCCAATGAATTTGAAATTGGCTATGTGAAACAACTCCTCAATGTTTGATTCATTCACCCTTGCATTCAGCAAAACACACAATGAAATCAATTCCTTCACAGATATGTCGAGTGGCGCTAACTCTAACATGGTAGCATATGATCTGATTTTACTTTATTGAAGTTTTGGTTTATGTCAATTCAGTCTGAATTTCTAAGAGTAGGTTAAGTTTTGGGAATTAGGAATTTCAAAGATGGCTCTGGGAACTGCTCTACCTCACAGAATACACTTCCGTTGCCTAAAACTACACTGAGAATAATAAAACATATACAACAGAGAGAAGAATAAAATAATAAGATTTAGTCCATTCAGTGAACTTAACAATCACAATTAACAATGAAGATGATGATATTTATAGGAGGGTTATTGTAAATCTTACGGCTTGTTGCAAGAAATAACTTTTTGTGGCCTCATCAGGAGAAGTCTGAAGGCCTGGGTTGTTGGAGGCTGACTCTTTGGATGCCATTACTGTTGATATAAATCTTCTAGGTTGATTCAATACCTGCACATAAGGAAAAAAAAAAAAATTCTAAACTCCGAAAAATAAATTTAAAATTTAAAAACTGGTTTAAGAAAAGGGTGTTCCAATTTGGGACCTTAGGTTTGACAGTAGGAAGTGTGGGGAATGAAGATGAGAGTGGGACTCTATGAATGGTTGCTCGAAGGAGAGAGAAGGCAACGGTGAGTGAGGAAGAAGATGCCATTAGAGAGACAGAGAGAGATACCTGGTTGACGAGCCTTGTAGGAGTTGGAGTATGGAGATATGGGACCACCGGGGATGAAATTTCCTGTACTGCTTTCTTATCTCTCTCTGGTAGTAGTCGGTCTCAAAAGAGGACCCTTTTTGTGTTTTCCTATGAGTAAATTTAATGGATACTCATTCAACTTTAAAATTGTTACTATTTACTCACTCAACTTTAATAGGTTATTGAATGCTCACTCATCTCTCCCTACAATTACTCATCCACCACTTATTAAGTAACTTTTCCAATTTATGGATGAAAAATTACACGTGGCAAATGGCAATCTTACGTGGCATAGTGACGTGTTAACCATGCACAACTCACTAAAACGTGCAATTGTCAAACACGATTTCCATTCCTCAAACACGGCTTACAACTTAAGTCCAGATAGACCCAAATCAAAATCTCAGTACCAAAACCCCCAAATCAAACCATAATTCCAAACCCGAAACCTTCGATTGGAAGATGTAGGTTCAATTGATCACCTTCGCCTTCTTCAACAATATGGAAAGGAAAATTTTTTAATCGCGAGTTTATTCGTGTTCTTATGTGGTACTTCCTGGTTTGTCTTTGGCCTGCTTGGAAAGGACCCTTTTGTTGCTGTAAGTTTATGCATTTTCCTGTCCATTTTAAAAAATGTGATCAATCAAGATTTCTCATCAAATGATGGGCAATGCTTTTCAGATTCCCAATGGTTCTGGCAGTGGATTAGGAACAGTGCAATTGATTTTATACGCCATTTACCGCAACAACAAAGGGGAGACTAAGAAATCTCGTGCTGACGAATCCCTCAAGATGGAGTTGTTTAATCAATTGTTTAATCTTCAATTCAGAATCTTAACCGAGGTAGAAGCAAGGGCCCAGGTGGAAGGATGGATTGCAGTCATGTTTCTTCATTTTCTCTTTTCCGGTGAAGAAGTGTAGTCAAAATAGGTAGAAAACGTGATTTTGAATAGAAGAAATAACGTGGGTTTAATTCCACGTCGTCCAGATTTAACAGAGAAATTCCACGTGACATTTTCTGTTTATTTGGAGAGACGGCAGTTAAATTAGTGGTGGATGGAAAACTATATGGAAAGATGAGTGACCATTGAGTAACCTGATAAAGATGAGTGAGTAAGTAGTAACAATTTTAAAGTTCAATGATGATTGGTTAAATTTACTCGTTTTCATATCCTATCCTATCCTACATATATAAAAAGGAGGAATTACATGAAAATAACCTAAATTTAAACCCATATTTTCAAAGTGACCTAAAAATGGAGCAATATTTTCAAAATGACCATTGACCATTTTAACTACCAAAAATACCCTCTCACATAAAAATTGCAACAAAAGTCATTATAATGTATAAAATACTTCAATTAAGTCCCCAAGAAAATATAAATCCAGAATCTTTAATAAATTTAAATTCGGATATTATACAAAATTTTATTGATCTAAGAATTGCAACAAAAAGATAATTAAATTATTTAAAAGAAGATTTAAAAAGTTTCTTTTTAGATTATTTAGATCCAAAATTAAGATATAAAGATACTTATATATATAGCCAAACAATTAGATTTGAAAATAATATACATAAAGAAATTATCAATCTAGAAAGAAAAATTAAAAAATTAAATACAATCATTAAAGAAAAAGTCATAACAAGAGATAGTGAATTCTATAAATTTTATTGCGATTTATTAAATATTTACGAAAATAATAAATTTTGAGATTTTTAAGACGGTCTTAGTACCCCCCATCTTAATTGATATCATAGCCATAGATCATAACATGATAATAGAAGATTTAGGAAATAGATATAAAATTAAAAAAGATAGATTTGCGATAATAATAAGAAAACCTATAATAGAGAAAGAAATCTTAAAAATCATACTTATAAAATTAAAAGATTTACCTTTAGATATTAGAAATGAGATAATAGAAAAAATAAATTAGTATAATAAGAGACTTTATGATATGAGAAACTATTATAGAAACTATAGATCAAGAAGAAATGACTGCTATAATAGAAAATAATATAAGTAATTATGGGAATTAAAATTAAAAAGATAGATAACTATTATAAATTAGAAGAAGAAAAAGGATATAAAATATTTTATGAACCTATTCCTAATAAATCAAAAATATTAACATTAAATATAATTAAAAAATTACCTAGAGAAATAAAAGAACAA
The DNA here is from genome assembly GCA_019395295.1 of Osmanthus fragrans. NCBI lineage: Eukaryota > Viridiplantae > Streptophyta > Magnoliopsida > Lamiales > Oleaceae > Osmanthus > Osmanthus fragrans. The sequence goes on along the minus strand of JAEDXY010000106.1, from coordinate 699,706 downwards.
ATACTACATAAATTAAGTATAGGATCTATAAAAGATAGATATGTATATGAAATGATTAATAAAGAATTTGAAAGTATTTTATATTATAGAGAAATATATGAATCATCATAAGTTATAAATGAGTAATGATAAAGTAGCTAGAAAGCTTAATAATATTGTTAGAAATCTAAATAAAATACAAGAAAAAATCTCAAATATACTAGGAATAGCAGGAGAGATAAATAAATCACAAGAAAAAATGTTAGGAAAACTAAAAATCGAAAAATTAGAATTAAAAGCAAAATATTTTGAAACTGTAAGAGATAATCAATTACCTGATAATAAAATAGCAATAGAAAGTCTTAATAAAATCATTAATGAAAATAAAGACAAAAAGTGCAGATTATCATATTTATTAGAAGTAAAAAGTGGAAAAATATAATGGCTTTTTCAGAATCATTTGATGAACTAAAGAAATTAGTAAAAGAATTAATAAATGAAACTAAAGAATTAAAAGATGAAGTAGGAATGTTAAAAATAGAAATTAGAGAAATGAAACAAAATATGAAACCAACAGATAAAAAAGTAGATAAAGATAGAATAAAATGAGAAATGACAAGAATAGGAAAGAAACATGTAGAAACAGAAAGATACTATGAACCAGGAAGTATGGATGATAGATTTAGAAAAGAAATATTACCAATAATCCTAGAACAAGAAAAAGAATTTGAAAAATATACAGAAGAAAGAGGAAAAAATAAAAAAGATGATGAATGAAGAAATAGATAATCTAATAGAAAACTTTGATCAATTAAATATAGAAGAATTAGAAAATTATGAAATATTAATGAACACTGGTGGAGGACCAACACCAGCACCAGGAAGTACAAGTAATAATCCAAAATTAGAATTTCCTGAATTAGAAGGAGGATATGCACCAATATCACATAGACCCTATAGGCAGTACTATGATAGAATTATACCACAACATAGAATAGAAAAATATAAAGATCAATTTACCCCAAACTCAGACTATAATAAACCAATAAACCATGGAGGAGCAAAACTAGATTTAGATTGTAAAATAGATATTAAGAAAGCCTTGTTACAATGGGCAGATGCAATGATATTATTCTTTTTATATAACCAAGACGATACATGGGAATCTACGGATAGAAGAATTGACTATTTAATAGAATCATTTGAAGGAGATGTAAGAAATTGGTGGGAAGGAGTAACTGAAGATACTAAATTATTAATTAGAAGAAATATACAAACAGAAATGTAAAAAACCTCACAAGAGGGAATAAAAAAGTTAATAGAATATATATCAGATGAATTCCTAGGAGAAAATTGGATAAACAATTCAGAAGAAGAAGCTAGAAGAGAAAAATTAAAATCAAGATTAGGATTAATAAACATTATGATATGTGATATATGCAAAATAAAAGAATATACATGTCAATTTAAAAATTTCTATTATACTCAATTTTATAGTAATGAAAATCAAGGACCATACTTAGAAATGTATTTTGCTAAACTACCAGGAACATGGAATATATATTTTAAAATAGAATATGAAAGATATATAAAGGATAATCCTGTACCAAATACATTAGGAAGTAGAATAAAATTCCTATTTGAAATATTAACAGAAATATGTAAAAATAGACAACTAATGAAAAAATCTGGAAAATTAACAAGAATTTGTTGCGAAGAAATATAGAGATCTATTAATTGGGGATGTGGACCGGAAAGAAAATATAAAAGAAAATTCAAACCAAAAAAGTATAAAAAATATAGACAATTCAAAAAGAAATATAAAAAACCAAATAGGAGATATTATAAAAGAAAATATCAACCAAAAAGAAAAGAGTTTTAAAAAGATAAAAAACAATGCAAATGTTGGAATTGTGGAGAAATATGACATATAAGCCCTGATTGTACTAAAAAGAAAGTTAGAATTTTACAACAAGAATATGAAGAAATAGAAAGTGGTTTAGAAGAAATAATAGATATTAATAATTATGAAGGAGAAGAGGTTTACATATCAGAATCAGAATGAGTCGCGAAATAGAAGAAGCTGAAACCATAGAAGAAAAACAAGAAATAGAAAATTCTGAAGGATATGGATTAAAAGTAACATTTGATAATAATACATTTAGAAAAATAGAAAAATTATCATTAGATTTAAAATTAGGAGAATGAAAAATATTCGATAAGATATTTAGAAGAGAAAGAGTAGCTATAAGTGAATATCATAAGATAGAAAAATCAATAGATATAAGAACAGTTTCAGGAAGTCATAAATTAGCATTACTAACAAAATCCACAGTTGACCAATTAATGGCAAAAGTAAAAGGAAGACAAAAAGAAAAGATACAATACGTTTATCTAGCAGGAATACAATTAATGTTCAAATCCCTATTTAGAGAAGGAATAGATTCGCCAATAACAGTAAGTTTACATGATGGAAGAATACTAAATACTAATGACAGTCATTTAGGAACTATAGAAGGAAATTTAGCATATAAAAAATTAATATTTACATGTTATCCAAAATATTGTGTATCAATAAAAGATAAAGATTTTAATGAAGTATTAGGATTACATTTTAAAATACATAGAAAAGACATTATGGAAGAAGGAAATCATATCATGACCATAGAATATAGAGCATTATATACATTTACTAACTCAAACTATGGAAACATTTATTCTAAAAAACCCTATATAGAAATTCACAAAGACTGTAAAAACATATTAAATATTGTAGAACCAAACAAACAACTAAACCTATTACCAGAAATATATGAATTAGAAATATCTAAAACAAAGCCAGGTGTAACAGAAAAAATAGAAAATAATTTTTTAATAGAATTTAAAGATGGAAAATTAAAAAGAAATAATAGTACATCTATAATACCAAGAAAGTACATAAATCGAGAAATAATGGTAAAAAGGAATATAGGAAGTATGCAAATATATGGAGAATATTATAATGGAATAGAATATATAAAAGGAAAAAATATCATAATTGATACAGGAGCAGCAAACTGCCATATATCAGGAAATGGAGATAAATGATTAATAAAAAGAAGGGTAGAGCCTTATAAATATATCAATTTTGATGGAAAAACACATACTAGTGAATTAGAAGTAAAAATACCAATAGTTTTAGATGGAGAAGAAATGATAATACCATGTTATGTAGATAATAGTATAGTAGATCATTACCATATATTATTAGGAATGAGTTTTTTACAAGCATTAAATCATTATAATATTAATAAAGAAGGAATCTATATAACACATAATAATAAAACATTGTTTTGTCCAAAGGAATGAATAATGTGATAACATTTTCATTAGCAGTATATATACAAATTACCATTGTAGAAACTAATATAACAACATGTGCTTTAATAGATACATGAAGTGATATAACTATTATCAAGACATTTTTGTTAAAAAATTGGAACAATGATAATACTATAAAAATAACAGGAGTCACAGGAATATCGACACCTATTACTAAAAATAAAGAAAATGTAGAAATCCTATTAGGAAGTAAACAAATAATTATATAAAGTATATGCATATGATGTATTAGAATGTGATATATTATTAGGAAATAATTTTGTTCAACAATTCCAATATTGCCAACAAAATAACTATATGATTATGTTAAAAACACCATGTGGACATCTACTAAAAATTTCAAGAGAATTTAAGTCATACAGAGTTCAGCCAGCCTAGCGTGGTGAAAGGACAATAAAAATACCAATAAAAACAACTATTAAAATACAAAAAATACAAACAATAGAAAAATCAGAATTAATAGAAGAAATAATAAAAAAGATAGGGAAATGTTTATAATGAAAATTCATTAGTTTATTGGAAACCTGAACATCCAAGGGCAAAAATAGAATTAACTGAAAATGTAATAATAAGAGTAAAACCAATGATGTATACTATACAAGATACTCAAGAATTTAGAAAACAAATTGAAGAGTTAAAAAATATGAAATTAATCAGAATTAGCAATGGACCACATAGTAGTCCAACCTTTATGGTAATGAAACACTCTGAACAAGTACGAGGAAAATCAAGAATGGTAATAAATTATAAAGAATTAAATAAATATACAAAATTTGATAGATATTTCTTACCAAATAAAGATGTTTTAATAAACCTTGCAAAAGGAAAAGAATATTATTCAAAATTTGATTGTAAGTCAGGATTTTGGCAAATCAAAATGGAAGAAGAATCAATACCATATACGGCATTTAGTACGCCTCAAGGTAAATACGAATGGATAGTTATGCCATTTGGATTAAAAAATGCACCTCAAATATTTCAAAGAAGAATGGATAATATTTTTAGAAAATATAATGATTTCTTATTAGTATACGTTGATGATATACTAATATGTTCAGAAAAAAAAATGATCATAAAAATCATATTATAAAATTCCTAAAAGAATGTCAAAAAGAAGGAATAGTTTTATCTGAAAAGAAAGCTATTATAGAAAAACATGAGATATAATTTCTTGGATTAATTATAGATAAAAATGGAATAAAATTACAGTCTCATATATCTAAAAAGATAGAAAGTTTTCCTGATAAATTAGAATCTAAGGAACAAATACAAAAATTCTTAGGATGTTTAAATTATGCAGAAGGATTTATTGAAAATCTTTCAAAGAAGAGACATAAAATACAATTTTTACTTAGAAAAACTAATACTAAAGAATGGAACGAAGAACATACAGAAATAGTTAGACTACTTAAAGAAGAATGCAAAAATTTACCAAAACTAAGATTACCAAATGAAAAGGATAATTTGATAGTTAATACTGATGCCTCAGATAAATATTGGGTAGCAATATTAAAAACAGATTTAAATGAAATATGTAGATATTCAAGTGGAACTTTTAATCAAGTAGAAATAAATTATACTACTCATGAAAAAGAATTATTAGCAATTATTAGAGGAATAAAGAAATTTTCATTATTTTTATTATCCAAAAAATTTATTGTTGAAACTAACAATTCTAAAGTTGCAGGACTTGTTAGAAATAAATTACCAATGGAACCCCAATATAGAAGGTTACATAGATGGCAAGCATATTTATCATTCTATAATTTTGATATTATTCATATTAAAGGTACAAATAATTATCTTGCTGATTTTTTAAGCAGGAACATTGAATTTGGAGATGGATAATATTAAACAGATGATATCAGAAATGAAATCTGCGGCAGCCTATGCCAAAGAAGAAGCAGATGATATAAAAATTGGGATGGAGACATTAGCTGAGCTCTTAAGTCATAATATTAAATTATTACTTGATATCAGTGAATCCCATGCCAAGGTTACAAACGAAATGAAAGACAAAATTGATGCTTTTGAAGCACAATTAATGTCTACTGATACAAATAATAGAAGGATTGATGTTTTGGCACAATCCTATGATACCAAACAGGGATACCAACAGGTACCAAGGAGTGATCCATAATGCGAAAGCAGTAGTGGACCCAGCATTATCAAAAGGGATACACAAAGTCCTAGAAAGTTGACCATAAAATCCAATGATGAACATACAAGGGTTATTAGAATCATAACCGATGAAGATGATGATACCCCTTTATCAGCAAAAGAAGAAGAATATAGATCTTTTGCCAAAATTGTTTATGAATTATAAGAAAATGACTCATATTTCATATCTTCAGGAGATCATGTTTATCCAAGATTACTAATTACCAATGATGCAGACCATGTCATGGTCAAAATGGCAGCAGACTATGGATTTTTAGATCTTATCTACCCCGGAAAAGATCTAAAAGAAATTGAAAGATTCGATGAAATTTTTAAATATGAAGTATCCAAATTTGCCAAATGAAGGTCCATATATATAAAATTTTATTCAATCAGTCCAGAAATTGATGGAATGATATTTTATCCTGCTGAACATATTATAACAATCGGAAATGTTAGTAGAGAATTTCAGATTGATGTCGGTCACAATAAAAAGTCATTACCAAAAATCACCAGATCATGGATAAAATCCCGAAAAATTTTAGGGATGAAAGTCTTATATAAAATGGCAAAAAGCTTGTATGATAAAAAATTCAAATGCTTGTGTCAATATGAAGGATGGACTCTTCTCACCAACAATGGAGGAGAAAAATCAACAATTCTGAAAGAATACATTGAGAAATTTGATACTCATCAAATCAATGGACCTATCACAACCATACAAGAGGCATGCAGAATAAGAGAATGCCTCACTTGCCGACAGAATCAAAGATAAGAAGACAAAAATGATAAACACATGGAGGAAAGGTGTCCAAACTGCTACAGGAAAATCTTTCCAGCTGTATGTAAAAACAAGATTTGAAGGACAATTATAGAAGGACTGTGTCCTTTATCAAAGAAAATGTAATAAAACAACAAGGATGGAGGGGCCATGAGACTCTTGATGAAAAGCACGAGGCAATAAAATATTATTAGAATGATGTAAGCAATGATGTAATTTATCTTCAGATTTGTGTATAAATAGAGACCTTTGGGCTAATGAAAGAGGCAGAGTTGGTTGAGCACTCAAACTGTGAGATAGCCAAACAATCTTCTGTTGTAATCATATTTTAGCCTTTAGCTATCAATAAAATTCCAAGTTATTTCATATCCAAATTATCTTCAAAAAATATCATGAGTTTCTAAATACCTCATCCCATAGATTCTTGAAAGATTGAAGAAAAATTCTTTTCTTACTTTAACAGAAAGAGAGTTTTCTTTAGTTAATATCTATAATTCGAATTCAAAGAACTGACACAGTGAAGGTGGAAAGCTGGAATAGCAATTATCCCGTAGAGGCAGGAGGCCATTGAAGGGAGCCATTTGCAGATCCAGAACCTGAAGGTTACTCGGTTCTAAGAATAAAGATTTGAGATCAAAACTAAGGTAAAACTATTATTTTTGTTAAATTTAGAAAGATATTTTCTGAAATCTTAAAGAATCGTTGGGATTACTTATCTGAATATTTGCATGGCTAAATTATCTAAATGTTTGTATTTATTAGCAATGTTTATCATGATAAGATTTATATAATATGCCAGGATATACAATTGAAGGATTAGATAATTTATTAGAAATTTTATTAGGAAAAATAAATAATATTATTTCTCAAATGGAAAGAATAGATCAATCATCGTCTGAAAAATATTATATACTTGGAGAAAATTTTGATAGATATATGGAAGATTATGTCAATCTATTAGATCAAAGGATGAATTTATATGCTAGAATCCGAGATAGGAATAATACAGGACATAATTGAAAAACTATTCTAAAGATAAGGATATATTTTGTAATATATAAAAAACTCATTTCATTAAGGGTAATATAGACATTTTATCATTTTTTAGTCAAAGAGGTCAATCTTAAAAATCCCCTATTTTATCAGGTCATTTTAAAGAAACCCCTATAAAAAGAGTGGGATGTTTAATTACTGTAGAAAATAATCGTCCTAGTGTCGTTTTTATATATGTAACCGTGTGGTTTTTTTGAATTTTTTATTTTTATTTTGTTATATATTATTTAAAAAAAAATTGTTATTTAATTTTTATTTTGCTCTATACATTCCAAAAAAAATAATTAGAAATTTTTGTAAAAAAAAATGTGAGTGTTATAAAAAAAAAAAAAAAAAAAAATTGTGTCTCGCACTGTGTGAGGCACTGTCTCGCATTGTGCAAGACATGCCGGTGCATGTCTCGCACAGACATGCCTGTGCATCTCGTACTGTCCGAGGTTAACAATACCCCTTTTTTTTTCCTCAAAAACTTATATTTTCACTTTCATTTGCGGGCTTGATTCAGGATATCAAACGAAATCGAAATATTACATTCTTAATATCATTTTGAAGAACTCACGACGTAATATTTCACGACGTTGATGGTGTGTGAAACGGTCAATCGTAGCGAAAATTACGTTACGTCAAAGTACGCCGTTCCAAACTAATATTTCGAAAATTTCGATAACAAACTAAATTTACAAATTATTTGACCATTCTACGCTAGTCGAATCCATAAATCTTCTATATTTTCTCGAAACTCATTTCGAGAATTATATGGCAGATATATCGAATAATCTAAATGAATATCGAAAATAGTTAAACGGACGTCAAACGCGTGTGTTAAAAAAGACGTATAACTCGTCTTTTTGAATATATTACTTATATTTTTGTCTTTGTTACGGAACATCAAACGAAGTCGAAATATTATATTCTTAATATTATTTTGAAGTACTCACGGTCTATTATTTCACGACGTTGATGGTGTGCGAAACGGTCAATCGTAGCAAATGTTACGGCGCGTCAAAGTAGAACTAATATTTCGAGAATTTCGATAACAAGCTAACTTTAAAAATTTCTAGAAGATTGTACGCTGGTCGAATCAATAAATCTTCTATATCATCTCGAAACTCATTTCGAGAACTATATCATAAATATATCGAATGATCTAAATGAATATAAAAAATAGTTAAACGAACGTCAAACGTGCGTATTCAAAAAGACGTATAACTTATCTTTTTAATAAAACTTATGTTCTTTCTTCATTTTCGGGCTCATTATGAAATATCAAATGAAGTTGAAATATTACATTCTTAATATTATTTTGAAGTACTCACGGCTACATTTCACGAATGTGTGCGAAATGGCCAATCGTGGCAAATGTTACAGCTATCAAAGTAGATCGTTTCAAACTAATATTTTGAGAATTTCGATAACAAGCTAACTTTAAAAATTTCTAAATGATTGTACGTTGGTCGAATCGATAAATCTTCTATATCATTTAGACTTCGTTTGATATTAATAATATAATATTTCGACTTCGTTTGAATTTTTAAAGTTAGATTGTTATCAAAATTCTCGAAATATTAGTTTGAAACGACCTACTTTGAAGCGTCGTAACATTTGCTACGATTGACCGTTTCGCACACCATCAACGTCGTTAAATAATAAATGTGAGTACTTGAAAATGATATTAAGAATGTAATATTTTGATTTCGTTTGATATTCCGTAATGAGCCATAAATATTCAGAATTTTTTCCCCTTTATCCTGTACTTTTAATCATTTTAATTTGAATATAGTTATAAAATAAAATCAAACTCTACCCAGTTATAATGTTTCAAAACCGTTGGCTTCATATTCATTGAAATCTTCATTTTTTTTTTTATATTTTGTATATTCGGTTCTACAACATAATTTGTCTATTGATTATGCAGTTGTAATATGTAGTTGTTTTTCTTATTGTATACATACATAACATAAGGTACAAATATGTAGTTATTCACATTGAACAAGTTATTATCTTTTCACTCATTCTATAAATAACACATTATTTTTCCTATGGTTTAACATAAATGAATCTAAAAATGTATTTATATGTTGAAAACAAAAAATTTTTCTATCTTATCTCACACCTCAAAATAAAACATAATTTTACGCATTTAATATACTAACACTTCCTACAAAATAACCTAACTCGTACATCGTACGGGCAACAACTAGTTTTTGTAAAATGTCCCATTCCAAAAAGAAAATCATTGTGACAAGAACCTCTCTTTTTCTGAAATTAAAAATATCATATTACCTCTATCTCAATATTAAAGATATTGTTTCCCATACACAATTTACTTCACGTTTAGGAAATGTTTATAATGGTTGTCAGATGGCTAACGAAGTTGTGTCGACAATCACCAATGATATCAAAGTCAGCAATTAAGTTTGAATCACCAATAGATAACGATTTGGATTAGAATCACCAATCATCATATTGACGACGATCACTAACAGATTTTTCATCAGTAATTATTTAACCTATTAATTTATTTTATTTTATTCTTGTTCTCCAAGTGACCTACTTAGTGATTCTGTTTAATATCCTCAAAAAGCGTGAACCGTCTCAACATGACAACTCATTGTTTTTAAATATTTCAAAATTTAAAGTTTTATATAAGAGTTGTAATATGGTAATCAATATTGGAATTTTTTATTTTGAGACGCTCGAGTCGGGACACTCTCTAAGTAGATTTCAACGTCAATTGACTTTTGTTACGATTATTAGCTTCACATACTAATTAATTTTGTACAACAAGTGGCATATATTTCGAACACAAATTGAGAATTGGTATATAAAAAACATGCCAAGTTATGAAGATTTTGTTGTGTTCGAGATTGTTTATATTATGCTAAACATCGATGATATATCGTGTCAATACATTGATAAATAAAAAATCTAATTTATGTCTTGGAACCATCCATTACAAATTTTATAGTAGCATTAATACTTGTTCCTTTTACTCCTGGTGGTGATTCTATATAATAAATGTCAAAGAACAAATGGAAATCTTTAGACAGAATAAATATATTTAACAGCTCTTAAACATTGTCTTCCTGCAGGAGTTGACAAGGAACCTAGAATCCCTCTGCTCCTCCCATTGCTCCGCCAGTAGGTGTTCGAGCTCGCTTGGCCGGCAAGGAATGGTGAGTGCACCTTCATGATCGAACCCGTACTCTTCAGCAGCTTGCTCCAATAGCCTCAAGAATGATGGATGAGTCAAATAACTCAACGGCACAATGAATCTCTTCAATTCATCATCATCCACTGCAATCACTGCAAAATGCCCCTCCTTCACATCGTTCTGCAAGTTCTTCGACTCCCTCATATCTTCGTCAAATTCATCCAAATCAGAAGAATTCTTCCTGCCAAAGAGTAAACTTTTCTGTAGCTTTTCTACCACTATTTTGAGCATCACAATGCCATTCTTTTTCTTGCCATTTGTTCTACACTTTGCCATGCTTCTTTGTGTTCTTCTTATCAATATATAACTGATTCGATGACCTTTTCCTCAGCACATTGGCCAGATTATATATTTAGTGTACGAAGCCGCGGGAGAGATAAGGTAGAGCCCTAAATTGAAAAGAGAAAGAGAGAGGACAGAATTACTTTCGTGAATTTGATGTCCATATAGGAGACCAGTGCATGTGAGTTAAGTTTGAAGCTCCTATGAAATGTCACTTTGACTTGACACTTCTGCTTTCCAATTACAAAGACACACATTAAAATTCAGTACATCTAATTCGCTCTAACTAGTCACTTCTACTACATAAGCCTTTATGAGAGTTGCATATTAGAAATTTTTAAGTTAACCCAACTTGAAATTACAATTCCTTCATACAAGAATTGCCAATGTTTCTGGAAAAATTTAACTGGAAGTCTGCTATAAATGTAGAACTTGCAGGTATATAGAGTCCTGATCCTACTAGGGTTTTCCAGGTAGACGATTCTTTGAACTATGGCTTTAATGTACAAAATATTTCTTTTTAAGTATTAGACTAGATGCTAAAGTGTAAATTATTTATTGTTCGCCAAATTCAGTCGGGTTTTTATTTTTCCTTTTTATGACCAACATGGTTCACTTTTTATAAAGACAAGTGCACCCTATCATTAAGAAAAACATGTAGCAATTGAACTTTTAGGTTTGTATATATCATATATGACAAGTTGTCAACTAACGTTAGCGAGCGTATGCTCTTAATCACGTTCTGATAAATATGTTATAAAGCTTCTTACGCAACGTTTACCCAACATTACATTTAATGCTTTTCATGAGCAAAAATTAATTTCTAAATTTTGAATGGTCAATGCAGATCAGATTAGACTAGTATCAAACACCCTTAGGACAAAAGTTATACATAAATAATAAAGATTTCATTTACTTACTGTCAATCTTTAGTAAGAATTGAGATCCTATATAATAAAATGTACAGTTTTGCCAACTGCATTGCTCCTCAAGGGATGCAGGACATTTACCCCCAAATAAATGAAGTTATCTCATCTTGGCATCAAGAATCTCTACAATTATTGTTTTCTCATTTGTGGCAGGAGTAATCTTGGTTTCATCGAAATAGGACATTAGGTCATCCAAGGATTCAATAAATCAATCTCCTCATCACCCTCCATGTCAAAAATATCTACATTTTCGTACGAACGACAAAACAAGAACCAACTAATGTATGTAAAGCAATCCCGTTTTCCTTAATAGTTAAATTAAACAAAAAGACTACGGTAGACTAGGACGACTTAGTGTAAAATCTTTTTGCTATGACTTGTCAAGATGTAGAAGAATCATCGTATTTTGTTATGACTACGTTATCTATCTTTGTTCAATCGCTTGTATGTAATTTAATTGACGTTGAATATGCGCAATTCTTTATTTCATATGAATTTTCTTTGTGTGCGGATAAAATAATGAAACTAAGTGCCACACGTTTAAAAGACAAGACAGTTAATAAATCTCGAGTCGGCCAAGATATTTAGTCCACTTCTTCATACCCCACTACTGTCTATTGTCTTGTCATACTTTAGATTATGGTCTGATCTCACATGCCTACATTAGAGGTTTAATGAATGGAGCTCTCACTTTCTTGCTTTTCCACTTTTCTCAAGGTACACTGCCTAGTCTGGGTACCACAGTGTCAACTACTTGCATCCATACTAACGATAGAATTAAGGATTAATCAATGAAACCTAGCAACCATGTTAATATTAGGCCCGGTTTGATGGCCTAAAATTTTGTGAAAATATTTATCATCTTTCAAATTTGTGATATTTGATATAACATTTTTTTTCATGAAAATTATTTTCTTGGTTTTGTACACACGCCTACCAATTTTTTGATTTGAGGGAATTGTTTTTCTCATCACTTTGGTAAAAAACAATTTCAGTTTTTTTTTTTTTTTTGGATAATTGGAATCTATTCTAGATCCAATGATAGAAAAAATAATTTCTTTAATTCACAATTTGCATGAAAAATAAAGTCAAACAAATTATATTTGGTATGATAATTTTTTATTATTATTATTTTTTTTTGGAATAAATTCTAAATCCAATGATAAAAAACATTATCCATTTACTTGACAATTTACATGAAATACAAAATCAAACGAATGATATTCGGTATGTTAAATTATTTTTTGGCAATTGGAACAAATTCTAGACCTATTGGTATCATTTTAATGGACAATTTTTATAAAATAAAAAAAAATAAAAAAAAAGTCAAACGAATACCAAAATATTCAAATTTTCAAAAAATTATACCAATCAAACACAATTAATCGACGATTTCTGGTAAAACAAATTTTAAGCAATTCAATTCCCTGTAATTTATTTTCTCTTTACTCAAATTTCACATTTACAATCAAACGGATCTTTAGAGTTCGATTTTTTTATTTTTTATTTTCTTTTTGGATCACTTATGATTGTAACCTGATTTTTCAGCGAGGTAGATTTAATCCCTTTTTTTTTTTTAATCATATATATATATTGAAATACATGGAATTTACAGGTTCATCAGTAATCTACAATACTCAACTATCGTTTAAAAAGTCTCCCTTTATTTGTACAATGTGATGACCTTTTAAATTATTTTTTCTAAGTTAATGGTCAAAATTTTCGTCGGCAGGATTTGGCCTTTTATTTTGGAGTCTTGCTACACGAATATCACGAGTGATCGCATGTGAGTATGTAGGAAAAAATTATTTTATTCACGTGGGACCTGCACACTCACATGCGATCATCCATACAGTCACCCATGATGGTTGAGTAACATTTTTTTTTATTTTGAGAGGTCGGGGGTTGGTTTTTTAGGAGCTAGTGGTTTGTTGAAAGAAGAAAGATGGGGGTTTTCAGCATTACTTTGATTGAAAATCGTCCTTGGATTCGAGAATGTTTGAATTTTTGAAAGAGCTAGTTCTTGGTTTGTCTTAATTCTAAACAACTTTTTAAAAAGTGAAAGATTGATCATAATTTTCAAATCCACAATTTCCAAAAGTTTGTTTCGGTTTGTACTTATCACATTTGTCAAGTAATTTGTTGCGTTCAATCATAAATTTATTGCATTGAAATCTCTGTTGATTGTGTCAAAATTCACACTAATGCTTGCGCCCATATCCGAGACTTAGTCCAATGCCTTTATACCTTTCGGTGCACAAGGCTTTAAATTGTGTTTCTTCCTATAACAAATTTTGCACGATTCATTGCTAAATGATGCTTCGACGACCAAGGCATCTCACACTTCAACTTAGCCTCGTAGGCCAAGGTGTGAATATGCAGAATTTTTTTGCATTGCATCTACCCTGGTTCGAGATGGAAACTTCTTTCAGAATTCTTGAGATTTCAAGAGAAATTTTCAAGCAAAAATCTATTCACTAAGGCTGTGTTTGATACAACTAATTTGCCATGGAATTAGGAAAATATTTTTCTAGTTCCTACTTTTGGCTGTTTGATTAGCCAAATTTGCCCTGGAAAATGTTTGCCACCAATTTCTAATGTACAATCCCTTGAAGCACAAAAGTAGGAAAATATTTTCTTATGATTTTGGTGGGAAATTATTTTCCACCTTGTTGGGTGTTTTTTTTTCCTTTTTTTTTTTTTTTTTTTTTTTTACTTTTTGGCAATGGAAACATATTCTAAATTCAATGGCAAAAAAATTTATCAATTTAATTGACAATTTGCATGAAAAACATAGCCAAACAAACATAAAAAATTTATGAAAATATTTTTTTTTTTACTTTTTGACAATCCAAACAAATTTTAATACAGATTGTAAAAAAATTATCCCAAAAAGTAACCATTTGCATAAAAAACAAAGCCAAACGGATTAGGTGGAAAATTATACCAATCAAACACCATTAATACAATTCCCTCTAAAACAAATTCTAGGCAAATCACTTCCCTGCCAAATATTTTTTTTGCCATTCATTTTCCATCTTTCTATCAAACACACCCTAAGGGTTCGTTTGATTGCAAAGGTGGAAAATGAGTGGAAAGAAAATGAATGACAGAGAATTGAATTGCCTAGAATTTATTTTACAGTGAATCGTAATTAATAGTGTTTGATTAGTATAATTTTTCACCTAATCCGTTTGACTTTATTTTTCATGCAAATTGTTACTTTTTGCGATAAATTTTTTTATAATCTATATTAAAATTTGTTTGGATTGCAAAAAAGTACGTTTGACTTTGTTTTTTTACGCAAATTATCAATTAAATGGATAAATTTTTTTACCATTGACTTTGAAATGTGTTCCAATTGTTTTTAAAAAAAAAAAAAAAAAAAAAAAGTCAAAAAACTGGAAAACGTTTTCCCACCAATATGGTGGAAAAACATTTTCTAATTTTTGTGCATCAACAACTTGTACCTTGAAAAACGTTTTTCCTAGAAAATTAGTGCAATCAAACAGGTGAATAGTAAAAAGAAAAAAATATTTTCCACCGTCCACGGAAAACTTGGTCAATCAAACAGGCTCTAATATTTCATAAACAACACTGTATCAGGTAAATATAAATGTTCCCCTAACCCCTCATGGGGTGGTCGAATTGGTAGAATAGGTTAGCGTAGGTCTGTAAGCGGTTTGGTTTAGATTAGTTTCGACTCCAACCCGAAACCAAAATCAAATTAGTCGATTTTGATGAATTTCAACCCAAATTAATCCACTCTAACTCTTAAACCAAACCAAAAAAATGGTTTGGTTTAGTTCGATTTGATTAGTCGGTTTGAATTTTTAGTCCAAATTAATTTTTTATTTAAAAATTGTCCAAGTTTTGGGCCTACTTAAATTAAAATAACTAAATAACTTTATATTACAAGAATTATTGACTAACAAATAAAATAAGGTTAATAAAGACAGTTCAACGAAAATTTTAGGATTTTTTTTTATGCATTATGTAGCATGGCTATCTGAGTAGGAAAAAAAAATGCTAAATAGAATATATTGAGATTGTGAAATGAAATTTTCAGTGTTATTACTTACTGACAACATTATAGATTGGAGTGGATCGAAATATAGTTATAAGATTATAGCTTTTCTTTTGATTTTTATTTTTCTTGAATAAAAAAAAAGGTAAACATGTAAATGAGTTGGATTGATTTGGTTAACCAACGATTTTAGGCTTCAAACCATAATCGAACCAACCCACCATGATTTTGTTTAAAAGAAAACCAAACCAATTACATATGTCAAACCGATCTAAACTGACCCGAATCGGTTCGATTTGATTGGTTTGATCGATTTTGAGATTTTTTTGCCCAAGCTTAGGTGAGCATGAAGACATTTGGTCACGAGTTCGATTCCTCCTACCAACACTTTTTCTGTTGAGCTTGTTACATTAGACTTACCTAATGTAGTTAATTTGACTAACGTGATTTGCAGACTATTGCGACAGTTTGAAGATTTACCCAACGTACACTTGAAGGATGATGACTGAAGGTTCCCAGTCAACCAATATATATATATATATATATATAAACGTTCCCCTATTTGACTCCCTTTAAAACAAAGTAATTTATTTCTCATATTCATTTTTAACCACACTTTTACATAATAAAATATTTTATACGTAAATTCAAAACTTTTTCCTACTTTTTAATCACATTCTTCAAAAAATCACTATTCAAAACATTATTTTTATACAATAATGACAATCAAACAACGGCTTAAGGTGACTCGTGCAACTGAAACGTCTCATTTACCTACAGAAAAATTTAAAATTAATATGTGAGACTGAGTCCATCAATAAAATGTTATATTGCAATACACGCCAAGTAACAGGAACATAGACATATGTCCAAATAATATCAACCATTGCATTGCCTGCAATAACACGAGGTCCCACTGCTTGCTCCAGCATTAATGTTTCAGACCTGCAGCACCATTTGAGTTAACACACATTCTTTTCACGTTTAGCCAAGTCATATAATGGTCCAAATTTTGCAGCATCTCAGCAAAAGAGGACACAAATCTTCCTTTCTTCACTGCTTTGGTAATTACAATATCAACAACTTATGTTAGTGAATATGTCATTCGACTAGAAAACCAATGTTAGTGAATATGTCATTCAACTATATAACCAACCACCGTCAATCCATCCAAAAATGTTCACAAATAACAGAACACGAGAAACCAGAATGCACGATATCAAATTTATTGGCAAATATAAAATTTGCTACATGTCTCTACATTTAGCAAAAATCCTCCTAATTCACTATTTACGATTCGGGATTTATTCTTTCCCGGTATCACTAGGATGCTATTACAACATCAAAGCTGATAAAAAATGAAGCGTTACAAAACCTATTTGTACCATTAGAACTCAAAATTTCATCTTTCTATGGACTATTGTATATGTTAGGTCTGTGATATTTACAAGACACGTTGGAGAAACAGGTGAGTACGAATTCATATGTTGCAAGCTTGGAGCAATTGGCATTTTACAGACAGAGAAGGCTGTAGAAAACGAGAGGTATAAAGGCATTGTCCAGTTGTGCTGTGTAGGCCTCCAACAGACCACTAGTAGTCACTGACAATATAAGAGAGAACCAGTGCTGCAAAAATGAAGGACAGAGAAGTGAGAAAAATGCATGAACTAAAAATTTAACCGTGTCCATTTCTACAAACATGCACATGCACACGCGCACGCACACCCAGAGAGAGAGAGTGAGAGAAAAGACCATAGTGAAGATGTATCCAGTTGACGCTAGAAGTGGAAGTAGAACAGAGCATGCAGCCAAAACGGAAGTTATGCCAGCAGCAGTTCCTTCAATTGTCTTCTCTAGAAAAGATCAATAAAGATGACATGTAAGGAAAGGTAAAAAATGAGTTGAAGCAAAGGGAAAGCAAGGAATAACGAAATAGAAATGAAAAATCATACTGCCAGTTTTGCTCAAGCGGATGACTCCATACTTGTGGCCAACCATTGATGCCTGCAGTAAATGCAAAATGAATTTTAGACACCATGGGACTCTCTCTCCTGATGTGTTAGCAACCTCATAAGCATCCATTAGAAAATAGTGAATCGCTAGCGCATGGTTTTCACAGTTTCTTCTCCAGTTGATCACAGAAAATACAAACTCAACTACACATGCTTTCAGAAAATGATCATTGAACTCAGAATTCCACCTCTCAGCGAAAACGTTTCAACACTCGTGTTGAAACTGCTTGAAGCACCTGATAATTTTAGGGCATTCAAAGAGATAAATAGGAAGTTTCCAGGAAAGAGTACCAGAGATTTACCATTGTATCGCCAATACCAAGGCTCAGAATTCCAGCAAAGGGTGCAAGTGGACGATCAGTAACACCAGAAGATAGCCAGATAGGAAGTGCACATCCCAGTAAGAGTGAAAAATGGCTGCATAATGAAGAAGATTGGGGAAGCGAACAGTCAATATCTACAAGAAACAAGTGGTACAACGCAAGTGCGCAACATATTGAAGGAAACAAATTGCACACCTGACAATAAGCAAATCAGAATCACGATGGTCAGTAAAAGCATTCATGAATTGGTGAACAAGGTGTCCAAAAGGCCAAATTCTCCATACCTGCCACGAGAATCAAAGCTAGTCAAGTTTTGCAATAAATCAAATAATATACTCAAACTCTAAGATAAGTTGTTCAAGCACAGAAGAGAAGACAGATTTCGGAAAGATGTAGGGCACAAAGATTTTTTTAATGGCATAGAGAAGCTTCAATGTGTGTACATGTGCACTTGTATGTTTTTCTTTTGGTCTGCAGGAGTTGTCAAAGATAGATTGGTTTGGGTTATTATGTGACAAAAATTTTCCCAATTCACATCCCACAGGTTAAATCAGAATTTCTTTACAATACAAGTTTAGACCATTACAAGTAACTCAAGTGATATGTAAAACACAATCTTGTATTTATTAGTGTGGATTTCTGCACTTTCCCCATTTTAAGGTCCATGCTTACTTATTTTTACTGGCTAAACTTTGTAAAATAACTCTTATTAATATATTCGTACTTCAAATTTTGATGAATATGTAATAAATTTACATTCACTGCTTCTCTATCTTTTTTTCTTGTTTCTGTTTGTGTTCAATACTAAAGAGACGATTGACAGGGTAAGTACCAAATCTTGAATATGACAAACTATTTTTATTCGACTATTCATTCAAAAAAATTGTTTCACAATTGAATGTAACATTCAAACACACTATCTCAAAGGCTTGAATGACCTCATTTCCTTTTAGGATAGTCTGGGAATAACATTTTTTTTCTTAAATAATATACCATCTCCTGCTTAAAGTATGTAAAATGATATTCTCAGCCACTATTTTTAAGATTAAGAATAAAATTTGCACCAAGATCTCACTTTTCAACCCTGAGCCAAAACTCCATGCTAATTCATATCTCTATTATGAATAGAAAGTATCATATTATATTAAATATATAATCATGCTTAAATGTGAACGATTGCGTGCACGATGGAGGTGAAAGTGGAATCAAACACTTGACCCTTTCTTTTTAAGTTCATTTCTTTGGACTCTGAAAGCTTTTTTTGACATATGGTAATTTAAAAACTTTTAAACCCGATTTTTTTTATTTTATTTTTTAGTTCAGCATTTAGTATGGTAGAATCACTTAGTGCATGTTTTACAAAGCTTGGTCGAACATACTTTTTATCCACACGTTTAGTAAGATCCAAAACTACTATCCACTTATTCCATAGGACCCAAAACTTATAATCACGCCCAAGCATACTCTTAAATTTCAACTGATTGTCTGATTAATCAAAGACTATAGAAGGCCACAACACCCTTAATAGGTGATAAAAAACGATACCAATCAAATGTGATCAATCACAAAATGAAATAAGTACTAAATCATTTCAACATTAAGTGTTGAGCAACATTATATTCCGATTTAGAGAAGGAAGGAGGAGAAAGAAAGTACCAATATTAGTCAAGAGGCTGGAGTAAAACAAATATTCTCCAGTTTTTAAAGTATGGAAGTGAAGAGTCTCTAACTCCTTCCATTCCTTTTTGTTTTATCATACTTCTCTTACACCATAACCAAACAAAACAAAAATACACATTCAAGAATCCGAATTTTGCCACTGAAACAAAGGACAATATTGCAATACTTTGATTTCCACAAATATAATCATGTCTTGAAATCATTTCAGTATAAGAAGATCAAAATGCACGAAACTCAAAGTGCATAATGTGTAGATATTTCAGTAAAGTACCAGAACTCCTATAGAGATATTTTGCAGCATTCACAAGTTGAAATGCAGGAAGATAAAAACAAATTCACATAACTCTTACCCACGCCATCTTAGTAAGTAATAACATGGACTTGTTTCTTTGGGAACTTACTCGTATAATTTCCTAAGTAATAACATAGACTTGTTTCTTTAGGAACTTACTCGTATAATTTCCAACATGAGAAAGACTGCCAAAGCTGCACCAAAAGCCAGATCAAGAAACTTTGGCTGGAAAAGAAATTCACCATCAAATATATTTCCAGAAAGACAGTCAAATTTCAGCACAGTAACCTCAAAGTCCTTTCAACCTCAAATTACCTGGAAAATAAGTGCAGGAACAAAAATTGAAACAGCCATCAGATGGTAGTATTTGCGAAGAAGAATTCTCTCAATCGTACTTTTCTTCGAAATGTTGTAGAACCGTATTACTGACACATATATAACAGCTACCCAATAGACACATAGGGACAGTCTCTTGAGTGGTTCAGAGAAAACAAAATTAAATACCCTGAAAAATATATGTAAAGATAGAAAATAGTTATATTATCAAAGAATAAAAGCATGAAAATCAAATAAGGATCATTTGTCAAAAGAAAATATTTATCAGTGAATATATCTATTGATATTTAAAATGAAGAATAATGAGATCATACAGGACATGTCAGTGAGTAGGAAGTTCAAGATTTAACTTATGTTCCATCAGGTGTTTGTATAATTAGAATGGAAGAGATTTGTAGACAGCTTTCAAAGTTCTTTTCGACGTTTAAGAGAAATTCTTGAATAATACTGCATTTTTTATTCTACTTCAGGGAGACCTTCATAACAAGTCAAAAAGGGGCCAGACACAGATCCAGTCAGAATAACGGTCAGCAGCCATTCAATGGATAAAAGTTCAAACATAGTAATACAAGTAGTCTAGTACCACCACTAATAGAAATAGTAGCGGTACAAGGCTTTTCTAAACTATTCACTTGAGTTATAAGGTTGGAGGATTAAGAAAAGTAAAGCTTTGCTAGTCCACATTCCTCTCTGCAAACCTTGCCAAAGGATAGCAATACTATTTATCTTATGGGGAATTAACTCCATAGATTTCACTGCTATATTCATTTTTAAGGAAATTGCATTAGATATCTAAGTAAGCCTTATTTGAAATGAGGACGATCAAAAGCCATACCAACCCAAGACAGGTATGGAAATAATTCTGAATTATAGTCATTTTTATAGATATTCATTAAAACAATATGACGCTTTCCTTCTCCTTGTTTAGTGAAAGCAGGGACATAGGGACCATAATAATCTCATGTTGTATGCTTTATAAACTTTAAGGCCTCGTAGAATTTGCAGCTAAAGATGGTGATTAGTTTGCATTTACATGATCCTAATAGACATTCATAGCCATTGTATTCTCGTACATTCCTAAATTGTAAGGCTTCACGTAATTTGCATCTAAGATTAATTTTGGCAAGTGTCTATGCTAAAAGTCAAACCATTTTTTATCCACATATTTCGTAAAACTCACAAGTACTATCCATTTATCTACCACTAGTTTCTATCTCTATAAACACTTGCAAACATATGCTAAAAGTAATTAGTTTACATTTATGCCCCGTTTGATCCCCATTAAATTTCATTACATTACATTAAATTTTTTTTTCTCTCTTCATTACAACCACACATTCATCAAATAAAATAATATTACACAGAAATCTAAAAAATTTCATTACTTTTCCACCACACATTCTTCCATCAATCACTATTTCAAAAAATTTCAACCACCAAAAATACAAAATAATGGGGCTCAAACAGGGGCTATATACATCATAACATCTCTACAAGATAAGATACATGTTTCATAAGAAAAATTCAATGGTGAATATTTGGATTCTTTTTCCTTCATTTTTCTGGGTCCCAATATACCATTAGTACCACAACAAAAATAATAACAATAAGAAAGAGCAGCTGGATTATGTCAGAACTTCAAGCTACTGTTTCTATTTTGCCATGTTGTTCTCTGTGCTGGGAAATTAGACAGTTTCTTGATTAGTCTCGCATTCAACTTAGCCCTTGTTTGAGCCCCATTTTTCTAAAACTCATTTTCAACCACACATTCTTTAATAAAATAATATTACACGCAAATCCAAAACTTTTTCTTAATTTTTAACCACACATTCTCCATCAATCTACAATTCCAAAATACATTCTCTTCTCAAAATGAGGCTCAAACAAGGGCTTAGCTTTTTATCTCCAACAATAGACTAAACACAAGAACGCAGACAAAAAAAAAACATTTGTCATGAAACTCCAGATTCCCTAGATTGATCAACTTTGCACTGGTCTACTTATAAGGAATGAAATTAATAAAAACAAAAACTAACATGCCAGTTTTACAAAGAGCAATGCTAATTATCTCCATTAGAGATGATCACCACATGATGTAGCATTAAATGATAGGACCAATTAAGTGGATCTAATATCCGTACATACAATTGGCCTATCACTTTATAGCACATCATGTGTCACATAGATAGATCATTGATCTATAAAAAGGCTTTTTAGGTATAACTGAAAGTGAAGTTAACTGATCTCTTAGCCTTTCTGGAATCATATTGTAGCTTATTTTGCAGTGTTTTTAGCATATTTGTATATTCTCATTAAAACCCCCTAACACCTTTACACCAATACCTAGTGCTAGCACAATGACTTCATGATACAAGATCACCTATAATTGGATTTAAAATAAGAGATCATATAAAATATAATTTAATTTTAATACATAACGATTAAACATTCCATTTGATAAATGAATCCAGATCCCCTCCATAAATTACAACTTCATCCTCATTATATTTTTGTATGTGTTCTTATAAGACTTTACCATATGCTTGTCAAGAACTAACTGTTTTTCTCTCCCAAAACTCTCCCTTCCATCTTGTTTAGTTGACAGCAGCAAAATATTCAGCTTACAAAAATCATTTTCCATAAGTCTCAAAAACTAGGTTACCATCCCAAATAAGAATTAATATGCAAACACTAAAATTCTTTTCTTCACATCAGGAAATTTGATAAAGCATAAAGCAGCCAGAGCAGTAATTGGCAACAGATTGAAACAAAATTGAGGAGTGTACCACAGCAGAGGGTGCATGTGAAAATCATGGACAAATTGCATCCATGACGGAACAGCCACAGCCAACATAAATGCAAGTAAAGCACAGAAAGCAAAGGATCTTCTGATCTCATGGTTCGACATGTCTTGAGAGCTAGATGAGCTAGCAGAGCATTGCCAAATTTTGAGAACATATCTATAGAAAACAGGAAAAAGAAGTAGGCCAAGAGTCATGCCCTGCATGAAATAGGAAGGAGATTATTGATTAGTATATATATATATAATTTACTTCTCCACTCAGAGAGGAAAGAACAATGGAATAATCACTTGTTGAAACACACAGAACATTACTTGAATAATTATAAGTATCTCATCTCTCTTGATGCCATTTTCCAAAACAACTAACTTGGATAATACCCAATATCCAGGGATCTGTTTGGTAACAGATTACTGTTAGCTAAAATATTGAATAAATCTGCAATATAATGGGGAAAATAAACATAATAATAAAACTAACTTTTGAAGCAGTGCAGAACAACATGTCCCCAAAATAGATCACAAAGCCAGCAGTAACCAAAAGCCCTTCCCCTGACAAGAGAAAAAATAACATAATTTTTTAGAGAACAAAACAATTTGGGAAAACTAAACCAAATCACATTACCGTGCCTTGAAATCAAATGGATTACATTGAGTATTTGTGCAACGAAATAATTTAAATTAAAACAAAACAAAATTTCTCTACTCGGTTCTTTCTTGTCCTCTTAAATACAGACTCCATCGAACAAGTAATAAAGCCTAAATAACAGTAACATGATCTACTAAAGAAACACGTGCTAAAACAATGTTTTAAATTAAGTTGACATATACGATCCATGACAGAGCACCAGCAATAAAGCTTAAATAGCAACATGACCCACCAACAGAAACACATGCTGGAAAAGTACGAAGAATGTTCTGAATTAAAGTAAACCGCTGCTAATCCATGACAGAGCACCCATAAGAACATCAAAGTTGCAGATAGCCCTGTAAGAGGAGCAAATCCATCAAAAATTAAATCATCAATCATATGTTGTTGACTGAAAAATTGGATGTATAATCAAGTAAAGAAACGTTCACAAAATTATTAGAAACACCCAAAGGAAGTAAATAAACTTTCCACATTTTTCAAATTTAAATTGATAATGAATAAAATGTTGGAGCAAGTATGAAAATAGAAAGAGATTCTTTCACTTACCACCATATGTTTTCCCGAAAAATGACATATAGCAGATTCCTATGAACAAGACCATGCACGCTACACCAAATTTTGTGTCCCGATTAAAGAGAGAACATATAGGGCTAGCACTGTTGTGATGAAGTCGAAGAATGAAGCAGATAAAAAGTAACACAGCAAAGCAAATGGCTGATGCAGCCCAATATTGCAAATTCAGATATTCTAGCTCTGCAGAAAATTAAAACGAAATAAAGAATCAGCTCGATCACATTCGCATTTCTAGAAAACCACTGGAGAGAGATATAACATATGGTTGTTATGGTAAAACATCATTAGGTTAAACTGAACTGATGTATTTGCAGCTATATTCCATAGGTAGGCTTGTGAAAATACAGATTTCATGTCATTTATTGAATGTGTCAGACCACTTCCCTATGCAGATCAAACATTTTTTCATGTATCTAATTATCTAATGGCATGTCCATATTAAGTCTCAAAAGCATAATAATACAGAGTTATGAGCAGTTGACCCAATTTTAACTCCAAAACAACTTCCAAGTTAAGATAGCAAAGGCATACCTCCAGCTTCAGCTTCATGTAATGACACCAACCTTGAAACCTGTATTAATCTTGAAACCATCAGCCCTGGCAGTGTCACAGCCCCCAGCATAATACCTGATGTAACTCCAGGCCTAATATCGACCAATTCCTTGGGTCAAATGATCATGAACAAGCAAGATGCACCCAAATAAAACAAAAAGTCCTGGTTACTCTAAAATATATAACTACTATACATTAACTTTGATTTGGAACTTTGATTCAGACTTATATAAATAGCTCCTAGCTACTCTAAAACATGTTACTAATATAAATTAACTTTGATTTGGACTAATATAAATAGCTCGTGGAAAAATGATACCCTCCTAAATCAAACCCAATTTTTTCTAAAAAATTAAGAGTATGTTTGAGCCCCTTTTTTTGTCCCAAAATGGATTTTGGAATAGTAATTGATGGAGAATGTGCTGTTAAAAGAAAAGAAAAGTTTTAGGTTTGCGTATAATAGTATTTTATTAAAGAATGTATGGTTGAAAATAAGAGAAAAATGTATTTTTAAAATAATGAGAATGTCATGGACTTTACTTGCTTAGTGGGCCATTTATTTTATCTAGTTGGGCTTGTATAATGGGCTAGCCCAAAGCCCTTTACTTTAGAGTTGTTTTGTTCTATATATGGTTTTGTTTGAAGACGTTGAAAGGGGACAAATGATGAATTGATTTGTGGCTTGCTGCCCCCGTTTTCTCCTCCCCTCAGCCTCTCGTATTCTTCTTCTTCTCCTCTGTTTTCTGCATTTCTCCCCTCTCTGGTAAACTTCTTCTCTTGCTTACTCTTTTTCTCTGTTTTCTGCATTTTTCCCCTCTCTGGTAACCTTCTTCTCTTGCTTACTCTTCTTCCCTATTTCTCCTGCTTTCTTCTCTCCTTTTCAATTCTGCTTCTTCTCTTCTTCTCCTGTTCTCTTCTTCCTCTGCTATGTATCTTTTTCTCTTTTATATTGGTGTTTTACTTGTAATCCCCATCATTGTAATAGAATCATCAATTAAGGGAATGAAAATCAGTTGTTATTGTTAGTTATTTCAGTTCATATTCCTCACTTGAGTAACTATAGTTATTTCAGTTCATATTCCTCACTTGAGTAACTACAATTTATATCGTGCATCTTGAGTTTATAGTTGCTTGAAGTTAGTTGGGAATTGAATTACAGTATACATTAAGCTGCTGAGAATGGAATTTAGTCCAATTATTTTGGTTTATTTGGTGTTTGATTTGAGTGTAGGTTGAGTTTTGGTTGAAGTTGAGCTCCAACCATCACAAGACGAGGCTAAATATATTTCCGATAAAATACGAGTCCAACAATTCAGCATGTAGAATTCATGTAAGAACGCAACATAGACCTTGTTTGATTTCAATTTTGGAGGAAATAATGTATTTTGAATAGTTGATAGATGAGAATGTGTGATTAAAAATTAAGGAAATTTTTTTAATTTGCGTGTAATATTATTTTATTAAAAAATGTGTACTTGTGAAGAAGAGATAAAAATGAATTTTGGGGAAAATGGGAATCAAACGGGGGCATAGTCCTACTCGTGTAGAACCCTTTCAATCAAAGTAAGAGACTTAAAAAATTCACGATCACTTAATCTTAATTCTTTTGAGAATTTGTTTAAACGTGAAAATAAACATATGCACAACCAAATCAGTAATTCTACCTACATATTAAGAAAAATAATAATAAACAATCTAACATGGAAACAAAAGTTGACTAAAAATGGGCAGTATGGATTTTGATCAACAAATCATAAATCCTATTCAACCTTAATTTTGAACCAAATTACATGAGATTCCGAAATGGTCCTATTACCTGGTTTTGAAGAACTGCGAAAGGAGATTGGAAGGGTCATCGGCGGAGATCTCGACGGAGAGGGCGAAGATCGAGAGTAGAGAGAGAGAAAGAGCTTGGGAAAGGAGAGAGAGAGGGGCGGAGAAGAGGATTTGGCAAATATAGAGTAAAACCACGGCTCTTTCGCCGTTGAGCTGCAACAGCAATGGAGCCATGGCGTCTCGTTTCGCTGTTCTCGAAAACTTCACCTCACCAATTCTTCTTCATAAGACCAAACAGAGAGAGGTTTGTCTACGGTTGAATTGAAGCGTGTGAGGGAATATGAATATCGGACGAAATGATTCGATTTTATACGAGTTTGTTGTCGCGCCGCTGAAATGTCCGTAGAACCGTGTGCCAAGAAAACTAACAAGAAGACCATGACTCGGTCAGGGTCGGAGCCAAGCCACGGTCGAAACTTCTTTACATTTTGTGGAAAATTAAAAACTTCTTTTTATAATTGGAAACTCAGCTCCCCTTTTACAACCATTAAAATGAAGCCTTTCTTTTTTTTTTTCCTCCCAAATTCATTTTCAACGACATGTTCTTACAATAAGAGTCCATTTGATTCGATTAATTTGCCATGAAACTAGAAAAATATTTTCCTAATTCCTACTTTTGACTGTTTGATTAGTCAAATTTATCATGAAAAATGTTTACTACCATTTTGTAATGTACAATCCCTTGAACCACAAAAGTAGAAAAATATTTTCTTATGATTTTGATGAAAAATTTGTTGGGTGTTTTTTTACTTTTTTTTTTTTTTTATTTTTTTTTTATAGCAATGGAAACATATTTTAAATCTAATGGTAAAAAAATTTATCCATTTAATTGACAATTTGCATGAAAAATGAAGCCAAACGAACATAAAAAATTATTAAAATATATATATATATATATATATATATATATATATTTTTTTTTTTTTTTTTTTACTTTTTGACAATTCAAACAAATTTTAATCAGATTGTAAAAAAATTATCCCAAAAAGTAACAATTTGCATGAAAAATAAAGCCAAACGAATTAGGTAGAAAATTATACCAATCAAACACTATTAATTACAATTCCCTCTAAAATAAATTCTAGACAAATCACTTTCCTGCCAAACATTTTATTTGCCATCCATTTTTCATCTTTCTATCAAACGGACCCTAAAATATTTTACACCTAAATTCAATTTCAGCCCATATTTGTTTCCTATAAAATGAAGAAAAAATGAATTTTTGAACCGTTTAATGCCAACAAAATATGATTCAACTATGAGAGGAAAAGTCAAATATTGCAGCTGATTAAATCTCAACGGTCCCAAAACTCGTTAAATTGGGGTGGAAATGGATGAAAGCAGGGGCTCAATTTTTTATTTTTATTTTTTACTTTTTAAATCACGCAATCTTTAAAAAATTACTATTTTAAAACTCATTTTCCTTATAAAAAAATAAATAAAAACTCTCTTTAACGATTATAAAACAGGGGCTCAAATTGCTGTCACAAGGTAATAAGATCGTATGGAGATGGTCCTTCCAGTAGTTCATCAATGAAGGCATTCTTAATTTAGCTAGCTTATTGTTAATTTTTTATTTCAAATATTTAAATAATTATAATTCAATTACAAAATTATGATTAAAACATTTTAAATGAAAATATACGAGTCATAATCATATAAGGACTCTTAATGAACACCAACATGGGCATTACTATTATTTTTTACATCACTAAGTTGCCGTTTTTATTCATGAAATTCGGGGGACCACAAGTAATATTTACTTTTTCATCACTTATTTATATTAATTTCTAATTTAAATTGTTTATAAAAATTTTACAAACTGATTTTTAGTTAAAATTCTATAACTCCTATATAGTTTTAGTTAATAACGAAATGATCATTAAAATTTTGCTAGTTGTTTCTTACAATGTTTTGAAATTTGGACCGAACCGGCCCAATCGTCTTGACTAGGAAAATTGGGAAACGATCTTTCTTGATGGTTTGATATGGATAAACTATTTTTGAAGCTTATGAGTTATGGGCATCAAATTTTATTTTTTAAAAAACTTTTTAGGTTTGAGCTGAATGAATCTTCAAATCGTGTCTATAAAAACAAGTACAAAATAAGGGAATCGGACAATTCAAATGAGAGTCGATGAATTGGTCACAGTTTTACCAAGTTCTCCTATTGATTATGACAAAAAGGAAAAAAAAAATTACCACCGAACGATTATTTTGCTTCTCCCATTTTCCCTAGACTTGTCATTGTTAAAGAACGAGCATTAGAGTTTGATGGTAAATACCTAAAAGAAGAAACATGAAAATATTTGAAGGAGATTTAAGGATCCTGTGTTGAGGTCTCTTTATGGGCTAGAGATGGCAAAAAATTCGTCCACCCCTCTCGAATAGGACCAAAAAAATCCTGTTTGAGAAATCATACTTATTCTTAATTTACATGCTTAATTAAGTGTTATATATATATATATATAACTGGACATATTTCTCAAAAAAGCATAATTTTTTTTTTAAAAAAGGGCAACAAATAGCCTCGCCCCAAACTCGCCCCCTGCCTTCTCTATGAAGGGCAGGGACGTGGCAGTGGATAGTTTAATAGGTTGGGTTTGGCCTTATTTGGGCCATCTAGAGTTTATTATTTTAGTCCTTTTTTATGAGTAATACTATTTCTTATTATTTATGTTAAGCATTAGTATATTTGATAGCTATATGACATTAAATGATAGATTCAATTAAATGTAATGTCACATGATTCATTTAATTGAATTTATCAAGTGTGATAAACTAAACTGATGCTCTAGCCCCACTTATGCTAAATAACATTATTAATATTTTATTTAAGGGTAATTAGCATAAAAAGTCCTTACTTTTTAATGATATTGTGCAAAACGTTCATACTATTTTTTGACATTTTCACCCTTACGGTCTTACCTTCGCATTTTCATTGCTGAAATCATCATTTTCATCAAATTCTCATGTAAAATGACAAGTATACTATCTTATTTAAATAAAACAAGAAATAAATAAATTAAATAACAAATTGCAATCATACTCTCAACCTTTTGTTTTATTTGCGAACAAGTCCAAATAAATTATTAAAAGGGCAATTAATACAAAACGTTCATACCTTTCAATATTGTTGTACAAAACGTTTCTACTTTTCATTTTTGACATTTTCACCCCATTTTCACATTTCATTGTGAAATCATTATTTTAATCCATTTTCTCAATTAAACGCTGTAAAATGACAAATATACCCTTTTTTAAAAATAAAAATAAAGAACAAATTACAACTATACTCACAAATTTTTCAAAAAATACAAATAAATAATTAAAAAAAGTGATTTTTTAATTTTTATTATCTGTTTCAAATTTATTTGTATTTTTTTTGAAAATAATGGGAGTATAATTGCAATTTGTTCTTTATTTTTGTTTTATTTAAAGAGGATGATATATTTGTTATTTTACAGCTTTTAATTTAGAAATTGATGAAAATGATGATTTTAGAAAATAAAATGTGAAATAATGATGAAAGTATCAAAAAATGAAAGGTACGGACGTTTTACATAATAATATTGAAAGTATGGACGTTTTGTGCTAATTACCCTTTTAATAACTTATTTAAACTCATTTACACTTTTTTAAAGTTTGAGAATATGATTGTAATTTGTTCTTTAATTTTTTTTATATATATTTAAATATGAGGATTTGTCATTTTACATAAGAAATTGGATGAATATAATGATTTTCGTAATAAAATGTGAAGGTAGGTGTAAAAATGCCAAAAAATGAAAGGTATGAACGTTTTGCACAATATCGTTGAAATGTAATGACGTTTTGTGCTAATTACTATTTTATTATATCTAAGGTTATAGTTGTATTTTGTCCATTTAGTTTTTATTCATCATCAAATGAGTATTGAAATAATTAAGAAAAAATAACAGCAAATTATGCTTTTAAGTTTTAATCAGGTATTATCTTTTTCATTCACAAATCAAATATTTCTTAAATATATTTTAGTATATATTTTTATTTTGCCTCTAATCCATTAATTGTGGTAATGTATATTTGAATTTAAATTTTTGA
Source organism: Osmanthus fragrans (assembly GCA_019395295.1). Lineage (NCBI taxonomy): Eukaryota > Viridiplantae > Streptophyta > Magnoliopsida > Lamiales > Oleaceae > Osmanthus > Osmanthus fragrans. Next base: position 668,761 of record JAEDXY010000106.1, on the reverse strand, counting down.
AATTCAAAGTATACAAAATGGAACTCTTACAATTTCAAAATCATTAGGAGAGAGAAACACTTATTCATTTCCTTTATCACTATCGTCGTGAGAGGTCACAAAAACGCTTGTATAAACTACAAATGTCACAATTGATGTATTTATTTTTACGTTACACATGTTATCAAACCACAACTTTCGATGTCACACAAATAAAGTCACATTAATATAGATATCACAATTTCACATACCTCTATGACTTTCCAACTCCCTATTGTAACACACAGAATGATGGTTGTAACCATAAAACACGTGGAGGAAATTATGAATTCATGAAACCACGATTTATTCTTTCCTCGTTCTCAAGATACATTAAAATGGAGGAGATATTAACTTTAGACAAGAAGTTTCATGCATTGTAATGGTGCAATTCATGCATTGAAGAGGCGTTTATGATCATGAGACTTCCGTCTAAGAGTTGACAGTCTCCTAAACTTCTTTCAACATGTTTTTGTCATTTATCTCATGTTTGGCTCGGCTAACAAAGATGACTAAAATCAAATTCAAATTCAAAATCAAAATCAACAATTAATTTTAATTACACATTTTATTGGAACCACATCTTTTTAATCACACATTTCGTCAACTTTTTTTTTTTAATCGAAATTTACTAAAAATCAAATTTTATCTGAACCAAACAAATGACTTAGTAAATTGATATGAGAAATGTATTATTGAATATGATATAAATATAGATTAAGTAAAATATTCCATAAAATGATTTTCATTATTATTAGGGTTAGGCACAGTTCGGTTTGGTTCGGTTCTAACTAGAACCGAACCAGACTCGAAATTTTCTGGTATTTAGTAAGTATTACCGTCAGGTCCAAATTTAATTATGAAATCGTTCAGGTTCGGTTCTATTCGGTTCCCATGTTCTGTATTATAATTATTATTTTTTTTAATATTTACAAAATTACATTAATTCAACTAATGACATGTTCAATCTTATCTTTTTCAAAATAATGTAATCCAATCTTATGTGTTTTTTACATCTCTCTTTGCAGAGTTCTTTATAGATAAGATTGTGAAGATCATAAGAAGACGATGATAGAGAGTTTACAATAATTAAAAGATGAGATGTCAAGTTTCAATTCGATTTTTGCAGAAGAAACGACACTACTATAGAATAGCACATTTGAATAAAACTTAGGTCAATTTGATTAAGTTGGGCTTGAATTGAAAATTAGAAATAGGAAAAATCATATTTTTTGGTTGGCAAATTTATTTTTTAAAAATAAAATAATTTGGCTTATTTAAAATAAATAAATTAAAAAATTAGGGAGATTAGTTTTTCGGTTCTTAATCTAGAACCTAGAATCGAACTGAACCCGTCGGTTCTCGATTCAGATACTCATTCGGGTATTTAATTTAAGAAGAACCGCTCAATTCGATTCGGGTTCGATTTGGATCGAGAGTTTTGCTCAACCCTAATTATTATGAACATGCAATTCATGTATTATTCATATAGATTGACATTAAATATCAATAGTGTTAACTATCTTTACTCATTCAAAAATTCATCTTTTATCTCTCAAACTCATTTTGAATTACACATTTTTCCAATAAAATAATTTTACAAGTAAATTTTTTAAAAAATATTTTTTAACGACACATGTTTAAAAAAAAAAAATCAACATTACAAAATTTATTCTTTCAAAAAATAATGTTCAAATAGACCCCACATACAATGCAAGACGAAAATTCAAAATATAATGCAAGTTGAACTCCACAACTTGTGAATGAATAATGAATTCATATTTTAAACCATGTTCAAAACAGAAAAAAGAAGAAACTATGCATTATTGCTAATAGCTTATCACAAATTCAAGCGCGACCGTATACTTGTACTTTAATAACTTCTCAAATTATAACCGTACTTACGATTGCTCAAGCCCGTTATCATTAAGCCCCGTTTGATAAAAATTAAATTCAGATTTTAATTTAAGTCGAAATTAATAATTAATTTTAAACACATATTTTATGGAATCGCAACTTTTCAACTATAAATTTCATCAACTTTTATCAAAATCTGATTTTCATCCCTTTCAAACATGGGCTAAATTTGAGTTTGGTGCATTTTCCATTTTTATGTTTTTATGCATGTTTCTTTAGCCAACGAACTCAAATAAATAATGCAAGGAATATGATACGTGTATATAATGCAATGTTCATAACGGTGTCCATTCCCCTCTCATATAAAAGGGATCCACTTCAAATGCAATTGCTTCCTCCCCCTCCCCATCCCCATCCCCATCCCCATCCCCATCCCCGCCTCTCTCTCTCTCTTCCTTTTCACATCTAAGAATTTCTTCATTTAAAAATTATTTTATGCATAATAGACGTCATCTTTAAATATAGAGAATAAACTTTTTTATACATTCCAATAATATTCTCAATTTTGACTCTTTAATTTTTTTTTTCTTTGGAGAATGTTTGATTAAAAAGTAAAAAAAGTAATGGATCCACGTATAATATAAAATTGTTTTATTGGATGAATATGGTTGAAAACGAGTTTGAGAAATAATAAAATTTTAGAAAATGAGGACCAAACATGGTCTAAGAAATCTTGTATTATATGGTGGTCATCCATTTATAAATTGATACCTATCTCTGAAGAAAAGTAATCTTATCTATTGATATCTTTTCAACTTGATCCTTGCAGTTGAACCGATTAATGATCCTATATTGTTGACATTGTGAAAAAGCACTCACATTAAAGCTTCACCATACATTTTGTGCCTACACATATTGCGTGGGGAAATCTAAGTGAGCCTATAGACCAGATTCAGAGAAAATATCATCGTGTTATTAAGACGATTTTTGGTTTAATTAAAAATTAGATTTTTTTATTAAATTTCAATAAAAGTTGATGAAATTTGTGATTATAAAGTTGATAAAAGTTGTAAATTCCATGAATGTATGATTGAAATTGAGTATGAGAAAAAAATTAGTTTTAAAAGAAGAGGCTTAGAATAATGCGTTTTAGAATAATAGATTGATAGAAAATGTGTGATTGAAAAATAATGATTTTTTTTTTATTTACGTGTAATATTATTTTAAAGAAAAAAGTGTGATTGAAAATAAGAAAGAGAAATATGTATTTCGATAAAAATGAGAATCAAACGACTAAAATTTGGTAATAGTGACATCCATTAATAATAGGATACCTAGTTCATGTTTGATGGGGATTAAAATCAGATTTTTAGTAGATTTAAAAAAAAATAAATTGAAACGTGTGGTTGAAAAGTTGTGGATCCCATAAAATATATAGTTAAAATTAATTGTTTACTTTGACTTATATTAAAATCAAACTTTTAATCAATATCAAAAGGGGCCTAATTGGTATTTATTTGCATGATGAGAGTTTTCATTTTGACCAAAAGTAATTTTATCTATGAATTTCTTCTCAGCTTGATTGTTAAAGTCTAATGCTTATATATATATATATATATATATATATATATATAGTGTTGTCACATTAAAATGGAACCTCTAAAAGAACTCCACGTGGAAGTTCGTCAAAGAAGATGCTAAAGTTTGACTAGAATTAACATAAGTCCAAGTGGCAGTCACGTCAAGGTGTCTAACCGAGGTCCCTAAGGTGCCTGACCGAGGTTCCTAAGGTGCCTAACTGAGGTCCCAAAAGACTAGCAGAAGTGCATAGCAAATGTGCTTAACCGAGGTCCCAAGAGACTAGCCGAAGTGCCTAACCAAAGTTCTCCAAGTGGCAAGCCAAGGTGCCTACAAAGGTGTAAATTGAGGCTCCTAAGAAGCCTAGCCGATGTGCCTAAGAGTCTAGCCGAAGTGCCTAACCGAGGTTCTCCAAGTGGCAAGCCGAAGTGCTTACAAAGGTGTAAATCGAGGTCCCTAAGGTGCCTAACCGATGTTCTCCAAGTGGCAAGCCGAAGTGCCTACAAAGGTGTAAATCGAGGCTCCTCAAGAATGAAGTCCTATGGGCCATTGGGCCTGGGCTTGATCCATTAATCACTTAGCTCATCTACAATTTTATCTCTATAAGTATGGATTCATTGATAATCAAAAGGGGGGATTTCTAAACCTAACCAATTCCCCTCTCTCTCATCTTTTGCACTCTCTTAATATTTTAGTCCGGCCGTTGACTTAACTGTCGGAGTGTAAACGGTCGCCGAACCTTTTTCTTGGTCGGCGACCTTTGCCCGTAATAGAGTGCTACGTGTACAGGTGATGTCCACGTGGAAGGGATGAAGTTGGGATTCTGTTGACAACATTTTTTTGGGTCAACATATGGCTTACAATAGACAATCGTCTAACAGAGCTGCACACTAGATTGAAAGAAAATATCATCCATATTTGGCCATTGTTTCGTGTAGATTAAAATTATATATATATATTTTTTTGTATATTTTGATAAAAATTGATGAAATTGTTATGTCTCTTAACCCGAAGCTTCTAGTGAAGGTCACGTGGAACCACGTGGAGACATTTGATGGCCAACAAAGACAAAATTGGTCAATATAAGGAAGTTGATGGCTGAAGCATTATATCATTGTTCCGAAGCTCTTTCCTACCGAAGCACTATCTCCATCTAAAGCTCCTTCTTGTCGAAACATTATCTCCATTCTTAGCTCTATCCCCTCTTTTAAGCTGAAACACCTGCTATCTTTCAAGAGATCTGCAGAGTATCTCTGGTAATGATTGATATAACGTTTACATTAATGAATGTTATAATTGTCAACTTAGGTTGTAGGACGGTTGACCCATTGTCAATGTATTAAATGAATGACACAATGATGTGAAACTTCGATTAATGAGATGAGGCCACATGATTATGATTCAATGGCTACAACATCGACCCAAACTCTATTAAATAACAACTCTTATAACATTTTGAAGGGATTACAAATATATATGCTTAAAATTGCACTCAACTTCTTCTCTAAAATATCCATATGCTCGATTTAGATCTTCCTTCATTTTGATCAAGTTATTCATAATCGTCGATTTATATATAACCATCTTTGATAATATTGTTGGTGCTCGAATGTTTTTTTCTTTTATCATAAAACATCTCCCACGTATATATTTATCGCATATCTCCGATCGAATCTCCGATCAAAACGTGCAGAAATTTGCTTGTGTGGACATGAGTAAGCCTCACATCTATTGTCCTTTTACCCGTTACAAAAAACTGGGGTCAACAGAAATGTGTGGTTGAAAAAATGTGGATTCCTTGAAATGATTAGTTAAAATTAATTGTTAACTTTGAGTTAAGATTTTAATCCAAACCAAATATGGAAGTAGAAATAGTTGTCATCCATTTGTAAATAAATATGGTGTAAATTTGATATTTATTTGCCTAATGACAACCTACCTTTTGAACAAAACTATTCTTCTCTATGGTGTTCAAATTACCAATGAAATAATCAGAACAATGAAGTGATATGGAGATGAGTCCATTGGGGTAGACCATGTGATGGCAATGTCAAGAGTACGTGGGCCTTTTACAATGTCATAGGCCAAGACATTATAAATACAAGCCCTCCTCAACCCTTTCAAACCATCCAAACACAACATCTTCTACTTTCTGTTCCTCCATATAGAGAGAAAGAAAGTTATATAGAGAGAATGGCTGATATTGAAGGTGCCTTTGGAAGTTCTGTGAATGGATTAACTGTCAAAGAGCAATCCTTTGCCTTCTCTGCAACTTCCCCCACAGACCATACTGATACCACAGCTAAATTTGCTTTGCCAGTTGATTCTGAGCACAAGGCAAAATCTATCAAAATTTTTTCTTTTGCACAACCTCACATGAGATCCTTTCACCTAGCCTGGATTTCATTTTTCACATGCTTCATATCAACTTTTGCTGCTGCTCCTCTAGTTCCCATTATTCGGGATAACCTAGGCTTGACCAGAACAGATATTGGAAATGCTGGGGTTGCTTCTGTATCAGGAAGCATCTTCTCCAGGCTTCTAATGGGCGTAGTTTGTGACTTGATTGGGCCGCGATATGGATGTGCTTTTCTTAACTTATTAACAGCACCCGTTGTTTTCTCGGTGGCATTCATATCATCAGCTCAAGGATATATTGCTGTGCGGTTCATGATCGGATTTTCCCTTGCAACATTTGTAGCGTGCAATTACTGGACAAGCATCATGTTTAACGGTTCGATAATTGGGCTTGTCAATGGAGTTGCTGCTGGTTGGGGTGACATGGGTGGTGGTGTCTGTCAATTGCTAATGCCTTTTCTTTTCCAAATAATAAAGGTTTGTGGAGCCACCCCGTTCACTGCCTGGAGGATTGCATTTTTCATCCCGGGATGGCTTCACATAATTGTAGGTGTTATGGTTTTAACTCTTGGTCAAGACTTGCCGGATGGGAACCTTAGCACTCTGCAGAAGAGAGGTGCTGTACACAAGGACAAGTTTCCTAAGGTAAATCATGTATCCTAATTGTTTCCATTGTTCTTAATTAATTTCTTCTAAATATTACACTAATTAGTGTTTTTCTTCCTAATTCTTAGGTACTCAAATATGCTGTCACAAACTACAGGACATGGGTTTTTGTCTTCATCTATGGCTTTTCCATGGGAGTAGAGCTATGCATAAACAATATTATTACGGAATATTTTTATGACAGGTGTGCATGCTTTCTACTCAAGTTATATTTTCGTTATTAATGAAGCGGTTTAGAAAGAAAAAAAAAAAAAAAATACACTCAACTTCCTAAAAAACTATAATGATTCTCCAGATTCAATCTCAAACTACAAACAGCCGGAATCATAGCCGCAAGCTTCGGTATGGGCAAACTTTTTTTCCCGGCCTTTCGGAGGATACGCGTCGGACTTAGCAGCCCGAAAAATTCGGAATGAGAGGTAGGCTATGGATCCTTTGGATTGTCCAAACCCTTGGAGGGGTTTTCTGCATCTGGCTTGGACGTGCCAATTCTCTTCCCATAGCCATTTTGGCCATGATGTTATTCTCCATTGGAGCTCAAGCCGCATGTGGGGCAGCATATGGCATCATTCCATTTGTTTCTCGTCGGTCTTTAGGCATATTATCCGGGCTTACCGGGGCTGGAGGAAGCTTCGGAGGTGGATTAACCCAATTACTTTTCTTCTCCAGCTCAAAACTTTCCACAGCATCTGGTCTGACTTGGATGGGAGTGATGGCAGTAGTATGCACTATTCCAGTAGCATTTATACACTTTCCACAGTGGGGAAGCATGTTTATTCCACCTTCGAAAAATGACAAGTACAGTGAAGAGTACTACTATGCATCAGAATGGAACGATGGTGAGAAAGAAAAGGGTTTGAACAGTGCAAGTCTCAAATTTGCCGAAAACAGCCGATCTGAACGTGGGAAATAGACAGGAGATCTTTTCAGCAGTAACCCCGACAATCTGAACGTGGCAATTTATATAGGATCGATTTTCGCATAGAATAAATTGTTTAATGTTATGCTTCCAGAAACATAAAATATCAGTTGCCATGGTTTGTAATAGAATAATAAGGAAAAGTAATAAGAATTTTTACATATAAGTTTGCGTAATTTTTACGGCTCTATGCCTCTATCGCATCCTCGTTCCTCCTTCGAATTGGTCAATCTCTTAGTTACATCTGCAAGATATTTGTTCTATTATGTTCACATCTCGTCTTACAACAGAATAATTAACTAAAGTCTTTTCTTTTTTAAATATATTGTTAATTTCTTCAAATAACTTTTCCAACGCAATATTCTTCGTAATGATGAATTAATCTAGATAGATTAAAATTATATTTTTAGTAATTTTTTATTAAAATTAAGAAAATGTGTAATTGAAAAGTTATAAATTCAATTAAATATATGATTAAACTTAATTGTTGACTTTGATTTATAATTTTTAGTAAATTTTAATATACACCAAACAGTGGTTTAGTAAAGCAATCCTTTCTGTGATCGCAGATTTACGATGAAGTTGGAATAAATTTATCTTTCACAACTATAATCTTTGTGACCATTTGAATAAATATTTAATTTCACAAATAATCACTTAACTTTGAGCAAAATTTCAAGTTCGTTTTTAAAATATTTTCCTGGTTCATTTAGTTACTTAAGTTACTTAATATTATACAATTGGTCCTTGAAGTATTTTTATTGACTAATTAATTTAGCAACTAAAGTTAATTAAGAATAAAACATGTGTTACTCTGTTAGTGAAAATAATGTTCAATTCAAAGTGGCCCTGTTAAATGTTTACGTCTACAAACTTCCAAGTCACAAATCACCACTTGAAGGACGTCATATTCAAGACCAAAAAAAAATAAAAAAATGCACTCATTACGGAAAAAAAATAATAATTAGAAAATTGAAATAAAGTTTTAGGGTCCGTTTGATAGAAAGATGGAAAATGGATGACAAATAAAATATTTGGCAGAGAAGTGATTTGCTTAGAATTTGTTTTAGAGGAAATTGTAATTAATGGTGTTTGATCGGTATAATTTTTCACTTAATCCATTTGACTTTATTTTTCATGCAAATGATTATTTTTTGGGATAATTTTTTTACAATCTGTATTAAAATTTGTTTGTGATGTGAACCCAACCAAGAACAGGTTTGGGAACCCACGAACAAGAAGAACAAACCCAAGAAAGCTAGAAATCACGCCGAGCAAAGCTTCAACCCGACCATTCGTTCGACCCGTACCAAGAACCAAGATTCCACGCGAGAAATCTGACCCGTTGATTACCCGGAACTAGAACCGTGCAGTGGGAACGCCACAAAAGAACAGCAATCTCATTTTGATAAGTTCAAAATTAAGTCTTTAAACCATCAAGAAATTGGAGGAGAAAAACTCACAAATTTATATATATCTCAATAATGTTAAAATGTCCTTAACAATGACAAAGAACTCCTATTTATACTAAACATGATAAAACCCTAAAAGCCACGAATTTAGGGTCCAAAATATGCAAAATATGGAAATAAAAAAATAGAGTTTTAACCAAATAAGGAAACTTGCGAAAATTAATGATTTTGCCTCGGAAAAGTACTATGCGGTCGCATAGTACGTTTTCATGCGACCGCATAGTTCATTTGGTTGAACTCTAGCCGCTCTCTGACCATTGCATGCGGCCGCATGCGTCCCCAACTATAGTTGGCTGTTTGGCCCCCTTTTTCCTCCTTGCTCGTTTGACTCGTTTTCAATACCTTGATTAGAAGACTCGATCCCAACTTAGGCCCCTTTCCAATGTTCACCCATTTCTCGTGGATTCGTTGCGCATCCCGGATCACATCATCCCCTCTCCTTTCAAAATGATTCGACCTCGAATCTAAATCTGCACCAAACGAAGCAACATTAGCAACTTCAAAAATATCAACGATCTCAAACTTACCCCCAATAACCAAGTTGTATCCATTGACTCTACATATGACAATGATATGAAAGTGTCCATCTTCCCGCGGACGTAGCCTGGACCGCCATCGAATTCGTGTCCACGTCACACGCATGATCACCTGTGTCTTACCAAATCCATTACTAACACCAACAGATGAAAATATTAAAATGAACAAGATCAGTGAATTAGAAGTACCAAAGTGCGGCCGGGGGTTATGAGACATTAAACTTAATCCTGACACATTCCATAAGTCCAGTCCAAAACATGTGATAACATTATGATTAGAAGAATAACAAACATGGATCATATCACCCATAATGCACTCTAGTTGTTTGTTATACCCAATTAACTCCATATGACATGCTTGAATCTCACAACGTAGCAAATGTATATCATAGACAAGTAAGAAACTTTCCATAGAAATATGACATACCAAACTGACTCTACTCATAAATTTATCAAAACCATCGCCCCTGGCAAGACCACTTAACTTATGTAAGATATTAAGTCCATGAGTTGTTCCAAATGCTAGCCTAGGTGTATGGGCTTGAGACATTACCTTAGTGTGTTTGCATCCCATTGCACTGTTACTCACCAATTTCTCCATGTTTCCTGCATCAAGTGGATAGTCGAGGTATGACACCTTGCGAATTAAACCGCCATGGATCAAATTCTTGAAATCCTGTAAAGAAGAAATATCCAAACCGGGGGAGGGAATGTTAGCTCTCACTAAAGCCCTCTCACACTCAACTTTTCTCACATATAAGCTCACCTTGGAATTTTCTCTCAAGCTCTCCTTTTTTCGCTCTTTATTTTTGTTCTCTCGCTCACTTTTCATTTTCAATTGATCCTCATGGACCTGCTGTGGTGTCAAAGGAACAAGTGTAATATGTTTTCCACTCTGTACAAAGTTGTATCTATTTGTAAATCCATCATGCTCCACCCTTCTATTGTACTGCCATGGCCTACCTAACAAGAGATGCCCCGCATGCATTGGAACCACATCACATAACACCTCATCACTATACCGCCCAATGCTAAAGTTCACCAATGCCCTTCTAGTAACCCGGACCTCTCCACAATTATTTAGTCATTCTAATTTATAGGGTTGTGGATGTCTCATAAGAGGTAAACCCAACTACCCTACAAGGGTCGAGCTGACCACGTTTGTACAACTCCCGCCTTCTACTATCAAGCTGCACACCTTATCCTTAATGTGACACTTAGTGTGAAACAAGTTTTCTCGTTGTTGCTCAGCTTCACCCACTTTCACTCGTGTAGTAAGAGCACGCATTACCACTAGTGATTCCGCCACTGGGTACTCCACACAAGTCTCACCATTAACATCCTCCAACCCAGGCATACTATCACTCTCACTCTCATCATCCGACTCCCACTCTCCATTCTCCCTAATGATCATCACTCGTCGGTTTGGACATTGTGAAGCAATATGCCCCGCACCCAAACACTTAAAACACTTAATATCCCCCGATCTACCAGTTTGAGACTCACTATTTGGTTTATGTTTATTCACCTCCTCTTTAACCTGAGGCACTTAAACCTTCTCCTTAGTCACAGCTCGATCATGTCTATCACCACCACTCCATTTGGGTTCCATAGGAAACCTCGCTACCCCCCTGCGCCCAAGCTGTCTCTCCCCTTTCATTGCTACATGCACTAAGTCCTCCAATTCTACATAGTGCTGCAATTCCACTATGTTGGCAATATCCCTTTTTAGCCCATTTAAAAACCTAGCCATGGTAGCTTCCCTATCCTCCTCTATGTTTGCTCTAATCATTGCTATCTCCATCTCCTTAAAATAATCCTCCACACTCCTAGGCCCCTGAGAAAGAGTTTGCAATTTTAGATGGAGATCCCGGTAATAATGTCCCGGTACAAACCGTTTTCTCATACAAGCTTTCAACTCTCCCCATGTCTCAATTGGCCTATCTAAATTCCTCCTACGATTAGTCGTCATCTGATCCCACCAAATGATGGCGTAATCAGTGAACTCCACTACTGTTAATTTCAGCTTCTTCTCCTCTGAGTAATTATGACAGTCAAACACCAATTCCACCCTTTTCTCCCAATCTAAATAAGCCTCAGGATCACTCCTACCCTGGAAAGCTGGAATATTTAGTTTGATGCTTCCCAAATTTCTATCAACTCCTCGATCAAACCGATCTCCTCTCTTTCTCATTCGACCCATATCACATTCCAGGTAATAATTGTCACTCCTTGCATTCACTGCCTCAAACTCCTCATCAAATTCACCCATAAGATTCCTTCATCTCTTATCTCCTCTACCCCCACGAGGAACCCTTCGGGGCGTCCCTCGCTGCTGACTGTCAATCAAAGTTTCATGCCTAGCTATGTCACCACTAATACGCTCCACAGCCACATTCAATTGATCAAACCTATGGTTTATACTATTCATAAGCTCCATATAAAACCCTTTAGGCACAACTTCTTCCTCACATTTATTCATTTTTTCACCCATGTATATAAAGCACTTGCAACTACTTAAACCACAGAACAAGAAAGCAAATAAATTACCTCGCGTGTTTGCACTCGTGTATCACTCGAATTGGCTTTTACCCGATATGAAACTCTCCACTCTTGCCTTTTACCGCTCATCCTCCTTTCTCAATGGCTAGAGAAATAACCGACCTCAATCAATTGGGGTGCAATCCCCATAGCAATCACCACCACAGGCACAAGTCTTGGATAATCAACCAAATTTGTTCTGACCAAGTAATGGGCTCAAGTCAAACAAGAAAAAACGACAAGACTCAAATTTTTGTTTTGAATTGCCTCTAAACGTTCACGAATAGAGAGACTTTTCGTTTTTTTTTAAACTCAATAACACAAAATAATAAATCTAGAGGCAATCAAACGATACAAGTATAAGAAAGATATAATGACGTTAAAACAAGGACAATAAATAAAAATAATATATATTTTTTTAAACTGGACGTGAACAGTACGGATGAACAGTAACTTTTTTTTTTTTTAAAGACTCAAATCAACTACGGTACCAACAAAACAAACGAAATTTGATTTGGATGCTAGATTAGCCCAAAAAACAACTTTGACTCTTTTTTGGGAATTTTTTTGGATTGAACTCAATAAATAACTATTGGACACATGAACACGAAGAACACCAAATAAAAACAAGGACTCAAAGAAGTTAAAAGGATAGATGACCTGAATTCTAGATCTGTGCTCTGATACCACCTGATGTGAACCCGACCAAGAACAGGCTTGGGAACCCACGAACAAGAAGAACAAACCCAAGAAAGCTAGAAATCACGCCGAGCAAAGCTTCAACTCGACCCTTCGTTCGACCCGTACCAAGAACCAAGATTCCACGTGAAGAATCTGACCCGTTGATTACCCGGAATTAGAACCGTGCATTGGGAACGCCACAAAATGACTGCAATCTCCTTTTGATAAGTTCAAAATTAAGTCTTTAAACCACCAAGAAATTGGAGGAGAAAAACTTACAAATTTATATAAATCTCAATAATGTCAAAATGTCCTTAACAATGACAAAGAACTCCTATTTATACTAAACATGATAAAATCCTAAAAGCAACGAATTTAGGGTCCAAAATATGCAAAATATGGAAATAAAAAATAGAGTTTTAACCAAATAAGGAAACTTGCGAAAATTAATGATTTTGCCTCGGAAAAGTACTATGCTGTCGCATAGTACGTTTTCATGCGACCGCATAGTTCATTTTGTTGAACTCCAGCCGCTCTCTGACCTTTGCATGCGGCCACATGCGTCCCCAATTATGCGGCCGCATAGTTGGTTGTTTGACCCCCTTTTTCGTCCTTGCTCGTTTGGCTCGTTTTCAATGCCTTCCATCGCTTTGTGGCTTCTACCCCCAACATGAAAGTTGGTCTTTGATGTGTTGACTCCAACATGTCGTGCTCCGCCTCTCGAACAAGTGATTGTATGCCTTTTATTGATGATTAGAAGACTCGATCCCAGCTTAGGCCCCTTTCCAATGTTCGCCCATTTCTCGTGGATTCGTTGCGCATCCCGGATCACATCAGTTTGGATTGCCAAAAAGTAAAAAAATTCATAAATTTTTTATGTTCGTTTGGCTTCGTTTTTCATGCAAATTGTCAATTAAATGAATAAAAATTTTTACCATTGAATTTAGAATATGTTTTTATTGTCAAAAAGTTTAAAAAAAAAAAAAAAAAAAAAAAAAAAAAAAGGGAAAAAAACACCCAACAAGGTGAAAAATAATTTCCCACCAAAATCATAAGAAAATTTTTTCCTACTTTTGTGCTTCAAGGAATTATACATTAGAAATTGGTGACAAACATTTTTCAAGGCAAATTTGACTAATCAAACAGCCAAAAATATGAACTAGGAAAATATTTTCCTAATTCCATAACAAATTTAATGAATCAAACAGGCCCTTAGTGAACTTCAACAAACCTTGTGAATCTGATAATTAGTATTGAGGAAAATCTACAGTGAAGTAATTTGAGAATAATTTCCATGTTTGACCCCATTATTCAAAAAAATTATTTTTTTTCTAAATTCTTCAACAACATATTCTTCTAATAAAATAAATTTGTCCGTAATTCTAATTTTTTTTCATACTTTTTAATCACATATTCTTAAAAAAAAAAATCACTATTACAAAACTCATTTTTAAGAAAAATGGGTCCCGAACACACAAAATATTTTACATGCACTTCGAGAACTAATTCAGCTCAATGAGAATAGTATGAATAATTTATTTTTAAAATGGACAGCGTTCCCTTCAAGTTAAAATTGTGGGTATGTGCGTCAAGCCTTTCACTAGCATAATCGTATGAAAACGAATATACCTTTAATTGGTTTACTTGTTGACTCGTGGCTTAATTCATGCTATTCAATATATGATAAGATTAAGTTCGACGGTCAACTTATCTACATATATAGAGGCAAGAATTGTAAGATCTTAAATTAGTAAATTGCGTAGTTAAAAAGATTATAAAAGTTATGAGTCCCATATAACGTGGTTAAAAATAAATTTTAAAAAAATATTTTTTAAGAAATTAGAGCTAAACATGAACTTAATTGTAGGTTCACAGTGAAGATGAATTAAAATAGAGGTGGAGCGAAAGAAGACAAACTAAAGCCACAAGCAAGTGGTTGTTTGATGTTGTTAAAATTTGATGAGTTTTGCTATAGATACAATTAGTTTGACCATCATAAGTTGGCAAGCAATTTGATCATTTATTTGAATAACAACAGTCATAAGAGACCTACTGCTTGTACAGGAACTTGGTTGACAAGTACCTACCAGAGCCAACACAATGACGAGGTTCGCAGATTTTTTTTAACACATGCGGGACCCGCCGCTACAGTGAGGGACCTGTAAAGGCTCTTGTCAAAACTGTCATGCACAAGCAACTTTATACATTGCAATGATGTTTATACCTCATCGATTGTCAAACTAGCTGTACAAAATTATTGTACGAGTAGTTTAACTCAATTTGATAATAATTTATGGATTTTATGATTGTGTAATGAAAAAGTAGATAAAAGTTATGGTTTCAATAAAATGTTTTATTAGAAATAAAGTTTGGCGGACAATTGTTTTTCCAAACACGCACTTGAATGAAAGTGGTCAGTCAAAGTCACACATTTGAAAATATTAGTACGGACGGCAAGTTGAAAGCCTTGAGCCTTTAGTACGGACGTCAAGTCGTGGCTCAATTTAAATCGCAAATCCCGATTTTATTTTTATGCAATTTGAGAATTGTTAAAGTAACATTTTTTTGTGTTTCAATTTTGTGTTTTAAATTTTAAATTAATTTTGTGTTTTAGATGTTCATTTTGAGATTATTGAAAATTCGTTTTTTTTGTCGTTTTAAAAAAATATTTCCTAACCCGTGTTTTTTGAGTTTTGACAGATTTGTAAAGAAAACAGTCAAAACGTAAAAAATTTGTTTTTTATTTTCTTCACAAAATTTTTAGTCATTTTCAAAAACTCATTTTCGAAAATGAAAAAAAAAAATGCGTTTTCAATATTTTGGAAAATCGAAAACAGAAAACGGTCCGAAAACAACAAAAAGAACGCATTCTTGCCTCCCCCACTTTAGATAGAGACCACACGTCCCTTTTAAAAACTTGCTAATGCAAACATTTGACTCCATAAACTTTTTTTTTAGCCCCACTAGGATTGCAACTCTCATTTAGTGACGCTGATGTAGCATTAAATGATAAGTGAGATTAAATGACTCATTTAATTTCACATTTTATTTAATCTATCATCTAGTGTCACATAAATCAATATTACAACTTATCATTTAATGTTACATTAGAGTCACTTAAATTTGGATTGTAATTTCAGTGAAACTAAATAACATTACTCTTCCGATTTTTTTTTCTTTGTTACTTTTCCAATGGAACATTAATAGCAGTCGGTATAGTCAATAATATTATGGCAAACTTTAATTTTTTGGACCAATTTGTATTACATACCCTTTAAATGAAATTCGACAATTTGAACGTTAGATGATATCTATTGAGTCAACTTTATTATCATTTCAAATTGTCGAATTTCATTTAAAGGGTATGTAATACAGATTGGTCCAAAAAATTAAAGTTTGCTCACATCTTGTTTGCATAATATTATTGACTATACCGACTGCTATTAATGTCCCATTGGAAAAGAAACGAAGAAAAAAAAAATCATATCTAGCTTTTATGGAAGAGTAATGCTATCTAGTTTCATTGAAATTACAATCCAAATTTAAGTGACGCTAATGTAACATTACATGATAAGTTGTAATATTGATTTATGTGACACTAGATGATAGACTAAATAAAATATGAAATTAAATGAGTCATTTAATCCCACTTATCATTTAATGCTACATCAGCGTCATCTAAATGAGAGTTGCAATCTTAGTGGGGTTAAAAAGAAAAGTTTATGGAGTCAAATGTTTGCATTAGCAAGTTTTTGGATGAGCATTTTCGCCATTTTCATTGGTGGGATTCAATAGAAACGGGTTTATGATGTTGAGGACTATGCATGATAGAAGAAAGAGCTTAAAAATACATTTATTTATAAAAAATATTGTACATTTAAGAATTAAATATTCGATCGCACTGTTGATTTGCGTATGAATAATTAGAAGAGGTTGCGGCATACCAGTGTCTATCTAATTATTATTCTAACAACAGTAATCTAGTCTTATCTATTTTAATTGCAGGTTTCTTAAATGATTGATATAAGCAGTTTTACTGATTTTAATAAACATGGTTAACAATTTAATTAGAAAGAGTAAACTAGACACATTACCTCAAAAGATCAGTACATTTTAATTATATATTGAAAGAGAGAAAACTATCTGTATAGCTTATAAATAAATTCTAGTTTTCTATTTGATATATACATACATATGTACAAAAGCATAACAAAGCTAAAAAGTAATCACCTTTCTAATAAAAAGAAAATGGTTGTGCTACATGTACATAATGATTTACATATTTATGATGTAAAAAGAAATGATTGGATCAGAATTTCTTCAACAAAATTAGGAAAAAAAATAATTTCTTTGCTCTTATTTTGACACCTCATTTGTATGTAAATTATTATTTAATTTCATTATGTACAAGTAGCATTATTCAAAAGAAAAATTGAAGAATAATATAAGAGTCTGCTGAAACTTGAAGATATGTCGTGCTTCTGGTTCGTTATGCCCATGGAGAGATACAAATGATCTATGTTAAGTTGTGGGAGCTCAACAATTGGTAAAACAACCAAATCAAATAGCTTTCATAATAAAAAAAATGAACGATTACTATGCATATTTATGTTCTAAATGCTGAACCCTATGGAACATTATAAGGAAATGTGTGGAGTAATGGAACAATGATGTTGACTGGATTGCTGACTTGCTGGGCTGATTGGGTAGGGTTCCTTAATTACTTGGTGGTTGCTGTTTCATTCTAGCAAAAGCGTGTTAATGAAACACGTATTTCTTAATGCCACTAGGATATTCCGATGGTTTGCAGTGGACTACGTCTCCAAATGGGTGGAAGCCAAAGCATTGGTACAAACTCTTGGAGGAGTACTAGGACCGGCCAATTCAGTTCCCCTCGCCATTACCCATATGATAATATTCTCCATTGGAGCACAAGCTGAATGTGGTGCCACATTTGGCATTATTCCATTCATTTCAAGAAGATCACTGGGAATAATATTGGGCATGACTGGTGCTGGAGGAAACGTTGGCTCGGGTTTGACTCAGTTACTATTTTTCACGAGCTCTAGTTACTCGACTGCAACTGGTCTCACGTACATGGGGATAATGATAGTCCCGTGTACACTTCCTGTGACATTAGTACACTTCCCACAACGGGGAAGTATGTTTCTTCCACCATCAAAAGATGTAGTGAAAGGAACAGAAGCACATTATTACTCTTCCGAGTATAATGAGGAAAAGCAGAGGGGAATGCATCAAAACAGCCTCAAATTTGCAGAAAACAGCATTTCAGAGCTTGGCAAACGTGTTGCTTCTGCACCTACACCGCTTAGTTCAACACCTTCCCATGTTTAAAAGAATTTTATGATGTAATAACTTGGGAATCCGTCTGTCATTGAAATTTAGAGTTTCAAGAAGTTGTGATCTTATTTTCAACATAACACAGCACATATATACGCATTTAGTTTCTCAAGTCGTTTAAGAATTATACAAAATATATACACATTCAGTCCGCTGAGATTGAAGTCAAACCTTTAGAAGCTTACCGGAATCTCTAGGCTCTTCTCCAAGTTTCTCAGAGCATTTTCACAACCCAAAGCTTATGTTTCTTTATATGCAGATAAACAAGACTGGGACCAATCAAATTTGCATCTGAAAGACGTTTGCAAAGATTGAGATAAGTGTCTACATTTCCTGGTTGTTGAATTCTTCTTCTTAATCCCTGCAGCACAGCAGCTCTGTCGAGGTATTCTGGATACAAACCCATGTCCAGCATCTTAATTACCGTCTCTGCAGCATTGTCAAAATGACCACCTTTAATATAACCTCTTAACAACCATGAAAGGGTTCTCTTTCTCTGTAAAGAACTCGTAACCTCTGTTCGGGTAAGCAACCGAGCAATAGAACTGACTTCTTTCTGGGAAGCACAGATGGCCAACACAATGTCATAGATATCCCCTTCAGCCTCCTTACCAGCAAGTTTCATTTCCCACAACTGTCTTTCAGCGTCACCTCCACGCCCAGCACAGATATACATAGCAAGAAGTCTTTCATGAACCACACCATGGATTGATGAACCGCCCTCTTCAATAACCCATTTAGACAAGCGCACACCATCATCCAAAACATCTTCTTGATACTGGTTGATCAGCCCAACATTTTCTGCATCCAGTTCAGCAATCACACCAGATTTGGCGAACCCTTTTAACTTGCGTAGAGCTTTGCCTAATTCATTCAACTCTTTCACTACAGCTGTCATTGCAATTAAATAGCTGTACAACTCTGGCTTCAAGCCACATTCTCTAAGGTTAATCACTAATTTGGCTGCATCCATGTAGCTTCCCTCCGCCTGAAACAATCAATTCTTCACATTAACACAGGTAAAAAAGGTAATCTAAAAGGTAGACATGTGAACAGGGAGTGTGGTTCAACTGATGTGTGGCTGAAGCATTTGTGTCATTGGTTCAGACTTCAGAGAGAAGCGTGAAACTATGAACAAAAACACAATTAAACCTCATTGATTCCAAATAAATAACATGACACGACCACCTTCCAGTTTTTGTTGATTTCTAAGAATGCCAGAAAACTAGGCATCAAACATTCATTGATTCATGCACGAATATCGAGAATTTGGATTAAAAAAAAGTGGAGAAAAGTCTCACAACTCTATTCAATTTTTAATAAAAATATTCCAACCGAAATAACACTGTTGTGTCCACTGTTAGACCAAATTGCTAACTATAATAGAATTTGCACTCTTCGTCCCTACAATCCTAAAAATTATAAAATTAACCCTGATTAGTTAAACTGGCATAATTAGAGAAAATAAAGTAATAAAAATTGTTCCGAGCCTGTAGTCTCGTCTTCATGGACCGCATCAGTCAATCAATCTGTCAAAACCACCATAATCTCTAAATGTCACACAAACAAAAAACTGGGCTCGCTATAACAGTGGAGGAGGAAAGGATATTTTTTACAGAAGCAATAGTAATTAGCTCATCTAGTTAAACTCTACCATATTACTCTTTTTAAAAGAATCCTCCACATCACAGCCACATTTTAAGAAAATCATCACAAGTAAAACATATCAAAGCATGTTAGTGTATTCATTTCCTAGTATTCTCATTTGACATTAGAACTTTGAGGTTGATAGTCTTCTTTCATGTCCAAGTATTTAATATAGAACCTGGATGCCTCACAAATCCCGTTCAGTACTCTTAAGTTCCATGTTCCTACTTTGTGACCTAGGTTGCAACTTTTAGTTACAAAAAAACTCAAATCTCTCAATATAATTTCTCAAGCAATGTCATAAATATTAGCACGTTTGAGAAGTGTTTATAAATTGTTTAAATTATAAATTGATAGAAATGGGTAGTGGATAAGTGCTTAGTACTTGTGGGTTCTTTAAAATGTGTGGATAAAAAGTGACTAAAGTGTTTAAACACGAGTGAAACATAGACTAAGTCCAAAAACAAAACTTGGCGATTTTTCTCCCCTCCCACTTACAGGGAAAAATATTCACGTTCATGCATACAATTGAGCAATATCACTTCATTTTCTAAAACAGAAAATATTGATCAACCTTCCAGACATAGATACAGTAACTTAGGCTCTCAAGCTACACTGAATAGAACTTAAAATTGTGTAAGTTCAACAAAATCAAAAGAAATTCAAACCCTTAAAAAATGTATCATGTGATCAATATAACAGTAGGTAATTATGTCATTCCGATATTCTGGTTACCACAGCAGAAGATATGTATGTGATGGTTCTCTTCTACACATGATAAAAGCAGTAAGCCACAATTACTATCAACCATCCCTGTAAATCATTGCTATTGCAACTTTACACTTCACTAAAACTTCAACTGTCAAATTCAAAAAAAACAACATATATTGGAGATCACAAAGCTTTCAAAATTTAGTATCTTCCATTTAATTAAGTATTCATCAAAGTGCTATACAATATTAGTAAATAAATGCCACTAAATAGCAGTGCAAATATAAGTAAATAGATTTGCCTGGTCAACTATAGGCTATTGTGAAATTTTACATTTGGAGCATTGAATCTTGTAAAATCAAGGGAAAAGCTAAAAGCTTTAGAATATTAGTTAAATAACTTGAACATAATGAATTTGATTATGATCACAAATAAGCCTAGGTGTTTTCTTATATAAGTATTGGTAGAACAGGTAATCTCCAAATCCTAGTAGGCTAAGAAGAGAATAAATCTCCTAAAAAGAAACAAAAACTAATAATCTACTCCTCACAAAACTAGAAATTGAATTTGCTTACAATAATATGCCTAATCAGTTCACTGCTAAGTCTTATATTTGAGATTGTGTACATCATGCATCCTGGACATTCGTTGGACTTGATCCCTCTGACCCGACTACCTAACAGCCACCCAACAGCAGAAGAGATGGCAAACCATGTTCAATTTGGTGATGCAGTAGAAATTGAATCTCGTAAAAACAAGGAAAAACTGAAAGCTTAAAGAATATTATTTGAATTACTTGAAATAACGAATTTGATTATGATTACATACAGGGAAAAATTGCGCCCTTCGTCCCCAACCTAGGGCCTCAATTCCATTGTCATCCCCATTCTATTTTTGTTGGAGGCAAAGTCCCCAACTTATACTTTTTGAGTGCGCAAGTAGTCCCTTACTGCTACAGTCTATTTTACCAGTGCATGTGAATATCACATCCTAAAACTAGTTTTTACTGAAAAGACCATAAAACCATTGCATTAGTTAAAATTAAGAAAAGAAATCTCCAACTACCCCCTCCCCACCACACTGTCCAAGTCCCACCACCACCACCACCACCACCACCACCAGTGTCACCAACACGAACCGGAACCTTTCACCACACATCCAACCATCGATCCATTAGATGACACTAAATCCTCCCCTTCTTCATTCAAAAGTTTACTAACAACCAACCCCGTTCCAACCACCATATCCAAGGTTTTCTCATTATTATATATTCAACTAAGCAAACATGGAGGCTCTGCCTGATTAGAATGAGAGGCAAATAGTGACAGTCCATTTAATATATCTGTAAGCATCCTTGCTCTCACCTTACAAGCACACGAAAAACCAAAATTGCAAAAATCAATATGACCAACACCATTTTCTCCATTGAACTACACAGAAAATGAACACTCAAGCCTATCTATCTGCAATATTGCACTATATATCAGGCATTCTCATGGCCATAATAATTTTCTCAGAGTAAAATGCAGCGGAAAATAAGAAATATATTCCTTTGGTGCTCTGAATATGGGAATTTAAGATCTTTAATTAATATAAAATGCATATTATATTTTCATGGGTTCTAAACTGCAAAAGAATATTGAATCTAGTGACAAGAACCAGAATACCCAAAACTACAGCATATAAATGAAATAAAAACAAAAAAAAAAAAATAGGGAAGTTTCCTCAAAATCAACACATACCATGTCTGAATGAACGCACTTCAAAAACTGTGATTTAATCTTTCTGCAAAAATTGCTTCACTGCCGCAAGAGGGCTTAGTAATTGGAAATATAAATCTACTGACATGCTTTACAAAAGAAGGTTTCGCTGGACAAACCTACCCATTGCTAACTTTCATATTCGTCTTGCAGCATAGAAAGAAATCAGTGGGGTGCTGTAACTGGAGTTGGCTGGAAGTGGGTGGCAGGGGTGGGAGGCTGAGCGAGGGGGAGCCATTGGTGGAATGGTGACGGCACGAGCTGGGTTTTAGGATTTTTATTTTCTTCTTTTTCCTTTCCTTTCCTTTTCTATTTCCCTTTTTCTTTTTCTTTTATAATTATAGCAGGGAACGGGATTGCAACAGCAGTCGAATCATTTTACCCTTCAAAAGATAGGCACGTTATGGTCACATGCAAAATAATGGTCAAAATGGATGGATTTGGTCTCCAGGGACTACTTGCATACCTAACCTATAGGTTGGAGACTTCATCCTGTAAACCATAAAACGAGGACAGCGTTGCAACCGGGTCATAGATTGGTGACAAATGGCACTATATCCGTTTGGAACATGCCTAGCCCTCTTTTTCTGTAGGTATTGAAAGAAGAAGAAGTAATCTCTTAATCCTAGTAGACTAAGAAAAGATATAAATCTACTAAAAATAAGAAAACTAATAACGTACTCCTACAAGAACTAAAAACCCTATCAAAATTGTAAGACTAAATCCTACTAATAAAAATAACCCTAATTAAGTTGTCCTACATCAATCTTCCTCAAGCAGGCTTGGGCAGAATAGTTGAGCAAGTACAAGCGAGAGAACTAAGCCAGCAGCAAATGAAAATTTTTATCTGCTTACACTCTGCTGAGGATTCACAAGTGTTTCAAACCACATATTTTGAACAACAAATTTAGTGCATCTAAATATTAGTTTATAATCAAGACCCCTGTAGACCAAATTCCCAGGTCCCAAATTTTGACAGTTTCATGTCCAACTCCAAGATCCACACTTCTAGATAGTCATATGGAAATCCAGGAAACACCAAGGAAGCATTTATGCATAAGAAGGCATCCAACAAAACCATATCTTGTAAACAATACAATCTGCACCCAGAACATCAACTTCACCTGATGCTCAAAACATAAGGCTGAAGAGGGAAAAGTAATCATCCATTGATAAAACAAAACTCTTAATGTTAAATCGAGAAAGCAGCAGTCCAATGGTTTTAATTAGTAGAAAAGGAGATTCACAGGTTTCTAAATGTCAATGCTACTATATCCTGTGATCAAAAAAAGAAGTCCCCTTCTCTTGGTCAATCATCCTAGAGGCATATATGATGAAAACATCAGTATAGAGACAATTTTACCTAACCACTTGATGAAGTAAGTTCCAATGTAATAAGACAAATTACAATATAAGATTGAATTTACATAACAGCAAATGATGTACATAACTTCATTTGCTGAAGTAATAGTGGGAAATGCAAGAACAACAATAGAATCATTTACCTAGGATTATAATAGTTAAGCATAGAGTAAGAAATAAATCTGCAGGAGGTTTGGAATTGGGACACAGAAAAAATTATCAAAACTACCCAAAGAAAAGGAGGTTCATATCTGTTTTAGTGTAGAATATAGTCCATCTGTTGATGCATCTTATCCCTCTTTCCCTTTGATACAAATAACCTTTTCTACATACAAATTCTAGGGAATATGTATGAAACTACTAAACCTTGTTTACTTGCCCACCCAACTAGGAAATCCCGGCTCCAACAGTTGGACAATGTTTTCCTCAAGAATCTTGGGAAGCAAACACAATAGTAAAATGAGTCTACTTCAAATAAACAAAGTATCAAACACCAAAAGACATGATGGATAAAAAATAACAGTATAATTCTTATAATTGCAATTAACCATGCATTTGCTAAAGATGCTGTAAGATTTCGAAAGCACTATGCAACAACACCTTAATTATAACACCATAAAGCAAATCGACATTACTTGATATAAGTTATTTTGCATCCATCCAATTAATTATTAGGTAATGAGAGTATCCAGAAATATATCTGCTCGTGTAAGAAAAACAGTAATAACATGGACAAGTTATTGACAGTATTTATTTATCAATTACCATCATCTTCCACGCGAGGTAACCAACCGGACAACCTTTATTCTCCTCCTTATCAACGTCCAAACGTGTAATTCCCTCCTTAACACCTCTTTGACAAACAAAACCGCACCTTCCTTATCCCCCAATTCCCAATAGAAAGAAATTACCTTCTCAATCATACTAAAGTTTGGCTTCAACCCAACACAATCCATGTCCACCAAAAGATCAACAACATCCTTAACCTTATTCTTCCTCTCAATTAAGTTCTTCATCCATGAACACATTATTGACACCATCAGTTCCATCGTCTCCTTGTCAACCCTATTCTCCTTCTGCAGCCACTCAAACACCTCCAACGTGCACCAAGAGTCCCTCCCTTCCTGCGAAAAGTACACCAAAACTAACTGCAACTCACGGGCTGACAATTTATCATTCATTTCCTCAAGCACATCAGAAGGTTCCCGAGTCATGCGCTCCAGTTCCTCAATTGCCTCAAAAAATCCTTCACTCATTTCATCCTCATCGTCACTGGTGACAAACATATCCAATTCAACTGATTTCAGGAGACTAACATTCCGAAGCTTGTTTCTTTTTGTGCTTACAGAACCAGGGCTCTCCGGAACTGAAATTCTTGCACAAGATTTCACTTTGAACTTGTTGGGCTTCGGGGTTGCAAGAAAATTATACTCTCTTGACGAAGAACCGTTAATCCACCGAAGATTGTTGACAGCAGCAATCCCACTAACAGAAGCCGCCATTTTTTTTCCCAATTTTGATTTACCGGAGCAAGGGTATTAATGGTAAGCCGGAAAAAGTTTCACGGATACGAAAAATGACTTCCCATTTTCTCCTCTTTTCAAGAAATTCAGGACAAACAAACATTAGATCAGAACTCTGGGGAAAAGAAAAAAAGAAGATGTTGATGAAGAAGTAAATTAACGGAAGAGCAAAGTCATTGACGGGTTTTGCTGAAAGAAGAACTTAAGTAAATTGACGCAAAGATACAATTCATAAAATTAGGAGGTCAAAAGTACAAGCAAAGTATTTGACAAAGGGATATAATTCTTATGGAGTTTCATTCGCATAGTCGAAGCAAACACACAGAAATATGAAACGTGTCCAATTGCAGACCAATCATGTCACTCAAACGGGAAATTCGACAGAAAATAGCGACAAACAACACTTAAATATTCATTAAAAGATGATTTTTTTTTTAAAAAAAAATAAGCAAATCACAGTTCGCTCAATTTTTCATGTCAAATTTCCCAATTTGAGTATCTTAATTCATTGCAGACAGTCCAAGGAATCCATGGAGGACTGGAGATTGGTTACGGGTATTCAGTCCCCTAACAATTTTTTTTCTTCTTCTAGTGGAAGGACGGAGGCGGGAGGACCTTGATAAAGGAGGGGACTTATTGAGTTATTGTTGTGGAAAATCGAAATAATTTATATTGAAAAACCAACCAAATTATATGAAACTTATCTAAAGACTATTTGAACAAAACTTATTTGTTATTTGAAATTGATTCACAATTTTAACTTTAACTTTAACTAGCAAATTGTGAACTTATCAAACTCAAATTCAGCTTGATATTCAACTTCAATATATTTGTCTTTAATTTAGAAAAAGTTTATTCGAAATTGATTTCATAACAAAAACAACTCAAATTATAAGAGGGTGTTCTATTTGTGTTTTAGTTTTGTATTTTGAGTTTTGAATTCGTTTTGTATTTTGTGTTTTAGATGTCCATTTTGAGATTATTGAAAACTCGTTCTTTTTGTCGTTTTGAAAAAATATTTCTCAACCCGTGTTTATTGAGTTTTGGCAGATTTGTGAAGAAAACAACGAAAACGTAAAAAAATTGTTTTCTGTTTTTTTCACAAAAATTTCAGCCGTTTTCAAAAACTCGTTTTTGAAAATGGGAAAGAAAACGCGTTTTCAATGTTTTGAAAAATCGAAAACAGAAAACGGTTCAAAAACAATAAAGAGAACGCCCCCTAAGATTTCGGGAATACTGAAAACTATTTACGTCTCCAATTTACACCAATTTGGCATAAAATGTCAATTTGGTGTGAAATTTTTAACATATAGTCCAACTTTAAATCTTGACTCAAATTTGTGTAATGAACAGTGTTAGTGTATGTAGATTTTTTTTTTTGTTATATTTCATTTTGTCTTTCTTTTTTTTTTTTTACTAAAACAAATTTTAATTCATATAATATCATTTTTTATATCATTTCATTACTTAATGAACAATTTTTAATTTGTATATAATTTTTTATATTGTGACTTAAATGTAATAAGTTTTTAATTGTCATATTAGCTTTTATTTGTCTATCATTCTCCAAAAACACTATTTAAGAAAAAAAAAATTCAAACAAACATTCTCACAATAAAAATATTTTGCACATATACTTAAATTTTTTCCTCTCTATTTAATTACACATTCTCTATAAAATCACTATTCCAAAACTCATTTTCCTCACAAAAAAATCTCTCATGGGATGATCAAGTTGGTGAAGTAAGTGAGCATGGAGACACTTTTTCATAGGCGTCAAACAAGAGCAAGAGTAATGCTTTTTAAATTTATAAATTATTACAATATTTTAGTTAATTAAATGAATTTTTATTTAATAATTTTAGTAGCAATTCAATACGTAACTAAATAAAATTTAAATATAAATTAATTAATTATTGAGAATAAAAAATAAGAAAATAAAAGGGTACATTGTTCATTTGGTGTAACAATATAAAAGTTACACTTTTGATGAAATTGGTTGTAGATGATTTAAAAGTCAAAATAGAAAATATTCATTTTCAAAATTTTCATTTAAAATACTTCCGTTAAAAATTGAAGGTCTAGTTTAGCTTACTACTTGTGGTATTCTTCTTTATAAGTCACATTCTTCCTCACCCGAGTTGCCTGTAAGATTTTATCATTAATCCTAACCACAAAGGATTTAATCATACATGATTGAATTAAAAAAACACATATTTGGATGATAATAAATCATCGGGATTTCAAAATAATGGAAGTAAAAGGGAAAATAATATTTCATACCTTATTAGTTATTATTTTCAATGGATCTTAATGATATATTTCTTCCCTTGCTTCGATTCCAAGAACAAACATGGATGGTTTTTTCTTCAAATTTGAAAACTCTTGTAAAACCTTATAAGATATTTTACGGGTGTGTTCTCCTCTTTTATTGATGTAGATTTGCTCTTTATATAATTTTGTGGACCTGACTTGGGGTACATAATATTTGGTACATAATGATGTTCACACCCGGGTCCCACATCCATGTGAGGGTATGAACACCATTATGTACCAAAAATTATATACAAGTAGTTTTATCCTAATTTTGTATAACATTGATAATTGCGTTCTTGAAAATACCAAGATGGTCCATGATTTTAAGTCAAAAGACTAGAAAATCTTGATTTGGGCCAGATCAACCGAAATCTCGGGGTGCATTCGGCTACAACCCACGACCAACAATAAAATTTCTACTCCAATGGTCTGATTTTGATTGCCCATAACATTTGATCTACAACCGTGAATTGTGATAATTTTTCTTGCATTGAACTCCAAATTCAATTATCTTTTCAATGATATATCATTTGCCCTGTAAACCCTTAGTACCGAAAGTTATGCTCTAATTTCCTTACATTCTCCAGCTTAAGTTCATCATTCTGTGTCTTTTTGGTCCTTTTTATTGTCAAACTTCTTTCCTTTGCATTTTTCGAATTGTGGGTTTCTCCAACAAAAACAATATATTCACTAATATGAGTAGAACTTCTTTCAAATAATCAAATATTAAGCCCATGTTGGGTATAGCTAAAAATTAAAATTTTAGTAAATTTTAATAAAAATTAATAAAATATGTGATTGAAAAGTTGTGATTCTTATTGTTTGTCATCCCTATTTCACTATTTCAAGTTCAGTTATGCTATATATATAGTTAATCTGATAGAAAGTTTGATAGATGATGATGTGGCATGCATTTTGGTACTTGATTTGAATTTCATTTATTCAAATCAATGGATAAAATGCATGCCACCTCATCATCCGTAAAAATCATCTAGCTTAATTGTTCCAAATTATGCATGCGCAAGTGAGTTGGGTAATTATTGGTGGGAACACATGATGCCATGAGAGGGGTTCAGTTGTTTATTAAAGAGAAAGCGACGAGAAAGGCAAGCGCCTCTCTCACAAGACATGAGTTTTGGTTGCTGTGCATTGTCTCCTTCAACGACTTGGTGATTCAGCTTTCAACGTGCTCTTCTCGAAATTCACTCACTCACATTTATATTGGATAAACAGACAGCATACAATCTCTCTCTTCTTTACTGTTTCTCATGCATGTTCCATTCTGGGGTCTGCCTATTAAATACTTTTGTATCTAAAGCTGCTGACCACACTCTATCTGACACCCCACCTCTATCGCTGGCCTCCTCTGCCCCAGAATAAAAGAAAAAAAAAAAAGATTCGATCTTTTTCTAGAGAATTAACTAGCATTCAGATTCTCTCTCTTATTCATTGATCTTCATAACCTTTACCTAAAGTGTTGCAGTTGTTAGAGGAGATAATAATAACTAATAGCTCCTACACATATCTTGTTCTTTTCATTGTTCTTTAGCTGTAATTCAATCGCCCATCTTATATGGGAAAGAAAGGGGGATCATCTCGGCTGACGGCGGTCAAAAGAGCATTCAGATCTCCTGTTAAAGCCAGTGAAAAGAGGAACAATAGAAACCAAGATGAACAAGAAGAGGAAGAAGAAAAGGTACCTTTAGTTGCACTGTGTACATCTGGAATAGTCAATCTATTCAATCTATTGATTTACTTCCTTTACTGATTTTTGTATGCACAAGAGGGAGAAACGTAGATGGCTTTTTCGGAAGCTCAACGACCATGAGATTAATGCAACCCCGCCTAAAACGAGCATTGCTGCCGGTGCTGCACCTTCAGTGACCTGTTCTTTGGAAGCTGCTTCTATTCATGACCCAAGGCATGCTATTGCTGTGGCAGTGGCAACTGCAGCTCAAGCTGCATCTGAAGTTCCAAGGCTTTCAAGGCCTCCCACAAATTATGCAAAGGAGCATCGTGCTGCCATTGTCATTCAAACAGCTTTCAGAGGATATCTAGTGAGTTGTTTATATATAGATCATTCAAACTGCCATTGTTAAGGGGATAAATTCCTCATCAAATAAAGATGAAAAACAAAAACCAATTTGTAAGGGTTTGAAACTACTCCTCTTATGGTGACCTTTTAAGATGGAACATTTAGTTTTAATATGGTATCAAAGTTTATTAAACTCCATCGAGCAATTTGATCCAGTTAAGACTAAAAAAACATGAGCATGCGAATTTTAAGATTGATTTGCTCAATTGAACTGCCATCTTGCGGAGGCATGTTAAGGGATAAATCTCATATCGAATAAAGATGATGAAATAGACCAACTTATAAGAATTTGGAATACTCCTCTTAACAATGTTGACATTTTAAGATGAAATCCCAAGCCTTAATAGTCATTGTATCATTAATTTGTGTCCAAGGGCAAAGATAGTTAATACTCTATCTTGTCAAATATATGAAACTAGTAATGTTACATTAATATAGGCAGAGCCAAATTAACTTGAACACTAGTCATCTCTCTCTTTTACTTGTTCCACGGGAAGAAAGGGGCCAATGGATTTGGTTATTACTTGTATATATGCAGGCAAGGAGAGCTCTTTGTGCATTAAAAGGGCTTGTAAAACTGCAAGCTCTAGTAAGGGGTTACAATGTGCGGAAGCAAGCAAAGATGACCCTGAGATGCATGCAAGCTCTTGTTCGAGTACAGGCTCAGGTACTTGACCAATGCAAGAGGCAATCAAGCGAAGGAAGCAGAAAATCGACATTTAGCGAAGCCAATAGTGTGTTAGAATCACGGTGTCTCCAAGATATGTCTCTCTCTGACAGAAGATCAATGGTAAAGGGGTTAACTTTCCCTTGCATCAACTTGTTATATGTGCATTTTCATTAGTTTAATTTGATATTTGATGGTAACTGTAAATTCCAGTCAAGGGATGGAAGCAGCATTCCAGATTATTGGAATGACCGTCCACATACCATTAATGAGTTAAAAGCAATGTTGCAGAATAGAAAAGAGGCTGCCCTGATGAGCGAAAGAAATTTATCACACACCTTGCCTAAACAGGTGCTAGTTAACCCTTTTAACTGTCTATGCATGCCAAAACATTTATATCTGTAATGCTTTTTATGCTGTTGTTGAATTGAATTTGAATCTTGTTATTGATGCTTTGAAGCATTTTTGTCCCTTTAAGAGAAAAATACCATTTGTAGTAGCTAATTTTGCAAATCTTATGCATCACAATATATTTAGCAGATGAGGAGAGGTGGTATGAATGCATCATTAGGCAGTGAAAATGAGCTTGGTGAAAAATACCAGTGGCTAGACAGGTGGATGGCAACAAAGCCATGGGATAGCAGAGGAAGAACCTCAACTGATCAAAGCGACTATGTTAAAACTTTGGAAATTGACGACAGTGTACAGCCTTACTCATATTTAGCTCCCAATTACCGAATGTCGAGTGCTCAACATCAACAAAGACCATGTTCCCCTCTTCACTTACCAGGAGCTGCCCGCCAAATGTATTACCCTGTTACACCTTCACCATCTAAAACAAGACCTAAAGTCCGTTCTACTAGTCCTCATTGTGCAAGAGAAGAAAGAAGCTATCACATGGCTCAAACTCCAAGCATAAGGTCAGATTATTCCTATGATAGTGGTGGGCGTTTGCATCCACACAATAAGCTTAAGGACACTACAAATTCGACTGGTACTGGTTGTGCAATGCCTAATTACATGGCTGCAACTGAGTCTGCGAAGTCAAGGATTCGATCACAGAGTGCACCAAGACAGAGGCCGTCAACACCAGAGAGGGAAAGAATGGGAGCCAAAAAGTGCTTATCGTACCCTGTCCCCGACCCCTACAGTTACAATGCAGGTAAAAGCTACGGAAATTACAAGGGTCATAACTTGAGAAGTCCAAGCTTTAAGAGCGAAACTAGTGGAGTACATCTGGGAGGGTTTGAACAACAATCCCACTATTCCTCATGCTATACAGAGAGTCTTCCAGGAGAGGTTTCTCCATCTTCAACCAATGACCTTAGGAGATCATGGTTGAGGTAATTAAGCCCCAGTATGATTATGCACCAATCATTTCAGCAATGTATGTAGATTTCTTTTCATTTTAAACCTCTAATTCAAAATTATGATCTTTTTATGGTCGATTTGAATGAATATGATATTTGTATCACTCAACATTATGTTTAACTCTCAGTCCTGAGAATAGATGTAACAATAACACAATATTTTCCCTCAATTTTAGTCATAAGACCATTATATTTTCGAAATTCAATAGAAGGCACCGCGGTTGCGGGTCTGGAACCTGAGACTGACCATGACTTGCAAGCCCTTGAGGCTTGCACTTCGAGATTGTGTAGGGGTGTCAAAGAGCCGGGTCGGGTCGGTTTGCGAGCCCAAAACCAAGGTTCAGGCTCAACTAAATCGGGCTTTTTGTGGGTCGGAGCCGAGCTTTTGCTCATTGGAAAAAATGGGCTCGACTCGAGCTTTGGTTTGGGCTTTTTACGAGCCAGACCGGGCGTTTTCTTTCTACCTTCCAGGCTTTTTTCTTTTTTAAAAATATTTTCGAGCTCGCGGGTCGGCTCGGGCTCGACCCATTGTTCTAAAAGTGGCTCGGCCCAAACTTAGGCTCGGTGGAGCCCAGCTCAGGCTTTTTACGGGCCGACCCCGCGGCTCGAGCCTACGAGCCCTTTTGCCACCACTAAAATCGTGAGTTAGGCTTCCTCGGTTAATTAGGCGCTAGGCTATTTTTTTATTCAAATTTAGGTGGTTTGTTGTGGCTTTTCATCATAAGTTGTGTAGATTCATTCAAAATGTGTTTTAATCTATATAAATTGATGTTGATAGATTGAAAAGACATAACATTAACATCCATAAAAATTCTCAAACTTCCAACATAAAACCATTCACAAATCATCCCAAAGTTCTTTCAGATTTTTCATTTATGGCTTTTTGATAATCTTTGAAGACTTGTTTAATCCTCAAAACTATTTGATGGTGCATCCTGTAAGCAATCTCAAGAATCAAGAGGGGGCGAATATAGCTGTAAGACAACGTTCTCAAGTGTTCAAATCTTGATAATTTTTTTCGGGGTTTTCTTCATTTTCATCTCCATTGTTTCCAACACTATGAACTGAATTGTTTTTCTCTTCCACAATATCATCTGCATGCTGTATTCTTCAATCAGACAATGGAATGAAGACTTTTTCTTGTCTTTACTAAATTTGTTCTCGATAATAGTAAATAGAAATAACATAGTAATACCAATTTCTTTGCTTACAAAATGACAAAAGCACTAGCTTAACTGCAAGCAAAAACATTAGCATAAAGAAAATAGAAAATTCAAAGAAAGAGAACTAGCCTTCATCTCCTTAAATTTGACACATGTTTTGTCTGTCGAACCTTAAAACAGCCGACATGATGATGATGATGAGTGTGATGCTGCTCAATATCATCATCGATCAGGCCCTGAACATATCGAAAGTCCTGGACATGGCAAGGAATGGTTATCGTGCCTTCATGATCGAAACCATACTCTTTTTCTGCTTCTTTCAACAACTTCATTAACAATGGATGATTGAAATACACAAGAGGAATCACAATTCTCTGTTTCTCAACTTCATCTTGCCCAACTTTTATAGCCAAACACCCTTTTGGAACATCTTTCACTTGTTGCTTTTTTTTTTTTATTAATTCTATGGTGGAGAAGGTGAGCCAAGTATAGATGCTTTTGCAGTATACTCTTTTCTGCCCCAACTATTTTCTACTTTTTGTACAGTATCCCAACCGTTTGTTTGTCTGAAGCAGTGAGGTCAAGTGTATTCAATTGAGATGGCAAGAGGTAACATGTTTTTCAAATGGTATGATGAAGATGAGGATGGCTATACTAGGGGAGGACACATCATGAGGTGGGGCCGTATTAGTCAATTAGGTGACATTCTTCCAAGTGGCACCCCAATTGAACATCTTCGAAGTTCAAAAAGCATACAAAATTCCTATGGTCAAAGTACATAAGCTTCAGCTACTTAAATATCACTTTCTCAACAAAGGATAGCTAAATTTCGAAGATGTTGTTGGAGAAATTTGAGTATAGTGATGTCAAAGAACCAGAAAATTGTTTGCCAAATGTTGCCGACAAGTGGACGGAGTAACGGCAAGAAACCAAGAAAATAATAAGATGAAAGAATGGAACTCCAATGAAAATCCGCCAGAAAATGCAAGTCGAGGCAAGAGTTGAACTCTTTATCCTTAAGTCCAATTTGCCCCACAACGGTGCCTATGGTTTATGACAATCAACTCCCAAGATACAACGACTACCACTTGTGTTTGTAGCATTCCAACGGAAATTTTATGCAAGTTTTGCAGAATTTTTGGTTTAGAAAAGAGAGAGAATATATGCTAACAATTGCATATAATTGGTGTGTAGAAAATGAAGTCCAAAGGGTCCTATATATAGAGGAGAAAAGGTTGCAAGTGAAGTCACGAGGCCCAAAACTTAGCAACCTTTGCCAAGAGTCGCAGTACTTGCCTTCGCTAGATTTTCGCCGAAGTCTCACTCGAGCATTAGAAACAGTGACTACATCGCTTGCGCTTCGTTGGACCGTTGCTCGAGCGACAGACCAGAGCAAGTGAGCGACGGTGTGGCTGAGATTTACAGCCAACTTCCATTTTTCCTTCCAATTTTAGACTTCAATTTCTCATTCATCCGGAATTGGTTTTGTCATTTCAAATATACTACGACGATCTACTTGACGAGTAGAATTAGTTAGCCTATTTATTTTCGTAATTTGACCATTGGATCAAATCCAAATATTTGATTAAAGTTGACATCGAGTCACTTAAATTAACCAAGTCTTTGATTTCTTTAAACCAAAATCCAACAATCCCACACATGAATGGAAATTCCTCGATATGCATAACAAAATGCAAATGAAATACAAACTCTGACAAAGAATACATGCGACAAGTTATAGCTTCAAAATAGGTGGCTCGTAGCTTTGAAACTTCTTTAGTTGAGTACAATCGAATTTACTAGGCTAACTGGTGAACTCGATGACTTGAACCATTCAACCGTTCATGTAAATTAAAACAAATGTATCAACATCATAACTTATCTAACTACTTTAGCTCTCATGGTTTTGTCCATTTTGGCCCTGAACAGCTCTTGGTTTTATAAGTGCTTTAAGAGAAGTAGAAGCGGCGCCCACTTCATACTTATATAGGTGATCTCCTACTTTTTCTAATTTCAAGGTATATGAACCATTAAAAGTATACACTTAACCTTATACACATTTTATCCTAGCACTTCTAAATTTGTAGGAATGAGAATAAGTGCTTCGCTCTATATCTTTTATGACTTAGTTGAACCCCATTGAACCAAGATCTTGGGATCTCCAAACTACAAGGTTGGGTTTTCGTCATAGTGATTATAATCGATAAGCTTTAGGCCTATTCCCTTCGAGAGATGGTATACTTGATCTCTTACAAGTCCTTTCGTCAAATGATCCGCTAAGTTCTCTTTTGACTTAACATAGTTAATTGAGATTATACCATTTGATATTAACTGTTTAATGGTATTATGCCTCCGACGGATATGTCGAGATTTTCCATTATACATACTGTTCGCTGAAAAGTGTACCGCAAGCGCACGGATCGTGAACAAGTAATATAGTGGACTTTTTGAGTCCGAATATCGATCCCACGAGGAATGTTACTTTGAAGTTACGTACTCTAATCGATTTTAATTCTAACAACGACAGACACACAAACACAATTAATATTGAAATTAAATTATAATCTAATAACTATAAAACTAAACTAACAAACTAAAAAGACGTAGTTGCATCTTTGATTTGAAAAGCGGTTGACATTTATGATTTCACTTAACCTTTATTTCATTAACATTAATTCAATAACGTGCATGCAAATTACCAAAATAAATGATTAGACCCGATTCTTCAATTTTAGTCAATAACCTCTTTCGAGTGATATTGACCCTATTGATTTAGTTATCCACAAATCTATATGCAGATAAAAACTTAACTAAAGCATTAAATTATTGTGAGAATACTCAACGGGTCACATAAGGTAGATGTCTATTTCTAGATCATCTAAACGCGTATAGTCGGAACCATACAAACCTATGGTATCAATTATTTCGGTCTAGCAAGTGCAACTATTTTTCAATAATTGCCCAAACAACATCTAATGATCAAGTAAATGAAATGATTTTAAACTAATAATCAATACACCATTATTTTGATAACAAATGCATTTCCAACAACATATATCAATATTAATGAAATTAAAGTTAAGATACTACATAAATTTCAACACAAATTTATTTAACTCATTTTATAAAGATAATAAACAAGGAAATAATGTTTACATAACATTACAAACATGGAAAATTAATGAAAGAAAAACAAAGATATAGATATAACCCTTTCAAGTGTAGTTTTGCCTTTCTCCAATCTTTCTTCAAGTATTCATTGATCTATCTCCTTGCTCCATTGGATTTCTTCTCAAAATAAGTTAATTAAACAAAGAAACAACTAATTAAAAAGAAGAAAAAGAAAAGAAAGCAAGAAAAGGGAAGGAAAACTAGAGAGAAAACCTAAACTAAACTAATCTAATGTCTAACTCCTAATACATTGAAAATGGGATAGATATGGGATATATAATGCTATGTGAGACAACCCAAAATATCCCAAAATATCTCCATTAAACAAGTCCAAAAATATTGCCAAAGTTGACCAAAAACGCGTGGAAAGAAAATAGACCGCCATTCAAATTTTATCTCTATGCGGCCGCATGGTGTAATTCCATGCGGTCGCATGGAAGAAACAAAATATACATTTCACGTCTCTGGGCAATCCATGCGGTCGCATAGACTTTTCCATATTTGCAGCTCAGGTTCTTGAACGTTCCGTCCTTGCGCGATTTCATCCCTCAACTTTGATTTAGTACAATTTGGTCCTCATACTTTAAACTTTCTTTCATTTAAGCCCCTACCAAATTGCAGTCAAAGCCCTCCATCGTTTGGTCAAGTGCAAGTTAGTCCCCAACTTCACATTTTTGTGCAATTGAAGTCCTTTTTCACTCGTTTTGCCTCCGTTTCATTCCAATTCAGGGTTTTGACCTATAAATACAAAAAGTACACAATTATGGGTAGAAATATACTCAAATTTATCACAGTTAAATTTCAAAAAGTGTCTAATAAGTGTGCTAAAGCGCACTTATCACATACTATTTTGTGTCATTGTTATTGCTGATTGACTGTCGCAATGTATATTAATCGCAGGAATCGATTTTTTCCAACATGAAATTTCTTCAAGAAAATTACGAAGCGATTCATATTCTTCTCCGACCTTATCTAAAACAATTAACTCAAACTCTATTGTGGGTCAAGCTATACAAGTTTGCTTAGACGATTTTCAGGACACAGCCCCACGTTGAATGGTAAACACCTAACCACTTGTGAACTTTGAATCCTTTGTGTCAAATATTCAATTCGCATCGATATATCATTCTAATACCACATAATATCTTGAGTAATGTAATCCATATTCAACTGTATGTCTAAAGTATTGAACTCGATTTAATGCCTTCCAATGTTCAACGTTTGGATTACTTGTGAACCTACTCAACTTGTTGACTATGTATGTTATATTTGGTCGCATGCAGTTGGTAATGTACATTAAACTGCTTATGACACGTGAATACTCCAATTGAGATACGAGATCACCAGTATTTTTAGCTAAGTGCACACTTAAGGCAATTGGTGTCTTAATCGGTTTATCATCATACGCCTTAAATTTCTTAAGTATAGTCTCAATATAGTATGATCAAGACAATGACACACCATTGGGTGTCTTAGAGATTTTAATCCCTAATATCACGTTTGTCATTTCCATGTCCTTCAAGTCAAAATATTTTATTAACATTTTCTTAGTTAAGGAAATGATGTTTGAGCTTTTTCCCATAATTAGCATATCGTCAACGTATAGGCATACAATCACATATTCATTGGCGTGACTTTGATTTAGACACATTTGTCACATTCATTGATTTTGAAGTCATTTGACAATATAGTTCTATCAAACTTTTCATGTCATTCTTTCGGTACTTGTTTCAATCCATATAACGATTTTACAAGCTTACACACCTTCTTCTCATTTCCCGGAGCAACAAAACCTTCAGGTTGTTCCATATAGATTTCTTCTTCTAACTCACCCTTTAGAAACGCAGTTTTAACATTCATTTGATATATTTCAAGATTACGCAATGCCACGATTGCAATCAAGACACGTATAGACGTGATCCTTGTTACATGTGAGTAGATATCAAAGAAATCTAATCCTTCGTTTTGTCTATACCTTTTTGGCTACTAATCTAGCCTTGTAATTTATCTATTGATCCATCTGACTTCAATTTCTTTTTGAAGATCCATTTGCAGCCCGAAGCTTCGTTTCCCAGAGGAAGTTCAGCCAATTCACAAGTGTAGTTGTTCATGATGGATTCAATTTCATTGTTTATCGCTTCTTTTCGAAACGAAGTTTCGGGAGAGGACATTACTTCGTCAAATGTCCTTGGATCATTTTCAAGTAGAATGGTTATGAATTATGGACCAAAAGTTTTATGAATTCGTTGCCTCTTACTGTGCCTCGGTTCCCCATCTACTTCATGATTTCTATCATTTTCATTCGTGACATCATAAGTTCGTTTATGTGAACTTGTTTCATTTTCCTTATATGAAAAGATATTTTCAAAGAAAGCTGCATTCCTTGATTCAATGATAGTACCTTCATGTATATCAAGAAATTCAAATTTATGAACCAAAAATCGATATGCGCTACTATTTATTGCATATCCAATAAAGACACGATCAATTGTCTTAGGTTCAATCCTAACTTGTTTATATTTATGACTTTGTACTTTTGCTAAACACCCCCACACTTTTAGATATTTATAGGAAGGTTTCCAACCTTTCCATAACTCGTAAGGTGATTCAACCCAGGGTTTAGGGTTTTGTGTGGTATTTTATTTAGGATATGATTTACCGAAAGTATAGCTTCGCCCCACAAGTTTTGAGGTAAGTCTAAACTAATCAGAATTGCATTCATCATTTCCTTTAGGGTTCGATTCTTGCGTTCAGCAGCCCCGTTAGATTAAGGTAAATATGGTGTAGTGATTTGATGAATAATCCCAGATTTCGCAAAAAAAAAACTCCTCAAACGCTGCAACATACTCTCCACCTTGATCACTACGAATCATTTTTATTTGTTTTCCAAGTTGATTTTCAACTTTAGTTTTGTAGTGTTTGAACACTTCCAAAGCTTCATCTTTGTTTTTCAACAAGTATACATAACAGTATCTTGTACAATCATCCATAAACATGATGAAATACTTTTTACTATCTCTTGTTTGTACAAACTTTAAGTCACAAACATCCGTATGAACAAGTTCCAAAGGTGTCGTAGTTCATTCAATTGAATGAAATGGTGTTTTGGCCAACTTTTCCTTTACACATATTTCACATTTTCTATTATTAAAATGCATATTTGGAAGTAAACTTAAATTCATTAACTTTTGTATTGAATTAGAGTTCGCATGTCCTAATATATGATGCCATAAATTAGACGACTCAAGAATATAAATAGAAGTAGATGTTTTATTTCTTGCATTATTCAGTATAATAGTGACGACATTCATTTTTATGAGACCATCTTTTACATAGTCTTTGCCTGCATACATGTTATTCTTTGTAAGTACAAACTTATTCGACACAAAGACTAATTTAAAGTCGTTCTTGCTAAGCAAGGAACTGGACACTAAGTTCTTGCGAATATCCGGTACATGAAGAACATTGTTGAGGCTAAGTTCCTTCCCAGATGTCATCTTCAATATAACTTTGCATTGTCCTTTCACTTTAGAACTTGAAGAGTTCTCCATGAACAGTTTTTCTCTCTCGGTTGGAGTACATGATGTGAACATTCATCCATCGGCACATATATGATGGGTGACACATGTATTAACCCATCATTCCATGCGGTTTCCCACGTTATTGCATTATGAGATAACAATCGATAAGTTCATATCAGATATGCCATTTGATATGGCATCAGATTCGATGATGTTTGCTTGGGCTTGCTTCTTTGGTTTGCGACAGTCAACTGAGTGATGTCCAACCTTTCCACAGTTGTAGCAATTGGATTTCTCCACATTTTTCTTTACTTATGGTATGTGATTTCCAAAGCAATTGTCCGTACTTCGGTTGTTTTCTTCGATTTTCAACCTAATTACAAGTTCTTCAATGTTCATCTCTTTGCACTTGTGTTTGAGATAGTTCTTGAAGTCCCTCCACATGGGTGGAAGTTTCTCGATTATTGCAGCCACTTGAAATGATTCACTTAGAGACATATTCTCCTCGTGAATGTCATAAAGGATGACTTGCAACTTTTGTACTTGACTGATGACCGTCTTCTAGTCTTCCATTTTGTAGTCCAAGAACTTTTTCGTTCCAACGTCTTTAGTCTTGTATTTATTTTTCAAGGACTTCCATAGATCCTTTGCAAATTTCTTGGAACTATACATGTTGTATAACGTGTTGTTCAAGTTATTCAAAATATAATTCTTACACAAAAGTCTGAATGTTCCCAAGCATCCAAAATAATCAGTGATGCCCTATTGCGTTTCCTTTCTTATACGACGGGAACATCTTCATTTAAGAATTTCGCCAAGTTGAGGGTCATGAGATAGAACAACATTTTCTGTTGCTATCCCTTAAAGTCAGCCCCAATGAATTTTTTCAATTTTCCCCCATGTGGAACGAAGTTTACATGAACGATAATAGGAGTAGCCACAACCGAAGGAATTATACCGATAGGAATAGTTCCTTCCGAAGTTCCTATATTTGAATTGTCATTCGAAGTAGAGTCGGTGTTGAAAATTGAATTCATTTCTGTTTACGTAAAACAAAAGATCAACTAAAAGAAAGGGTAGAAGAAGTTAAACTAAATAGATTGTTTAACCGAAAGAGGAAAATGTCACTTTAACGAGAATTCGACTTAAGATTGTTGGAGAAATTTGAGTAGAGTGACGTCAAAGCACCAAAAAATTGTTTGCCAAATCTTGCCGACAAGTGGACGGAGTAACGACAAGAAACCAAGAAAATAATAAGATGAAAGAATGGAACTCCAATGAAAATCCGTCAGAAAATGCAAGTCGAGGCAAGAGTTGAATTCTTTGTCTTTAAGTTTAATTTGCCCCGCAACAGTACTTATGGTTTATGGTAATCAACTCCCAAGATACAACGACTATCACTTATGTTTGTAGCATCTAAAACACAAGCACAACGAACTAGAACTTCGGTATATGTACTCATTTATGCAGAATGAAGAAAATCAGAAATTTTATGCAAGTTTTGTAGAATTTTTGGTTAAGAAAGAAGAGAGAATGTATGCTAATGATTGTATATCATTGGTATGTAGAAAATGACATCCAAAGGGTCTTATATATAGAGGAGGAAAGGTTGCAAGTGAAGACACGTGGCCTAAAACTCAGCAACATTTCCCAATGGTTGCAGCACTTGCCTTCGCTAGCTTTTCGCCGAAGTCTCGCTCGAGTGTTAGAAACAGTGACTACGCCGCTCGCTCTTCGCTGAACCGTCATTCGAGCGATAGCACCGTTGCTCAAGCGACAGGCAGCGCCAAGTGAGCTACAATGCGACTGAGATTTCCAGCCAACTTTCATCTTTCCTTCCAACGTTGGACCTCAATTTCTCTTTCATCCGGAATTGATTTTGTCATTTCAAATATACTACAACGATCTACTTGACGAGTAGAATAAGTTAGTCCATTTACTTTCATAATTGGACCATCGAATCAAGTTCGAATATTTGATCAAATTTGACACTGAGTCATTTATACTTAACCAAGTTTTTGATTTCTTTAAACCAAATTGCAACAGATGTTTGGACATGTACTATTCTATTGCCCTCTGGATTTGGTAGGGATTCAACGTGTCAACATTTCTTTACTTCTCTTTCCTTCACATGTATAATATCTACACATTTTAGCGTACATGTTGGATGCGTATTCTCCAATCAAAGACGAAGGATGTCGCGATCGTGCACACTCAGACGCTCAAGTCAATAAACGAACATATATTTAAGGTATGGACGAAACATGACTAGAGAAGAAATGCGGAAGTGGAGTGTGATTTATAGAGTGAGATTACCAATTTGCAATTGCTTTTAAATGATACCAAGTGTAAGTACTTATAAGCAAGAGAATGAAACTAAAATCTCACGGATGTTTGACAGCAGGGGCGGATTCAGGATTTTTGTTAAGGTCTGCTAAAACTTAAGAATGTCAGTTTAATAAAATTCAAATATGATAAAAAAAATCGTTAAATGACATTATTTATTTAAGTCGTTCTTGTTAAGAATTTGAAATACAATATTCATTATAATATAATTTAGATTTATTTACTCAGCAAGTTATCAATGTTGATTTTCAGTCAATCCATCATGAAGTGTATTTTTACTAGATTGGCCTTAAATTTTTAAAAAATGAAAACAATGTATTTTCTCTCTTGGTAGAAGGTTGACCTTCCATTTTAAATTCTAAAAACCGTGAAATTAGAAGAAAAATGGAGACAAGGCAACATTGAATCGATAATAGAAAGAAAAGGAAACAATAATCCAACATTAAGCTGACAAGACAACGACAGTACAGTTATTCAATAAGTTGACAAAGTAATAAAAATTCAATTTAAAAATAAGTGGACAAGATAACAACAATTCAATAATTAAAAATTAATATATTGGCAAGGAACCCTAAAAAAACACATTAATAAAAACTATTATCAATAGCAAATTAGTAATCAACAAATTAATCTGATAAGTGACTGTATCTCAAGAGCGATGTAAAATTGAGTGTGGAATTCAAGCGACTAGATATGAGCAGCCAAGTTTGAAATCTATCAAAACAAGTATAGTGAAATTTGTGTTAAATTTGAGTTAATAAATTCATGTATAAGTTAGTTTGGCAATATGGTTCATTGATAATACATATGGTCCAAATTTGGCTTTGCAAAATAGACAAATCTTTTAAGTTTTAGTTTGGTTTGAATTTTAGAATTTGTTAAAAAAAAAAAATTGATTTTTTAGTTGAACATTATTTAAACATCATGACACTTAAAATAGAACACACGTGTATTTCTTTCACATGAAAAATAAATTATTGACCAATGTCTATCATCTTCAAATTACAAGAAAAAAAATCAACATGAATTCTACCAAAGCAAAGTGTTTAAAGAGAGAGTCGAGAATGAGAATGAGAATGAGACAGACGGAGTAACATTTGGAATTGAAATATTTTTGTGTCTTTGTTAAGAAGAGATTACAGTTAGTTCTATGCATTTATAACCTTCACATCATACTTTACCGAATTTCCTAAGAAAAATTAACCTATTTATTCAAACATAAACTGAGAAAATAGTATCTAATTTCAAATACTATATATCTATTACAAAGAATTCTCCCACCACAATTTTGGAACACGCCTTTGCTACAAAGTATCAGCAGTAGCTTCATATAATAATTTACAACCACTAATAAAACAATCAGGATTCTATTTATTAACTGAAAAGAATGCACAATGAACTACTGATCAAGTAAAAATTTACACCTGTCGTATTAACAGGAGTGGGAAGACAACTTCAGTCCTATAAAATTGGAATTTCTATGCTTGAGAATAGATATCAATCATCCCTAGTCGACAGTTCTTTCAGAAGTGAGAATGGGATCAGTATTGCCAACTCTTTATCCAGATTAACAAGTCAGATATGTGATCGATAATTCTCCATTTAAAAGTACGAGGACTGATCGTGCAGCACATTTAGTTGAGCAAGTATCTTGGCAGCTAAAGATCTCAAGCTGTGGTTTCCCCTTTGTGTCAAGTCAATCAAAGGCATTTGAACCGAGGGTCCATACTTTTGTTTGATTTCCACCAGTCGAAAAATCCTTTCTAAAGACCTAAGAACCTTCTCCTGCAATCTTGGAGGAGGATTGCTAATTAATTTTATCATCATAGGTAGAGCGTTCGCTTCAACAAGCACCTTGCTACCACTTTGCAGCTTTTCGCCATCAATCAAAGTCAGGAGTGCATCTAAAGCAGCTTCGCAGGCTCCAGGTTCTGGCTCCCCTAGAACTCTTACAAGTGGTTCGACTGCACCAGCCTCTAGTAGACAAAATGAGGATTCTACTGTACAAATTCCTCCATGCACAGGGCAACCTGCCTCTGGTGTAGCAGAGAAGCACCAAAAACCCCGGTGCCTTGGAATTTGCCTACTGAGCCTAGGAGAACTCACTGAAAGCTGACAGAGAGAAATTGCAGCTCGTTTTCTTGTCAGACAGGTACCCACCTCTAAGAACTGCACTAACACCGGAATGATTCCAGCTTCGGCTACTTTCTTCTGTGATTGCAGGTTTGTTTGAACAGTTAAATGACATATGGCTCCAACAGCATTCTCGATCAACTGATTTTTTTGGTGACCAATATTCTTTCCATCAGGAAGAAAACGAAAAATTATAGGAGGACCTCCTGATTCCAGCAGCCACTTAGAGATTTGCATGGGATCAGGAAGGTTAGCAATAATGCCCATTGCAGAAGCAATTTCTTCCTCATCATCAGAAGTTTTCATGACTTTGAGCAGTACTTCAATTGATGACTGTTCCACGTGCTCCAAGATTGCAGCGTCATCATTATCTTCAGTCACACAATATAACAGCTTAACAGCATTTGCTCGTAAATTAAGATTATCAAGCTCACATAACCGAATCAACACTAGCACGGCTGAGTACTGCAAAGACAATCAAGTAGCCAAAAATCAGCGTTAACATGATTGCATCCAATTGATGGTATAAACTTGGAGATAATAGGAAAGAATACTCATTTCCATCATAGATCTATAAATTGCTAAAACAGAAATGATGTTGCAGATGAAATGGTTGGAAGCACTAACATCAGTAGGGACCAGAAACAAAATCAGGAGCAACCATAAATTGTTTTTGATAATTCTCAGTTTCAAATAGTACAACTTAAGATAAAAAATTAAAAAAAAAACACAAGAAGACAGATGGACATGCCTAGTGTTGACATTTGGCTATGTAACAAGCTTGTCATAAGAAATTTAATACCATAACTTATACACGGT
The DNA here is from genome assembly GCA_019395295.1 of Osmanthus fragrans. NCBI lineage: Eukaryota > Viridiplantae > Streptophyta > Magnoliopsida > Lamiales > Oleaceae > Osmanthus > Osmanthus fragrans. The sequence continues at coordinate 624,170 of JAEDXY010000106.1, read as the reverse complement.
AAAACATATAAGACTATAATTTGTATTAAACCTAAGCAGATTGAGAATTTACCAATATCCCATCTGTAATTCAACATATAACAAAATAAGTACAAAACAATAATAGCCTCTAAGTCAAACATTGTAATTCATATCAAATACTTTCCAATTTTTAAAATCCAATTCATAAACATGCAACCTTCGTGTTGATTGATCATAGGAGTAACTCTGTCAATGTACACTGACAAATGAACAGGAACTTATATACTCTAGCCCACTTAAACAAAAGTAGTTAAAGGGTGGATTCGATGTGGATCGAATCTTTAGAACTTGTAACTGTAGATTCCAGAGATGAACTTTTAGTCGTCAGCCCGACCATTTCACCATTACGCCAAGGACTGGGTCTGTTTCCCATCAAAAGCATCCTTCAGTTCAACGGAATGACAAATTTTACAAATTTGATCGTGCTCTTATGGGTGGGATGAAATTGTTTGTTCTCTTATGAAAAGCACTAGTACGTAAAAGTAGGACATACACCTACTTGGTTAAGGTTTTCCATCAAGTAGGATCTCAGGTTCTCATTATGCCACTGCAGTTCCTCAACAAATTTGAATTAGGCAAAGGTTGTTCATCATAGACCACTGTTTTAAAAACTGACCCAGACATTTGAGTGGAAAAAGGTTAGGGGTCAAGGGTCAAAAGGTTCAACCAAAGTCAAACCAGAAGTAAAAAAATAAAAAATTAAATATATTTATATCTGTATTACAAAAGCTGTTAACAATATGTGGTTAAAATTCACATCACCAATTCAAAGGAAATACAGATTTATGTTTGTTAATAGAGTATTATTATTTGTAACTTCGTTTGAAGGTGTGGATGCTTTGAAGGTGTATCAGAAAAACTCGTATACATGAATGGCTTGAGACTTGATGGTGTAAGCTATTTGTCCCTCCATAAGAACAAAAACATTATGCCAAATGTTTTTTATGGCTCAACAATGTTTGTTCAAAATTAATGGTATTGAGATGGATGTGAGTGACCAGGTCGAAGTAAGAGGTTAGAATTTCTGTTACACAGAATGTCCTATATCAAACTCTTGGGAGGATAAATTTCTTACATGCATATTTAATAGTCTAATGCACCAATTGTAGAGAAGACAAATCCCCCCATGACATTCTCATTCTAGTACCTCTTTTCAATGAAGTCTCTTGGTGTCCCTCGAAATTCTTTTTGGTGTTATATAGTAGTCATATACTATATTTATGGTAGCATATTATTATGACATAGTTCAAGAGAAACTGAATCGATTATACTGAGAACAGAAAAGTAAAGCATACCCAAACTTGCATGGTTCAGCTCAAATAAGCTTATATCCACAGGTGAATACTAATAAATCCACTAATGGTCTGTTTGATAGGGTGAAAAATGGGTGGAAAAGGAAAATGTTTTCCACATTTTCCTTTTCCATGCTTAATTTTGGTGTTTGATTGCATAACTTTTTCATGAAATTCATTTCCACCCATTTTCTAGGTATAACCATTTAAAACACATTTTTCACCTTTTATTTTCCCATGGGTTTGGTGGGAAAAGTGATTTTCCATTTTTTTTTTTTTTTTTTTTTTTTACTTTTTGGCAATGGAAATATATTCTAAATCCAATGGTAAAAAAATTTATTCATTTAATTGACAATCTACATGAAAAATAAAGCCAAATGAACACAAAAAAATTTCAAAAATTGTTTTTTATTTTTTTACTTTTCGACCATCCAAACAAATTTTAATACAGATTGTAAAAAAATTTATCCCAAAAAGTAACAATTTGCATGAAAAAAAAAACCAAGCGAATGAGGTGAAAAATTATACCAATCAAACACAATTAATTACAATTCCCTCTAAAACAAATTCTAGGCAATTCAATTCCCCGCAATTCGTTTTCTTTCCACCCAAATTCCACCATTGCAATAAAACGCACCCTAAGAAATTGGTCATTATGAGGATTTCTCACACTATCTCAAGGAAAATCCCAAATTTCACCCTGACTCTTCCACTCAATGAGAATCTAACAGCCTAAATTGTACTTGAACTAAATCCCATATCATTCATTTAGACTGCAAAATCAAAACGGTGGCTAGCATCATAATTCATTTGAGAACGAAAGACATTTTAAACACATAGCGCCAATGCTCTACAAATCCTAAATTGCATACCAACACATTGTTTCTTGATTTTCGAAAGCATGCAGTTGAATATGAGAGAACAAAAACGAGGAGTTTTTACCTGTCTCAGTTTTTCCCTGACACTAGTACCAGAGGGAGATAGGCACATGGCATATAACACCCGGAGAATGTTTACCTGCACAGCAGGTCCTGTTAAGTTAATTAATGAAAATAGTTTATGTATGTCCTCGTCGGATTCCAACATCAAAACCTGTGATTCTCCAGAATCTTGAAGTGCTGTTGATTGAGAAATATTCACAAGAACAGCAGCTACAAGTTCACGCAAACTTTGAGATGATGTGTGACATAAGAGAATGTCAAGCAATGGACGCACAACACCTTTTCTTATCATCTCCTGGCTATTCTTTCGTAAGCTTGAAAGGTTCAGTAAGGCTTGAATAGCTACTATTCTCATTTCAAGGTTATCAAGTGAGATCAAGACAAGAAGTAAATCTAAGACACCCTCTTCGACCAGAGATGATTTATTATGATCAGTTAATTCCATCTCTCCTAAAGTTTTCGCCATTCTGATCTTCACGTCATCATGCCCTGTATGGAAAAAATGCTTTAACTTTCTAGGTTTTTATATTGCCAATGGGTATAGACTAAAATTGGCAGTTGTCGTGAGCTAACTAGTAGTGAGATTTTCACCTAAAATATCCGAATTCAAGTCCCCAGTCATGAATTTCAGACAATATCATTGGTTAGCTTAAAGAATTCGTAACAATTAAAATATTCTCTGTCATTTTCTTTTCATAACTAATCTTCAACTAAAATATTTGTTAACAATTTAGTTGAACCTGGTAGTATCCAATCAATATTTAGGCAACTTTTGCATACGGGATGGCACAACAAAATTCTCAAAGTCATAGGAAACTTTTTCACACAAGATAACATAAGGTACATAGATGGGTCTAACAAAATGTCATACAGCAAATCTTAACAACAACTATATGTTTTATTTTAAATCTATAATATTTAAAGATTATTGTTTGGTTACAAAGATCTTGAAAATTAAGCAACATCGTAGAAACAATGGAAAAATTACTCTCTCGGACGCTCATATAGAAACCAAAACCAACTCCAATGGAAATCGTCTCATTTTTTGCATCTAATTCTCTAATGCAGATGCTCCATATTAAGCTCTAAAACTGGATTGGTGTTGACCATGCATTTTTTAGATAGGGAGATGTTGTTTGTTGAAATATAGAGCGATTACGATCACCAACGTTACCCATTAAATGCTGACCGCCAATTTGCAGTAGAAGAATCATTAATACATGGGAGGACTTTGTATTCGAGTGTTATAGTTGAGAGTCCACAAGTTTTTTCAAATATGAACCTGAACATACTATTTTATTCTTAATGCTCCTGTTTGAGCCACATGTTCTAAAAACTCATTTTTTTTTTCTAAACTCATTTTCAATCACATTTTCCTAACAAAATAATTTGCACGTAAATCCGAAACTTTTCCTTACTTTTTAACTCATTTTCACAAAAAGGGGGCTCAATCATAGCCTTTCTCGGCAATGATCTCTTAGCAGGTCAAAGCTATTATTCCGGTCAAGTTTTTGAAATCTTTAAATTGCCAACAAGTTTCTGGGTAAACTCTATCAAGGTTGTTGCATTTCAAAGTAATAAAGCTATCTACAAATTCCTGATGTTCCTGTTGATAGTAAGATCCAGAAAGCATAGAGAAAAGTAATTAAGTTTCAATGGTCAAAGGACTGAACCTGAAGAAAGACGTTGCAGAAGATATTTAAAATAATTATTCTTCGCCATGAGGATAACATTGTCATCAGAGAATGAAAGATTGTCCAAAATGTTTTTCGCATATCTGGCAGCTAGATTGTCAGCACTGCTTAACATAGTTACCAGAAGAAGTATGCAGCCCTGGACATTGCCAATGCAGTCGCGCACTGATTCACTTTCTGAGAGTTCCAAGAGTAATGCCACAGCTGATTTTGCTTCGCCAATGCGACGTCCAAGAGACTTAGCAATAGATTCCATGGCATTGTCAACTCTAGCAATTCTTTCCTGCAAAATGAATCATCTTAGTACAAGAATAAAGTAAAGATGTCGACTACCTTTACACTCATAGATCACCTACAGATCTTTAACTGAAATTGGAGTTTATTTTTAGGCCCTGTTTGATTCCTATTTTAGCGGAAATAATGCATTTTGAATAGTTGATTGATGGAGAATGTGTGGTTAAAAATTAAGAAAAAGTTTTGGATTTGCATGAAATATTATTTTATTGAATAATGTGTGGTTGAAAAGAAGAAAGAGAAAAATGAATTTTGGGAAAAATAAGAATTAAACGGGGGCTTAATATATAAAATGAATGTTCTAGTAAACCAAAAATAGAAGTAAAACCCAACATTAATTAGGAATATGTTACATTAATCTTCCACAAGTTCAACGACCTTATCTGAATAAAATATCAGTTCCTAGCAGTGTTCGACCCAGCTCAACAAAGTCTTCACCCATATATTTGGGGTCGTTTAGTTGCTACCAAAGCCAACTAATGAATTGAAAAGATTTTGAAATTTATTATTTGTACAATTCATTTCAGTAAAATTTCATGAATGACCAAATATTATCTCCCAGCATACAATTTGTTTGTGAGGTATGACACACTTACGTCAATCTCAGATTCATATAAAGCATAAAAACAAGCTGCATTACATATATCAACAAAATCCTGCAAATCAAGAGATTGTTATGTACCATATCATGATTCTAAATAGTTATCAAAATTCTGCCCTTGTTTGATCTCCATTATTTCCAAAATACATTTTTCTCTCTCTTCTTTTCAACTATACATTCTTTAATAAAATAATATTACACGCAAACTCAAAAAAATTTCTTATTTTTTAGCCACACATTCTCCATCATTCTACTATATCAAAATGCATTCTACACCAAAAATGGGGCTCAAACAGGTTCACATATGTAGGACTTCAGACCATGGAGAAGCATCAATTCGCAAAATTGCAACGAACAAAATAAGTACCTTAGCATCATCATTATCCTTTGCCAGCAAGCAAAGGATGCCAAGAGCACGCTTTCTGATATCTCCTTTTTTCGCCTGAAGAAGGTCAATAAGACAGGGTATGTAATTCTCCAATACAATCCATTCTCTGTGCATTTCTCTTTGTTCACAAAGATCTTGCAGCTGTTCCAGGCATTGAAGCACCTCCTCTTCTTCTCCCAATGATAGTCTAGATTTCAAGGAAGCAACAATAATCATGGTGTTTCTGTCCTTCCATTCTTCTATAGATTGCCTTAGTGTTTTGTTAGGCCTCAGCATCGAAGTATCTAGTGGAGTCGAGGTCATTGGACACAAGTGACTATCCTGCTCTACCAACCACTTCTCTATGGCACTCCTCTCAAATGTTTGTCCCGAAGGAGTTTCCACAGGATCAACCATTACTTCTTGAGTGATTGGGCAATAGAAGGACTGGAGAGGTTCTAATGGCTGATTACCTAAAGATGTTCTCTTCATTAAGTACTTCTTTTCTCTATCCTCCAGAGACGTTGCTGCATCTGCCCTTTCTAGCAAAGCAATAATTTGATCCATCTGTATGGCTTCAGCCTTGTCTTTCCTCAACCGTAAATTTTCTATTTCACTCTTAAATTCTTCAAGCTCCTTTTTCAATGCTGCTCGATCAGTTGAAGCTCCAACGACCTCTGCAATAGAGACAAGCAATTTATTGGCATAGGAGCGATCGACATTCCATTCCTGTACTCCTGATTCTATTTTTTCCAATATCTCTTCTTCTGCAATGGCAGCCTTGAACTCAGCATTTCGCATGTTATTAACCAGCCGGTCAATATCTTCCATGGTCCCCAATGAAATATCTAGAGAAGCCAAAGGAATGCAACTCATTGCATGGGTAATCTCTCTGGTAATGTCTTTTATGCGCTTAGCGATTGACCTGGAATTCACAAAAAGATAAAATCGGTTTCTCTCCTTGCATTCCTCAATTAGTTGTTTTGCAACCTTGGTCTCACGGTAAAGAATCTCCACAAAGTTTTCCAACCCTTCTGAACCACTAATGTCCTTCATATTCAACTCCCGTAAGAGAGGAATGATGTGTTCCAAGTAAGATGAGAGTTCTGCAAAACTCTTCTCCTTAATGAGGACATTCTTAGAAGCAATTGCTACCTCAATGATGGCCTCTATAGTTTGAGAAAGGAGTTCCATTACCGGAACAAGAGACGGATTAGTTACAACATCCATTACTATATTTTTACCAGTCAATTACCTTTGTGGACCATCGGGACCAATCCCATGAAAGGAAATTCACCCAACTCAACTGCTCAACTCAGCTGTAGACGTTGTTCATCCCATTTACTATACCTCAAATTACCTACATTAGATCAAATGATCATAAATGCCTATCAAACTTACAACAAAAAGACCAACAAACCACATAGCAAGAAAATAAGCAAACAGAAAATAAATCACGATCTTTAATTTCATACTATAACCAAAAAGCTCCATTACAGTATGTCAAGATTTTAATTAATTGATCGGTAATCCAAGCCCTTATATGTTGGTTTATTTGCTTTGAGATCTATCCTTAACATCAGCTTTATAAAACTTCCCCGTCAACCAAAGGACTCACTGAATCCATGAGTGAAGGCGATGATCAAAGACAGCAATAGGTTATGCAAGGATATCCAAATTCCAAATAATGAATAATACACAGAATGGGACTAGTCTCGTTTATCTTCTTCACCATAACAAGACGAAGACCAAAAAAGTCAACAGGAAATAGTAGTAACCGACCTGGGCTACTCACAAGACTGGAAATTTTTCCATCCCAAGAAAGTTGTGAATTCAAATTTTATCGATCACGGCTAGAAACACGAAAATTTGATAAAAGAAACATTCCTTTAAATGTAAACAAAAATAGTATGATACCGAAAAAATGAGTTAAATCACAAAAGAAAATTGTCGAAAAATAAGATGTGGGTGTTCATTCATTGAAGAAGCAAAAACAAGTACGAATTGGAACCCGCCGGCGCGTGTGGCTGTGTTCAGCAGAGAGAGATGTATGGAAAAGTAAAAGAAATTGTGTCTACTTGTTTTGGTGAGAGTAATTTGGCACTTTTCTTGCAACCTGCTTTATATTATTTATTATTTTTTGAAATCTTAAAAAAAAAAAAAAAAATATATATATATATATATATATATATATATATAGTAGTTATTTTTTGGAAAAAAATATATTTTTGTATAGTTAATTGATGAAAAATGTGTGGTTAAAAATTAAGAAAAAAATTTGAATTTGCGTGTAATTTTATTTTATTAAAAAACGTGTGATTGAAAAGAAGAGGGAGAAAAATATATTTTGAAAAAAATAACTATCAAACAGGGACATAATAAACATCAAATAAAAATTTTGAAGTTAAGTACTTGTTTGATTTTGTTGAAAATCAGATTATGAGTAAATTTTTATAAAAGTTAATAAAATATTTAGCCCCCGTTTGGTTCCATTTTTTCACCATAAAAATAAAAAAATATGATCGTTATCTATCACATTCAGCCACCATATTTGACTTTATATCTCTTGTGTGAGGCCCATAACGACTATATTTTTCATTCTCATTTTACCAAAAATGTGTATCAAACAGGGCATTAGTTAAAAAGTTGTGAATCTCATGAAATGTACGAGTGAAAACGAGTTTTTAAAAAAAAAAATTGTAAAAAATAAAGATCAAATAGAGACTAAGGGCCTGTTTGATTTCCATTTTGGAGGAAAAAATACATTTTGAATAGTTGATTGATGGAGAATGTGTGGTTAAAAATTAAGGAAAAGTTTTGGATTTGTGTGTAATATTATTTTATTAAAGAATGTTTGATTGAAAAGAAGAGAGAGAAAAATGAATTTTGAAAAAAATGGGAATCAAACGAGGGCTAAGTTATCGACAGGTGGGATCGGTAGCATCCCTAGCCCCATTGGAATTTGAATAAAAAATTATGATTTTTTTAAAAACGTTTTGTCTTTAAAACCATAATATTTTTGTGTTTGAAAGATTCTTAAGTTAAATAGACTTCAATAATTACGAGTTGTGACTTTGTCACTAATAGTTAGTCTTTGTTTAATTTCAACATAATCATAAGGAAGTTGATTTAACCGTTCATATCTACGTTAAGTACTTCATTTATTTATTTTTTTAAACAAAGAAAATTACATATTGTCATTAAGAAATAACCAAATGTAATTTTCTTCAGAAATAACCAACACAATTTTTTTAATTCAAAATGAATACTAACATTTCCAATATAACAAAGAGAAAGGAGAAGGTGAAAAAAATCTAGCATCATTTGTAACTGTCAAGTAAGGATTCGAATCCTAAAATATGGATGAGGTCATTGGTAAGTGAGAGTTAAAAGACAGTCTTCCACCCTGCACCATTGGAAGCACAATCTGTAATTTATTCCTTCATCAAGGTCCAAGTTAGGATAGATAGAGACGTCAGTAACGGAGCATAATCCCCAAAAAAAAAAAAAAAAAAAAAGAAAAAGAAAAAGAAAAAGAGAGAGAGTTGGTCAGCACTAAGCCAAAGCAATGGCGTGTCCCTTTGACTGCCTACCACTGCCAATAGCAACAGGAGGAACAGAACATGACGCGTCTCTTCGTCTAAGAAGTAAAATTCAAAATGATTAGCTAAAGTCATTTTCATTATACTCTGTTTGGTAGTGATTGAAATTCTTATTTAAGACAGAATTAACAATTATTTTTAATCATTTATTTCATGAATTTCACAATTTTTTAGTCATACATTTTATCAATTTTTATCTAAATTTTCTAAAAATCTGATTTTAATTCTAACTAAACTAAACGAGTGTTGTGTATTTTCAATTAACGGGACGATACAAGATGAGGCTGGTCGTGCAGTTAAATAAAATTGGCAGGGCCGGACCTGCATACATAAATAGGCTACCCTACATGGAAAGAGTCATGGCATGCATAGAAATTCTAGCATGCATTCACAAGGATGGAATTTACCTTGTCAATGACTAGTAATATAAAATAGATTTTAAAGTTGTCCTCCTTTCAAAGTCCAAGGCTAAGAAATATTTCTTCATCCTTCTTTGTTCATTCATCGCGTCACTCTTTTCTGGGGTCAAAGCAATTTGCGAGCGAGTGACTATAAAAAACAAATTAATTTTAACTAACACAGCACTGCAATGGGAATTTGTATCAGGTCCAAAAGGAAAATTTTAAAAAATGGTCAATTACATGCTTGTTAATTGAAAAATGTCTAATTTTAATAACTCTCGCAAAAATGATCAATTTTGATATCAAATTGTCTTTTTACCCTTAATAAAAAATGAAACAATTTTTTTTATTTTCAATTTATTACAAATTTCTAGAAAAGAAATAACTTCCATGAGAAGCTACATTAATGCAAGGTAATACCTAATGGGTTAATTTCCTTTCATTATCTATTAGGTAATGTCCAATGATTTTGGTTAGGAATGAAGATGGTAAAATAGAAAAATCATTAACTCAAAAAAAAAAAAAAAAAATTACATACTTCTAATTCATAAGAAAATCATATAATTTCATTTCGAGATATTTAGGCTCTGTCTGTTTCTGTTTAAATTGGGATTAAAAGCACAAATCTGACCGTTGGGTCAAAAAGGTGGCCCCCACACTACACACAAATGGTCCATAATTGCGGCCTAACGGTTAGAAAAGTGATGAAAATCACTCTCAAAAGCAACGATAGACAGGGCCTTAATCTCATCCACAATTCTTGATAGAATGTAAATTTTCTTCGTAATCTTATTTTTGTTGATAAATTGTGTTAAATAGTTGTTGTGATATATGTGATGGAAATGTATGATTAGATTTTCCAAACAATTAATAGATATTTGTTGTAAGATTATTTGAACATTTTAAGATCAAATTCATATTTATAGTTTTGTTTTTCAAATATGGCGTCACAATCTACTTAAATAACTTTGATAGATGAATTTGCAATGGTTGTCATGTATTTACAATGCCATTAATGGTGGAATAAATTTCTTGCAAAAATGGTTGTTGAAGTTGAAGAAGATAATAAATGCATGTGGTGAAATGTTTAGTCGACATTTTATAAATGTCGAGAATTACACTTCAAATGTAATTCTTGATATTGTTTCAAATGTAGAGAATTATGTTACAAACTTAGCGAAGCTACGAAACATTTTGTGTTTACCATTGACCATATTGTTTTTGGGGTAGCATGTTTGTTTTAAGTATTTGTGTTAGCTAATGTTATTTGCGTTGATGACATGCAGATACGGAAGATGTTATGAGATTCATTGTCTCACATGGTGATACATTCGTCAACATGGAGGACGTGTGGAAGTGATTTGTGAACCGATCATCAAATATTTTCGAAGTGACATTAGATATAAAAAGTTTGTTAATAAATTATTTGAAAAGCTTAATCTTGACAGAAAGAAAGGTTAATGAACACGCGAAAATGGAGAAGGTGTAGTGGTTAGGGACACAACAGGCAAACGTATGGGAACTCAGGACCATTGCCTAACCCGGGCACTTGAATATTTTATGCATTCATGTTAACGTAGAATATGTCATTCATGAATAATATACTTCTGCATTTCTTAGTTTTTTGCTAGGTTCATTTCAACACTTAGTAGTTATTCGAAGAACAGTATAAAACATAAATTTAGTACTATGAATTCAACATCATTGTATAGCTACGTACTGAATTTCAAACTACGACAATTCGAAATCACATTGAGGAGTTCGTAAACTGTCAAACTACTTTAACTTCACCACTTCGTCAAAGTAAATCATGATAATGACAATGAGTTTCTTATTTGAAGTGGTCACAAAATGACGATGTATGGAGACATCAACATGTCCTCAACAATGGACAAAGAAGATATCTCACTACCATCATCGTCGTCAGAGCTTATAATGATGACATGTCCCATGACATCCGAACTTGGTCCAACATTGTCAACCAACTCATCGACGTAGTGAATGTCAAACAAAATATGGTGTTCGTCCGGTGGGATTTCAACTAGGATGATCTTACAATCTTCACTTGTTTTCATTTAACTCTTCATTCAATCTCGTGATTATTTTAACCTTCGATTAATTGATTTTTATTTGTTCTTGATATTTCACGACGTTCTTGACATTTTATCTGTTAGGAACGATAGTTCAACAACAATAAAATATACAATACAAGAACTGCTAAAATAACATGACACCATATACCAACTCTTATCAATAATAAGATAACTGAATTGCATAATATGTCAATGTCAAACAACCAAACATTCACATAGATTTCAAGTTTATATCAAATCACCGAACTGTATCATCAACCAAAACATTAAGGATGGTACGCAAAATGGCATTGTAAATATTTTCCAAACATTCATAGAATGTTCCACTCCAACAACATTTTCGAGCATGGGTACAATGTCTTCGTGCTTGCATGGGGCATCTTGAGCCTCAAGGAGCGAGGTCTGCATGGAGGTAGAGCATCAACTTCGAGGAATCTGCAACAGGCATCATCATCCAGTGGATTATCAATGGAGACATTAACTGGTGTTGCAATGTGTGGTGCCTCTCTCGCACTTTCACTAGCATTTGGAGCCAAACTAAGAATATGGCAAAATTAAGCATGGGCGAACTGAAGAAACAAAAGTTTAGTAGCATTTCGAACCTGAAGCATTTCGAGCATCTTTTGATATGATCTGGCATAGGGTTAATTTTAGACGATTATTTTCTATTTTTGCGAGAGTTTTATTTAGCCTAGAATTCTTTTATTTTTGTAACTTTCTATATTTTAGGACTTTATTTTGTTTTTAATTAATTTCTAGGTTTTCCATATAAATAGTTTATTATTTCATTGTATTGGACAAACTTTTGATTATGAATAAAAATTGAGAATTTTCTCTCCAATGGTTCTTGATGAACTTTTCGAATTTATCAAATATATTGTTATATTTGTGGCGTTCAACTCTTAGAATTTATCAAAGGATTAGACACCCTTTGTGGCGTTCACAAATCGAGATTCGTTGATTTTGTAATTAAGAGGTCATTCAAACTTCGTTTTTATTTGATTACTTGATTCAATCATTTGTGGGTCGAGATCATATCGTCTACAACCTGAATTTGAAATTTTTCGACGTTTTCAAATCAATTTCGCGAGTTCCACGCGATTCCATCAACCGAGATCTCATCAAGTGGTATCAAAGCTTGGGATCAAGATTCAGGTTTCTATCTTTTTCGTGTTCTTGTGTCTAGTAATAGTTTTGAGTCTTTAATCCAAAAAATAAAATAAAAAATTTCAAAGTTATTTTTCAGACTATTTAAAAGTCCAAATCCATTTTTGTTTGTTTTGCTGGTTACTTAGTCAAATTCTCAAGTGAAAAAAAAAAGTCGAAAAAAATTAGAAAATATTATTGTTACGGGAATTTCCAGCAATATCAGTTTTCAATTTTGAGTCAAAAAAATCAATTCAGTTCCTACATTTTTTTTTCTTACTTCTTGAATTCTTTAGTTCCCAATTCACATACTTTGTTCTTTTTTGAGTCTTTCTTCATCTTTTTTCTTTTTCTTCTATCAAAATTCGTGATCAAACTCAATTGGATTCACGGGGTTATATGTTGTGAGTTCACCTTGTTCTTTGAAGATACTTGGGCGAAAATATTGAGTGGTAAAAGGCAAGAGTGGTGAGATTATTAGATGGCAAATGTCAATATTTGAATGATACATGAGTGAACATTGTGAGGTTGAAATTCTATAGAATTAGAATGTTAGACACAGAAGGTTCAAATTCAATCAGGCAGCCAAATCAAATCAACATGGGAGAAGATGTAGTAAGGCAATTTGCGAGGGTGCTTGGGGATGTGACTGAAAGGCTTGGTAGGTTAGAGACATCGGAGTCAAATAGTCATAGGGATCACTCAAATTGAAGGATATCGGGTAGGAGAGAGTCTGGGAGAAGATGTAGTAAGACAATTTGCGAGGGTGCTTAGAGATGTGATTGAAATGCTTGGTAGGTTAGAGACATCTGGGTCAAATAGTCATAGGGAACACTCAAATGAAAGGATACCGGGTAGGAGAGAGTCTAGATGGAGTTGCAGGATAATCATGAGTCTGGTAGTGATTTGGATGAGGATGCATCAATAGTAAGTGAAATAGGTAGGATGAGGAATAGAGATGGTAGGTTTGAACGAAGGGGTAGGAATCATTTCGGAGATGATGTTGATAGAAGAATGTACAATAGCAAAATGGCAATTCCCTCATTCAAAGGGAGGAGTGATCCGGAGACATACTTGGCATGGGAAAAAAAAGTGGAGCTTGTGTTTGATTCTATGATTACCCTGAGGAGAGAAATGTAAAGTTAGTTGTAACTCGATTTGTAGATTATGCTATGATTTGGTAGGATCAGTTGATAATATCTAAGCGGAGAAATTATGAGTGACCTATTGAAATTTGGGGTGAGTTAAGGACTGTTATGAGAAAACAATATGCACCTAATTATTTTGGGTATAGGAGTGATATGCGTGGAAGAGAGTTTCGAGAGGATTCTAGAAGGTGTGGTGAAGTTGAGAAGTCAATGGGAGGTAAAATACTTATTGTGAAGCATGTTAGTAGTATGTCAAATAAGTTAACTAGTTTGGATTATAAACTAGAATTTTTAAAGTTTCACGACATGATTAATTCTCAAAATGATCATACTAAAGAGCAAGTGAGAAAAATGAGAGAAGATTGTGAGGTGGCTAAGTGTGAAGAAAAAATAGTAGAGCCACATGAGATAAAGGAATAAAGAGTGAAAATGATAATAGAGAGGTGGCATAAAATGAAGTGGAGCCACAAGAGGGAAAAGAAAGTGAGTTTTCAGAGGAAAAAGAAAAGTCAGAAGAGAGCGTGCATAAAAATGAGAATGACGTTGAGTGTTTTAATGAGAACTGACAATTCCCTCCCTAGTTTGGCTATTTCTGTTTTGTAGGGTCTTGTAGACTTGATCCATGGAGGCAAAATTATTGCCTATCTCAGTTTGACTTTATTACCGAAGATTGACTTTGTGATCCCTGAAGAGGTAAAGAAGTCGTCTTTGACAAAATTTATATGCAATGTTTTGAATTACCAAGGTGAAGTGAAGGGAGAGAAGAGTTCATTTGCAGTGACATTGCTACAATCACCTAAGCAGTGTAAGACATGGAGGAAGCACGGTTACTCAGTCTTTGGAGCATCTCAAACTTGCAAAAGGAAGTCATTGGGACGAGCATACTTTGATCTACGTGTTGGTTATTGGAAGTTCTTACAAAAGAGGTGGGTCCAAATTCAGAAGAGGTCCAAATTGCATCCTAGATGAGATGGAATGTTCCATGTTCTTGACATGATTTGGAGTAAATGCTATAACTTGGGTTCGGATTCGAGGTCGAATCCTTTCGAAGATAGAGGGGATGATATGATCCGATATAGAGTTATTTTTGGACGATTATTTTCTATTTTCGCGAGAGTTTTATTTAGCCTAGAATTTTATATTTTGGTAATTTTTCATATTTTAGGACTTTATTCTGTTTTTAATTAGTTTTTAGATTTTCCATATAAATAGTTTATTGTTTTATTGTATTGGACAAGCCTTAGATCATGAATAAAAATTGAGAATTTTTTCTCTAATGATTCTTGATGAACTTTTCGAACTTATCACATATATTGTTATATTTGTGGCGTTTAACCCTTAAAACTTAACAAATGATTATGCACACTTTGTAGTGTTCGCAAATCGAGGTTATTAGTTTTATAATCAAGAGGTCATTTAAACTTCGTTTTTTTTTTGTTCAATAATTTGCGGGTCGAGATCCTAGTGTCTACAACTTGAATTTGGGCTTTCCCAGCGTTTTCAAATTAATTCCGCGAGTTCCATGCGATTCCCCTACCTGGGATCTCATCAAGTGGTGATATAATCCGGCATAGAGTTATTTTTGGACGATTATTTTTATTTTCGCAAGAGTTTTATTTAGTTTAGAATTCTTATATTTTGGCAACTTTCCATATTTTAGAACTTTATTCCGTTTTTAATTAGTTTCTAAGTTTCCATATAAATAGTTTATTATTTCATTGTATTGGACAAACTTTTGATCATGAATAAAAATTGAGAATTTTCTCTTTAATAGTTATTGGTGAACTTTTTGAACTTATTAAATATATTATTATATTTGTGGCGTTCAACCCTCAGAACTTATCAAATGATTAGGCATCATTTGTGGCGTTCGCAAATCAAGATTCGTTGATTTTGTAATCAAGAGTCATTCAAACTTCTTTTTTTTGGTTGCTTGGTTCAATAATTTGCGGGTCGAGATCCTATCGTCTACAACTTGAATTTGAGATTTCCCGACGTTTTCAAACTAATTCCGCAAGTTCCATACGATTCCCCTACCCGGGATATATGATCCGGCATAGAATTATTTTTGGACGATTATTTTCTATTTTCGCGAAAGTTTTATTTAGCCTAGAATTCTATTTTGGTAACTTTTCATATTTTAGGACTTTATTCTGTTTTTAATTAGTTTCTAAGTTTTCCATATAAATAGTTTATTATTTCATTGTATTGGACAAACTTTTGATCATGAATAAAGATTGAGAATTTTCTCTCCAATAGTTCTTGGTGAACTTTTCGAACTTATCATATATATTGTTATATTTGTAGTGTTCAACCCTTATAACTTATCAAAGGATTAGGCACCATTTGTGACATTCGCAAATTGAGGTTCATTGGTTTTGTAATCAAAATGTCATTTAAAACTTCGTTTTTGTTTGGTTGCTTGGTTCAATAATTTGCAGGTCGAGATCCTATTGTCTATAACCTGGATTTGGACTTTTCCGGTGTTTTCAAATCAATTTCGTGAGTTTCATGCGATTCCACCAACCGGGATCTCATCATCTTTGGCTTCCATCCACTGACAATGCTATATGGATACACAACCCCAGTATTTGCAAGCTTCTATAAAAATAAATCATCAATGAGACAACAAAGATTAACCAACTCTATGATACATAAAAAATAAATAATTCAATTAAATAGTAATTTGTTATCAGGACAGTAAAACAAACCCAAACGGAATTGTCCTCCTCAGCACCACAAATTGAAAAAATGGAAGAGAATTATAGTTTATGTGAAGTACAAAATTATTGCAGTTAAGACAATGGAATATGTTATACCTGTTTACCTTCAAGTGATAGTAGCTTCCTGCAATTCCAAATATTAAATAAGCAGAGTTTACACGCCAAAATGAGGAAGAAATAAACCCGATGTTAATACAAATGTGACGGCCAAGGTAGGAAAAAATGACTCGTCAACAGCCAAAGCGGAAAGGCTAAAAGTTTAACTAGTTCACTTCATCGCAAAATGTTCACATAAACTGCAACACGCGATCTTTTCAAACCAAAGAAACACGAAAGACTTAGGAGTTAGCAAAGTCCAATTTTTTTGGATATTGAAACAAAATATGTTGCTCAATATATTAGCTCTTGGAACAATCTGATTCCTCTATTCACCTAGCTAAAGAAGCTAAATCAAAACCAAACTGTATAGGTAACCAACAGTATGGTATATTCTAATGTACATCATAGAAAATCAACTTATGAAGAAAAAAATTATTCCATCTTAAATTATCTCGCTCCTAATTAATTTCGAAATCTCTACTTGCTCATCCAATTTCCCATCCAAGTTCTCTATTCTGTGTCAAGTGCCGTTTTGTTGCCCGACCAAAAAGACCACCAAATGAAAAACCAAGCTAAATAAAAATCCCATGTACATTGGAAAGTAGAAGCACCATAGTATGAAGATGCAAACTTCCTCTAGATTTACTACTTATCCAATAACAAACAAAGATTGTATAGATCATAACCTTGTAAAATAAGGGGAAGCCAACAAAATCCAACAAGAGGAAACTACATAACAGATCTAGAAGAAAGGAAAAATCTCTTATATGGCAATATTTCTTGAGTAATAGTAAAGGACTATGCTACACAATCCGGGTTAGAAAAGGGGGTGCAAAGTAGCATAATCCAGTAGTAAAATCGAAAAAAAAGGAAAAACTTGTAGGAATTTCATCATAGCAATCCATGTAAAGAAGTGGAAAAGGACAATTTTAAAAAAAAAAAAAAATTAGAACTTACAATAACATAGTAATTCTTGGCCACAAATGGAGAGGCCGTGAAGTCCCAAATCCCTAACCCCCATTTATATATAGGAGAAATCCTCAACTACGTGGATTTTTTAACAGGGAACTTACAGGCGTCTCACAACGGGCCCGGGCCCCACATTTAAAAAAAAAAAAAAAAAAAAAAAAAATTTGTAGCAAGCCCACTATATGTCTTACTTGTAAGGTACATGTGAGACATTTTCCTGTATTTCAAGCAGAATTGTTATATATAATACAAAACACTTTCTCCAAAAAAAATCCCCCTTTTATACAAAACCTCAACACCAACGAAAGCCCCATAGTAGCACCACATGTAAATACACCAATGGAATAAATAATGTACAACTCAACCAAAATTAAAAAATTAAAACAGAAATGAGTCAGAATATGAGAGTTTGAGAAGAAGAGGCAACTAAGGCAGGAATCGATGGGAAGTATGTAGCGCCCCGAGTTCCGCGAACCCGAGTGCTACGTCATCGTCTTTTGCCCTAATTTAACTGAAAAATTTGACGGAAATAACTAACTTTTAAAACATCACATTTAAAATTTGTGAACTTTAACGGCAATAAAACGCATTTGAATTAATTTAAGAAAAATTGATTTAACTTTAAACTCAAGTTTGAAATAACTGAAAAGACAAAGTAAGTTCATAAGGATTAAATCTCAACAGTTAACTACATTTATTCATTCATATCACAACTGTCCATCACACTCGACCGTCTCCAAAATTTGCAAATATTGTTAAAATAATGGAATGAGAATTTCAAAAAAATACTCAGTAGACTCATCGCCAGTAATTAATTTACAGAATAATTGAACACATAACTATACAATTTATATAGTGACATCATCGTAGGCTTATTTTCTTTGAAAGATCGTAGGCTCTTTAAAATCATAGGGTGTAGGTAATCTCGTCTCATGCATTTAAGCACATAGGTTATAGGCTCTTTTAAAATCATAGGGTGTAGGTAGTCTCGTCTCCTTACATTTAAGCAAGTAAGTTATGCATAACATCATCTTATCTCATAAGAGATTCTCTTTCTTCTCATGCATTTAAACATATAAGTTATGACAAACATAACAACATAATCTATCTCATAAGAGATTCTCGTCTTATGCATTAAAACATATAAATCACATAAAGTCACATAATACTTGCAATTATAATTTAAACTAATTAATGGGGACGAGTCTACCTCAATCTATCTCGATTCACGTGAAAAGTGGAGCGGGAAGAAATCTCAATCCCTCAATCGTCCGTACGTTTCGTCTAAGTCAAAATAGAAAATAAGTTTTGAATTAGTATTTCAAAATTTTAAAGTTTTAAAATGATAAAAATAAAGTTTATGGACTTAATTGGAATTTATTAAAATTGAAAATAAAAGTTTAAGGGTTGAAATTAAACTTTTCTAAAATAGGGACTTAATTGAAAATTTATTAAAACTGAAAATAAAAGTTTAAGGGTGAAATTAAACTTTTCGAAATTAGGGGCGGCTGACTGGGGGGAATAAGAACTCCAGGGGCTGATTTATTTAAAATATAAACTTTGAGACTGTTTTTTTTTAAATGGAAATTTTGGGATTGAAATAAATAACTTTTAAAACTTAAGGGACTAAAGGGTAAATTTTCTAAAATCAATTTTTTTAAAAATCTCACTCTCTCTCTCCTTCTCTCGTTCGAACGAGAGTAGAGAGGAGAAACGACGACGGGAAAGGGCTCTGCCCCTTCCTCCGATTCCAGCCGGCGGCGCTGGCGTGGTGACACCGGTGTGTGGGTGGAGGTAATGGGGTGATTTTTGGCGTACGGGTCGAAGAAAAATCGAGGCTTGGAGGTTCAGTTTTCTTGGGTTTTTCGGCGGCGAACTGGCTGGAAAGTGGGTCGGGAATGAGGTAAATTTATGGGTTTTCTTATTTCTTGGTTTTGGTGGTTGTTTGGTGTTGGTTTGGGGCGAAATGGAGGCTGTCGATTTGGTGGTGTGTATGGTGTTTGAAATCGGGAATGGCAGGTGGGGATTTGATTGGGTTGTGTTGTGAGAAATGGATGGTTGGTGTTGGTGTGGTGGCTCGTTTGGCCTTGCAGGTGGAGGCTGCAGTGGTGGAGTTAGTGTGGTGGCTCTGTAGGTTGGACAGTGGCCGTGTGCAGTGGTTTGTGGGTTGGAGGTGGCGGTTCTGGGTTTCGATTGGTGAGGCGTTGGTGGTGTTGATGCTAGAAATTAATTTTCTAGCATCAACATGAGCTGGAACTTCCAGCGTGAGTTTCAGCTGGGTTGAGGGATGGATTTTGTGTGTTCTTGTGGTGGCGGTTTGGGGCTGAAGTGGTGTCTGGTTTCTACTTGTTCTAATGTGTGAAAACTTCATGTTGTTGGTGCTAGAGATTCAGGGTTCTAGCATCAACGTGAGTTTTCAAAATGAGGGGGATGAACTGTGAAAATTTACTGCATTGAGGAGATGGATGGATTTCTTACCCTGGCTTGTTTGGAGGTTGCGTGAGTGTGAGGAGGGGGGAAATGAGGTATATGAACAGTAGAAATCTAGGGCACAATAACCTAGGTGCTAAGTGGGCCAAAATCTTGGACTTAAAGAATTTTCTCTGATTGGACTTCAAAGTGAATTGGGCTAAAATAAATATATTTGGACTAATGAAATTTTGGACCCGAAATAATAATATATCGTATTTAATATTATTAAATTTTGGATTTAAAACGATAAGGAATTTGATACATTAAAATATTCGAAATTGGACTCGATTCTAATAAATTAAATTTGTTTAACAACGGTTAGACGAACACGCTTTTATTTTAAAATTCGGGATTAAAACTTAACGACACGTTTTTCAAGATAATAATTTAAAATTCTCGGTCGCTACAAAGTAACAGGCAAAACGTGACAACAAAGTATAGATGATGATCGGTGAGGTAGATTCTGACAGTCGGAGGAGCACCGATCGATGACGAGAGGAAGGGTCAAGGGAATCTAGTGTTTGAAAGTGAAGAGAGTGAATAGGAGGAAGTGTGTGAGGGTGAGCATTGGATGATTTTCAATTTTTTGTAATGATACGGGTCGCGTGAATTAGATTTTCTACATGCCAACTCAGTTGCAAAATATGAAAAATCGAGGTGTTTGGGTCCAGCTAACCAATAATCCAAATGACACGACCCGGAACCCAACTAAAAAAAAGAGCAAAAATCGACTATTATAGTGAAAAGATAGCATTTAATGTGAATTGATATTTGTACTTTTTGAAATAAATAGTGTAAATGGCCCGTCAAAATTTTATTGGTTAACACTCTAATTATATACAAAAGTTTATGCTAAGTGTGGAATTAGAAATTGCAAACAAGAGTATTTTTGTCTAAATTATTGCAAAATGGATATTGAACAAATTTTGGACATTTTTGCAAATGACCATGTGAAAATGGCTATTTCTAGCAATTTCTTCTAAAGAAAAGGTTAGTGTTGGCTATCCTACTCAGTAGTAAAAAACCAATTGGTGACGTGCTATGTCTTTAAAATTATTTGAATACCAAAGAATTCCATGTTATTCAACCAAATATACAAAGAAAAGAAGTAGAGAATCAACATTTTCTTGTCTTCATATTGTGCAATTTGCAAGTATCGAAAATCACCACGACGATGAGGAGGCAATCATGTAACTCAAACCAGCTTAGATGACACCATTAAAAACACTTATATACATTTGAGCTCATATGTCAGAGTTAGTTCATTGTCTTGTAGTCAAACCCAGAGAGCCCAAGAACAGATTTCAGTGTTATCTGATATGTCATAATATAGATTTCACTTAAATATTTCTCAGAATATGGAGTGTGAATCAAACCCATGTTTGAATTGAAATTGAGATATTGATGCAAGTTCTTCCCTTCTGAATCAAATAGATTCATATTTGAAAGAGGTTGACAATAAGTTCTTTCAAAATTGACTATTTGTCCCTAGTTAGAGGTGTTCCAGAAATGTCTGCGATCGAGTAAATAATTCTACGAACGAATGGATTGTATCGACTTGGAAAATGGAAAGATTTGTACAAGTTATATGTTTCGTCCCTACTTTGTGGAAAATAGTCAAGTTGCAAATAGTTATTTACTAATATCTGATTATGAGTTATTAAATGGTAAAATGAATAAAAATTCACAATTGTAAAGACTACTCCAAAAGGCCCCAACGAATTCTTAATTGGAATTTGAGGATCCTTTGTAATTTGAATTGATTCTTTTATCACATTGTGATATTTTATTATATCGTTGAATGGACCCATTCGAAAACAATTGGATGATGAAAAAATTATCAACGATTGGAATCCCGTATTTGATGAAACGAAGAGAAAAGAAAGAAAGATAAAGAATAATAGGAAAAAAAATAGAATTGAACAACCGTACGAACATTATCTTTTGTGCATTGCATACGGCTCTACAATAAAATTGACCCTTACCTTCCATGAATAGGAAAAAGAGCGGATCTGCATGGTCCCAAATGAATTGGCTTATTCGAAAAAGGCCTTGTTTTTTGGAAGATCTATCTCGTGTCTGGTATTGCAATGTTCCACTCTGTAAAAACTCTAAATCATGCTATTGAAGCTCATCCTCTTCATCATAAATGATCCGTTTGCCCAAAATGACCTGGACCAATAGGGAAATCCTAATTCATTAGGCCTTTCATCTGACTCCATTTTCCAACTGAAATGGAATATTACTATCGAAATGGAATTGTACAACCAGAATAGTCCTAAGAAAACATGATCTCAAGCCGATACTTGACTTGTACCCCCTCTTCTAGATCCATCGCAAGGAAAATGAAAATCAAGATTTGCTTTATCCAATATCAAATGGGAGCTACGAGCAAATAGAACACATTTCAGAAGAATACTATTATTCCTTCTCCAAGTGATAAATGATTGATTGCAAATATCTATTATATATCTTCTCTATAAAGGACCAGAAATACATTGTTTACGTATCATTGGAAAGTGCATTAACATAAATACAGCAATAAGAAGTGGCAATACAAAATGTGTAAACTATAAAAATGAGTCAAAGTGAATTGTCCCACATTAGCACTTCTGCGCAATAATTCTACCAAAAGCGATCCTATTACAGGAATAGCTTCAGATGCACCTGTGGAAAGCGATTTTTTTGCTTTTTTTTTTGTGTCAGCTCATGATCTAAACAAGTCGCACATTTCGAATTGGCTATCTTGTATTTCTAATAAGTTATTTAATAGTTAGCATGTTGAATCATATACATAATGGGCTAGTTTAAACTGATCCTAACCAGATGTTTCTTGATGTTAGCAATGTACAATGGTCAAATAGGATTATTTTCTTGTCGGGGCCTTTTACTTTTTTTCCTCATGTGGAAGTTAGAATTAATTCCCATTTATCTACTTTTATCAATGTGGGGAGGAAAAAAAACGTCTGTACTCAGCTACCAAATTTATGTTGTACACGACAGGGGGTTCTACTTTTCTTTTAATGAGAGGAGCCAATAAAAACTAAGAAGATTGACTCAGAAACAAATTGGATTATGAGCTCCATTGTAGAATTCAAACCTAATCATTAAGTACGAAGCGATGGGAATGATGGAACCTGTGCATGCAAAAGATTTTATTGAAAAAATGAATCTTAATGATTCACTAGTTGGGATGGTGAAATGAACCAAAAATTAATTCATCTATTGGGAAAAGTCACGAACGAGCTCTACAAATGAAATAGAGATTGAAAGAGTAAATATTCGCCCGCGAAAACCTTATTTTTAGTTGCTAAACTTGGATAAAGGACAAAACAAAATAAAGATTTCTACAATAAATTGAGTAGGTTGCTAGTATAGTTCCCTATCCACGATTCTACTATTTACTGGAATTATTTTACTGGAATAATATAGGATGAATTCCCCGGATGGTTAGAAATCTAAAGAATAAGTACGATTTTTTATGCTTATGTAGAACTACTAAGTAACAAGCATTCTAATTGGATTGGATTAATGTCGGTGGATCATTTATTAGTCATTCATTGAATGATAAATAACTAGTTCATTGCATTACGAAAATAAAACTGTCTTTTCCAATTTCACTAAGGGTCCGTTTGATTGCAAGATGAAATTTGGGTGAAAAGAAAACGAATTACAGTGAATTGAATTGCCTACAATTGTTTTATCGCGGGAATTGTTTATTAGTTATGTTTGATTTGTATAATTTTTCATTTGAAATTTTTTGAAATTTTGGATTTTTTTGTGTTCATTTGGCTTTTCTTCATGAAAATTGTTCATTAAATGAATAGAATTTGTTGCAATTGAGGATACAATTTGTTCGGATTGCCAAAAGAAAAAAATATATAGGAATTTTTTTTGTGTTTGTTTGACTTTATTTTTCATGAAAATTGTCAATTAAATGGATAGATTTTTTTTACAATTAAGAATAGAATTCGCTTGGATTGCCAAAAAAAAAGGTTGAAAAACAAAAAACCACAAAAATGGTCAAAATGGAATTCATCAAAAATGTGGAAATGGTGCATGTGTGAAGCAAAAGTGGAAAATGTTTTCCATGGAAAGTTTTGTCTACCAAACACCAAAAGTTGGATTTTTCATGGAAAACACGGCCTATCAAACAGGCCCTAACATTACTGTACATATGAAACCAAGCAACTAGAAAAAAATTGTCCGGCAGCACCATTTCAAGAAATAATTCAGGGAATATGTTTACTAATGGGAGTACTAAACTTTACACTGACCTGAAAAGAATTGTTACAACCGCCCGAAGG